>CM057141.1:12716974-12734607 GCA_029964075.1 Patiria pectinifera
GCCGACATGGCTCTCATGTGTCGCGGTCTAAAGGTACCTTAACATGGATGGATTTTGACAAACTATAGCTTGTTGCATAGCGGATGAATAGGCCAACAAGCTGACAAATCGGCAAGGCTTCAGACTTGAAACTTTTGGAGTGAGCCCCAGACGTAGGTACATGATGCCCCCAGTTTCGTTTTTGTGCAGTAAGTCCCATAGCAAGGGCTGTCAGCGCCAGCCGACATGGCTCTCATGTGTCGCGGTCTAAAGGTACCTTAACATGGATGGATTTTGACAAACTATAGCTTGTTGCATAGCGGATGAATAGGCCAACAAGCTGACAAATCGGCAAGGCTTCAGACTTGAAACTTTTGGAGTGAGCCCCAGACGTAGGTACATGATGCCCCCAGTTTCGTTTTTGTGCAGTAAGTCCCATAGCAAGGGCTGTCAGCGCCTGCCGACATGGCTCTCATGTGTCGCGGTCTAAAGGTACCTTAACATGGATGGATTTTGACAAACTATAGCTTGTTGCATAGCGGATGAATAGGCCAACAAGCTGACAAATCGGCAAGGCTTCAGACTTGAAACTTTTGGAGTGAGCCCCAGACGTAGGTACATGATGCCCCAGTTTCGTTTTTGTGCAGTAAGTCCCATAGCAAGGGCTGTCAGCGCCAGCCGACATGGCTCTCATGTGTCGCGGTCTAAAGGTACCTTAACATGGATGGATTTTGACAAACTATAGCTTGTTGCATAGCGGATGAATAGGCCAACAAGCTGACAAATCGGCAAGGCTTCAGACTTGAAACTTTTGGAGTGAGCCCCAGACGTAGGTACATGATGCCCCCAGTTTCGTTTTTGTGCAGTAAGTCCCATAGCAAGGGCTGTCAGCGCCAGCCGACATGGCTCTCATGTGTCGCGGTCTAAAGGTACCTTAACATGGATGGATTTTGACAAACTATAGCTTGTTGCATAGCGGATGAATAGGCCAACAAGCTGACAAATCGGCAAGGCTTCAGACTTGAAACTTTTGGAGTGAGCCCCAGACGTAGGTACATGATGCCCCAGTTTCGTTTTTGTGCAGTAAGTCCCATAGCAAGGGCTGTCAGCGCCAGCCGACATGGCTCTCATGTGTCGCGGTCTAAAGGTACCTTAACATGGATGGATTTTGACAAACTATAGCTTGTTGCATAGCGGATGAATAGGCCAACAAGCTGACAAATCGGCAAGGCTTCAGACTTGAAACTTTTGGAGTGAGCCCCAGACGTAGGTACATGATGCCCCCAGTTTCGTTTTTGTGCAGTAAGTCCCATAGCAAGGGCTGTCAGCGCCTGCCGACATGGCTCTCATGTGTCGCGGTCTAAAGGTACCTTAACATGGATGGATTTTGACAAACTATAGCTTGTTGCATAGCGGATGAATAGGCCAACAAGCTGACAAATCGGCAAGGCTTCAGACTTGAAACTTTGGAGTGAGCCCCAGACGTAGGTACATGATGCCCCAGTTTCGTTTTTGTGCAGTAAGTCCCATAGCAAGGGCTGTCAGCGCCAGCCGACATGGCTCTCATGTGTCGCGGTCTAAAGGTACCTTAACATGGATGGATTTTGACAAACTATAGCTTGTTGCATAGCGGATGAATAGGCCAACAAGCTGACAAATCGGCAAGGCTTCAGACTTGAAACTTTTGGAGTGAGCCCCAGACGTAGGTACATGATGCCCCCAGTTTCGTTTTTGTGCAGTAAGTCCCATAGCAAGGGCTGTCAGCGCCAGCCGACATGGCTCTCATGTGTCGCGGTCTAAAGGTACCTTAACATGGATGGATTTTGACAAACTATAGCTTGTTGCATAGCGGATGAATAGGCCAACAAGCTGACAAATCGGCAAGGCTTCAGACTTGAAACTTTTGGAGTGAGCCCCAGACGTAGGTACATGATGCCCCCAGTTTCGTTTTTGTGCAGTAAGTCCCATAGCAAGGGCTGTCAGCGCCTGCCGACATGGCTCTCATGTGTCGCGGTCTAAAGGTACCTTAACATGGATGGATTTTGACAAACTATAGCTTGTTGCATAGCGGATGAATAGGCCAACAAGCTGACAAATCGGCAAGGCTTCAGACTTGAAACTTTTGGAGTGAGCCCCAGATGTAGGTACATGATGCCCCCAGTTTCGTTTTTGTGCAGTAAGTCCCATAGCAAGGGCTGTCAGCGCCTGCCGACATGGCTCTCATGTGTCGCGGTCTAAAGGTACCTTAACATGGATGGATTTTGACAAACTATAGCTTGTTGCATAGCGGATGAATAGGCCAACAAGCTGACAAATCGGCAAGGCTTCAGACTTGAAACTTTTGGAGTGAGCCCCAGACGTAGGTACATGATGCCCCCAGTTTCGTTTTTGTGCAGTAAGTCCCATAGCAAGGGCTGTCAGCGCCTGCCGACATGGCTCTCATGTGTCGCGGTCTAAAGGTACCTTAACATGGATGGATTTTGACAAACTATAGCTTGTTGCATAGCGGATGAATAGGCCAACAAGCTGACAAATCGGCAAGGCTTCAGACTTGAAACTTTTGGAGTGAGCCCCAGACGTAGGTACATGATGCCCCCAGTTTCGTTTTTGTGCAGTAAGTCCCATAGCAAGGGCTGTCAGCGCCTGCCGACATGGCTCTCATGTGTCGCGGTCTAAAGGTACCTTAACATGGATGGATTTTGACAAACTATAGCTTGTTGCATAGCGGATGAATAGGCCAACAAGCTGACAAATCGGCAAGGCTTCAGACTTGAAACTTTTGGAGTGAGCCCCAGACGTAGGTACATGATGCCCCCAGTTTCGTTTTTGTGCAGTAAGTCCCATAGCAAGGGCTGTCAGCGCCAGCCGACATGGCTCTCATGTGTCGCGGTCTAAAGGTACCTTAACATGGATGGATTTTGACAAACTATAGCTTGTTGCATAGCGGATGAATAGGCCAACAAGCTGACAAATCGGCAAGGCTTCAGACTTGAAACTTTTGGAGTGAGCCCCAGACGTAGGTACATGATGCCCCCAGTTTCGTTTTTGTGCAGTAAGTCCCATAGCAAGGGCTGTCAGCGCCAGCCGACATGGCTCTCATGTGTCGCGGTCTAAAGGTACCTTAACATGGATGGATTTTGACAAACTATAGCTTGTTGCATAGCGGATGAATAGGCCAACAAGCTGACAAATCGGCAAGGCTTCAGACTTGAAACTTTTGGAGTGAGCCCCAGACGTAGGTACATGATGCCCCCAGTTTCGTTTTTGTGCAGTAAGTCCCATAGCAAGGGCTGTCAGCGCCAGCCGACATGGCTCTCATGTGTCGCGGTCTAAAGGTACCTTAACATGGATGGATTTTGACAAACTATAGCTTGTTGCATAGCGGATGAATAGGCCAACAAGCTGACAAATCGGCAAGGCTTCAGACTTGAAACTTTTGGAGTGAGCCCCAGACGTAGGTACATGATGCCCCCAGTTTCGTTTTTGTGCAGTAAGTCCCATAGCAAGGGCTGTCAGCGCCAGCCGACATGGCTCTCATGTGTCGCGGTCTAAAGGTACCTTAACATGGATGGATTTTGACAAACTATAGCTTGTTGCATAGCGGATGAATAGGCCAACAAGCTGACAAATCGGCAAGGCTTCAGACTTGAAACTTTTGGAGTGAGCCCCAGACGTAGGTACATGATGCCCCAGTTTCGTTTTTGTGCAGTAAGTCCCATAGCAAGGGCTGTCAGCGCCTGCCGACATGGCTCTCATGTGTCGCGGTCTAAAGGTACCTTAACATGGATGGATTTTGACAAACTATAGCTTGTTGCATAGCGGATGAATAGGCCAACAAGCTGACAAATCGGCAAGGCTTCAGACTTGAAACTTTTGGAGTGAGCCCCAGACGTAGGTACATGATGCCCCCAGTTTCGTTTTTGTGCAGTAAGTCCCATAGCAAGGGCTGTCAGCGCCTGCCGACATGGCTCTCATGTGTCGCGGTCTAAAGGTACCTTAACATGGATGGATTTTGACAAACTATAGCTTGTTGCATAGCGGATGAATAGGCCAACAAGCTGACAAATCGGCAAGGCTTCAGACTTGAAACTTTTGGAGTGAGCCCCAGACGTAGGTACATGATGCCCCAGTTTCGTTTTTGTGCAGTAAGTCCCATAGCAAGGGCTGTCAGCGCCTGCCGACATGGCTCTCATGTGTCGCGGTCTAAAGGTACCTTAACATGGATGGATTTTGACAAACTATAGCTTGTTGCATAGCGGATGAATAGGCCAACAAGCTGACAAATCGGCAAGGCTTCAGACTTGAAACTTTTGGAGTGAGCCCCAGACGTAGGTACATGATGCCCCCAGTTTCGTTTTTGTGCAGTAAGTCCCATAGCAAGGGCTGTCAGCGCCTGCCGACATGGCTCTCATGTGTCGCGGTCTAAAGGTACCTTAACATGGATGGATTTTGACAAACTATAGCTTGTTGCATAGCGGATGAATAGGCCAACAAGCTGACAAATCGGCAAGGCTTCAGACTTGAAACTTTTGGAGTGAGCCCCAGACGTAGGTACATGATGCCCCCAGTTTCGTTTTTGTGCAGTAAGTCCCATAGCAAGGGCTGTCAGCGCCTGCCGACATGGCTCTCATGTGTCGCGGTCTAAAGGTACCTTAACATGGATGGATTTTGACAAACTATAGCTTGTTGCATAGCGGATGAATAGGCCAACAAGCTGACAAATCGGCAAGGCTTCAGACTTGAAACTTTTGGAGTGAGCCCCAGACGTAGGTACATGATGCCCCAGTTTCGTTTTTGTGCAGTAAGTCCCATAGCAAGGGCTGTCAGCGCCTGCCGACATGGCTCTCATGTGTCGCGGTCTAAAGGTACCTTAACATGGATGGATTTTGACAAACTATAGCTTGTTGCATAGCGGATGAATAGGCCAACAAGCTGACAAATCGGCAAGGCTTCAGACTTGAAACTTTTGGAGTGAGCCCCAGACGTAGGTACATGATCCCCCAGTTTCGTTTTTGTGCAGTAAGTCCCATAGCAAGGGCTGTCAGCGCCTGCCGACATGGCTCTCATGTGTCGCGGTCTAAAGGTACCTTAACATGGATGGATTTTGACAAACTATAGCTTGTTGCATAGCGGATGAATAGGCCAACAAGCTGACAAATCGGCAAGGCTTCAGACTTGAAACTTTTGGAGTGAGCCCCAGACGTAGGTACATGATGCCCCCAGTTTCGTTTTTGTGCAGTAAGTCCCATAGCAAGGGCTGTCAGCGCCTGCCGACATGGCTCTCATGTGTCGCGGTCTAAAGGTACCTTAACATGGATGGATTTTGACAAACTATAGCTTGTTGCATAGCGGATGAATAGGCCAACAAGCTGACAAATCGGCAAGGCTTCAGACTTGAAACTTTTGGAGTGAGCCCCAGACGTAGGTACATGATGCCCCAGTTTCGTTTTTGTGCAGTAAGTCCCATAGCAAGGGCTGTCAGCGCCTGCCGACATGGCTCTCATGTGTCGCGGTCTAAAGGTACCTTAACATGGATGGATTTTGACAAACTATAGCTTGTTGCATAGCGGATGAATAGGCCAACAAGCTGACAAATCGGCAAGGCTTCAGACTTGAAACTTTTGGAGTGAGCCCCAGACGTAGGTACATGATGCCCCAGTTTCGTTTTTGTGCAGTAAGTCCCATAGCAAGGGCTGTCAGCGCCAGCCGACATGGCTCTCATGTGTCGCGGTCTAAAGGTACCTTAACATGGATGGATTTTGACAAACTATAGCTTGTTGCATAGCGGATGAATAGGCCAACAAGCTGACAAATCGGCAAGGCTTCAGACTTGAAACTTTGGAGTGAGCCCCAGACGTAGGTACATGATGCCCCCAGTTTCGTTTTTGTGCAGTAAGTCCCATAGCAAGGGCTGTCAGCGCCAGCCGACATGGCTCTCATGTGTCGCGGTCTAAAGGTACCTTAACATGGATGGATTTTGACAAACTATAGCTTGTTGCATAGCGGATGAATAGGCCAACAAGCTGACAAATCGGCAAGGCTTCAGACTTGAAACTTTTGGAGTGAGCCCCAGACGTAGGTACATGATGCCCCCAGTTTCGTTTTTGTGCAGTAAGTCCCATAGCAAGGGCTGTCAGCGCCTGCCGACATGGCTCTCATGTGTCGCGGTCTAAAGGTACCTTAACATGGATGGATTTTGACAAACTATAGCTTGTTGCATAGCGGATGAATAGGCCAACAAGCTGACAAATCGGCAAGGCTTCAGACTTGAAACTTTTGGAGTGAGCCCCAGACGTAGGTACATGATGCCCCCAGTTTCGTTTTTGTGCAGTAAGTCCCATAGCAAGGGCTGTCAGCGCCTGCCGACATGGCTCTCATGTGTCGCGGTCTAAAGGTACCTTAACATGGATGGATTTTGACAAACTATAGCTTGTTGCATAGCGGATGAATAGGCCAACAAGCTGACAAATCGGCAAGGCTTCAGACTTGAAACTTTTGGAGTGAGCCCCAGACGTAGGTACATGATGCCCCCAGTTTCGTTTTTGTGCAGTAAGTCCCATAGCAAGGGCTGTCAGCGCCTGCCGACATGGCTCTCATGTGTCGCGGTCTAAAGGTACCTTAACATGGATGGATTTTGACAAACTATAGCTTGTTGCATAGCGGATGAATAGGCCAACAAGCTGACAAATCGGCAAGGCTTCAGACTTGAAACTTTTGGAGTGAGCCCCAGACGTAGGTACATGATGCCCCCAGTTTCGTTTTTGTGCAGTAAGTCCCATAGCAAGGGCTGTCAGCGCCTGCCGACATGGCTCTCATGTGTCGCGGTCTAAAGGTACCTTAACATGGATGGATTTTGACAAACTATAGCTTGTTGCATAGCGGATGAATAGGCCAACAAGCTGACAAATCGGCAAGGCTTCAGACTTGAAACTTTTGGAGTGAGCCCCAGACGTAGGTACATGATGCCCCAGTTTCGTTTTTGTGCAGTAAGTCCCATAGCAAGGGCTGTCAGCGCCTGCCGACATGGCTCTCATGTGTCGCGGTCTAAAGGTACCTTAACATGGATGGATTTTGACAAACTATAGCTTGTTGCATAGCGGATGAATAGGCCAACAAGCTGACAAATCGGCAAGGCTTCAGACTTGAAACTTTTGGAGTGAGCCCCAGACGTAGGTACATGATGCCCCAGTTTCGTTTTTGTGCAGTAAGTCCCATAGCAAGGGCTGTCAGCGCCTGCCGACATGGCTCTCATGTGTCGCGGTCTAAAGGTACCTTAACATGGATGGATTTTGACAAACTATAGCTTGTTGCATAGCGGATGAATAGGCCAACAAGCTGACAAATCGGCAAGGCTTCAGACTTGAAACTTTTGGAGTGAGCCCCAGACGTAGGTACATGATGCCCCCAGTTTCGTTTTTGTGCAGTAAGTCCCATAGCAAGGGCTGTCAGCGCCTGCCGACATGGCTCTCATGTGTCGCGGTCTAAAGGTACCTTAACATGGATGGATTTTGACAAACTATAGCTTGTTGCATAGCGGATGAATAGGCCAACAAGCTGACAAATCGGCAAGGCTTCAGACTTGAAACTTTTGGAGTGAGCCCCAGACGTAGGTACATGATGCCCCAGTTTCGTTTTTGTGCAGTAAGTCCCATAGCAAGGGCTGTCAGCGCCAGCCGACATGGCTCTCATGTGTCGCGGTCTAAAGGTACCTTAACATGGATGGATTTTGACAAACTATAGCTTGTTGCATAGCGGATGAATAGGCCAACAAGCTGACAAATCGGCAAGGCTTCAGACTTGAAACTTTTGGAGTGAGCCCCAGACGTAGGTACATGATGCCCCCAGTTTCGTTTTTGTGCAGTAAGTCCCATAGCAAGGGCTGTCAGCGCCTGCCGACATGGCTCTCATGTGTCGCGGTCTAAAGGTACCTTAACATGGATGGATTTTGACAAACTATAGCTTGTTGCATAGCGGATGAATAGGCCAACAAGCTGACAAATCGGCAAGGCTTCAGACTTGAAACTTTTGGAGTGAGCCCCAGACGTAGGTACATGATGCCCCAGTTTCGTTTTTGTGCAGTAAGTCCCATAGCAAGGGCTGTCAGCGCCAGCCGACATGGCTCTCATGTGTCGCGGTCTAAAGGTACCTTAACATGGATGGATTTTGACAAACTATAGCTTGTTGCATAGCGGATGAATAGGCCAACAAGCTGACAAATCGGCAAGGCTTCAGACTTGAAACTTTTGGAGTGAGCCCCAGACGTAGGTACATGATGCCCCCAGTTTCGTTTTTGTGCAGTAAGTCCCATAGCAAGGGCTGTCAGCGCCAGCCGACATGGCTCTCATGTGTCGCGGTCTAAAGGTACCTTAACATGGATGGATTTTGACAAACTATAGCTTGTTGCATAGCGGATGAATAGGCCAACAAGCTGACAAATCGGCAAGGCTTCAGACTTGAAACTTTGGAGTGAGCCCCAGACGTAGGTACATGATGCCCCCAGTTTCGTTTTTGTGCAGTAAGTCCCATAGCAAGGGCTGTCAGCGCCTGCCGACATGGCTCTCATGTGTCGCGGTCTAAAGGTACCTTAACATGGATGGATTTTGACAAACTATAGCTTGTTGCATAGCGGATGAATAGGCCAACAAGCTGACAAATCGGCAAGGCTTCAGACTTGAAACTTTTGGAGTGAGCCCCAGACGTAGGTACATGATGCCCCAGTTTCGTTTTTGTGCAGTAAGTCCCATAGCAAGGGCTGTCAGCGCCTGCCGACATGGCTCTCATGTGTCGCGGTCTAAAGGTACCTTAACATGGATGGATTTTGACAAACTATAGCTTGTTGCATAGCGGATGAATAGGCCAACAAGCTGACAAATCGGCAAGGCTTCAGACTTGAAACTTTTGGAGTGAGCCCCAGACGTAGGTACATGATGCCCCCAGTTTCGTTTTTGTGCAGTAAGTCCCATAGCAAGGGCTGTCAGCGCCAGCCGACATGGCTCTCATGTGTCGCGGTCTAAAGGTACCTTAACATGGATGGATTTTGACAAACTATAGCTTGTTGCATAGCGGATGAATAGGCCAACAAGCTGACAAATCGGCAAGGCTTCAGACTTGAAACTTTGGAGTGAGCCCCAGACGTAGGTACATGATGCCCCCAGTTTCGTTTTTGTGCAGTAAGTCCCATAGCAAGGGCTGTCAGCGCCAGCCGACATGGCTCTCATGTGTCGCGGTCTAAAGGTACCTTAACATGGATGGATTTTGACAAACTATAGCTTGTTGCATAGCGGATGAATAGGCCAACAAGCTGACAAATCGGAAAGGCTTCAGACTTGAAACTTGTGGAGTGAGCCCCAGAGGTAAGTACATGATGCCCACCAGTTTCGTTTTTGTGCAGTAGGTCCCATAGCAAGGGCTGTCAGCGCCTGCCGACATGGCTCTCATGTGTCGCGGTCTAAAGGTACCTTAACATGGATGGATTTTGACAAACTATAGCTTGTTGCATAGCGGATGAATAGGCCAACAAGCTGACAAATCGGCAAGGCTTCAGACTTGAAACTTTTGGAGTGAGCCCCAGACGTAGGTACATGATGCCCCAGTTTCGTTTTTGTGCAGTAAGTCCCATAGCAAGGGCTGTCAGCGCCTGCCGACATGGCTCTCATGTGTCGCGGTCTAAAGGTACCTTAACATGGATGGATTTTGACAAACTATAGCTTGTTGCATAGCGGATGAATAGGCCAACAAGCTGACAAATCGGCAAGGCTTCAGACTTGAAACTTTTGGAGTGAGCCCCAGACGTAGGTACATGATGCCCCCAGTTTCGTTTTTGTGCAGTAAGTCCCATAGCAAGGGCTGTCAGCGCCAGCCGACATGGCTCTCATGTGTCGCGGTCTAAAGGTACCTTAACATGGATGGATTTTGACAAACTATAGCTTGTTGCATAGCGGATGAATAGGCCAACAAGCTGACAAATCGGCAAGGCTTCAGACTTGAAACTTTTGGAGTGAGCCCCAGACGTAGGTACATGATGCCCCAGTTTCGTTTTTGTGCAGTAAGTCCCATAGCAAGGGCTGTCAGCGCCTGCCGACATGGCTCTCATGTGTCGCGGTCTAAAGGTACCTTAACATGGATGGATTTTGACAAACTATAGCTTGTTGCATAGCGGATGAATAGGCCAACAAGCTGACAAATCGGCAAGGCTTCAGACTTGAAACTTTGGAGTGAGCCCCAGACGTAGGTACATGATGCCCCCAGTTTCGTTTTTGTGCAGTAAGTCCCATAGCAAGGGCTGTCAGCGCCTGCCGACATGGCTCTCATGTGTCGCGGTCTAAAGGTACCTTAACATGGATGGATTTTGACAAACTATAGCTTGTTGCATAGCGGATGAATAGGCCAACAAGCTGACAAATCGGCAAGGCTTCAGACTTGAAACTTTTGGAGTGAGCCCCAGACGTAGGTACATGATGCCCCCAGTTTCGTTTTTGTGCAGTAAGTCCCATAGCAAGGGCTGTCAGCGCCTGCCGACATGGCTCTCATGTGTCGCGGTCTAAAGGTACCTTAACATGGATGGATTTTGACAAACTATAGCTTGTTGCATAGCGGATGAATAGGCCAACAAGCTGACAAATCGGCAAGGCTTCAGACTTGAAACTTTTGGAGTGAGCCCCAGACGTAGGTACATGATGCCCCAGTTTCGTTTTTGTGCAGTAAGTCCCATAGCAAGGGCTGTCAGCGCCTGCCGACATGGCTCTCATGTGTCGCGGTCTAAAGGTACCTTAACATGGATGGATTTTGACAAACTATAGCTTGTTGCATAGCGGATGAATAGGCCAACAAGCTGACAAATCGGCAAGGCTTCAGACTTGAAACTTTTGGAGTGAGCCCCAGACGTAGGTACATGATGCCCCCAGTTTCGTTTTTGTGCAGTAAGTCCCATAGCAAGGGCTGTCAGCGCCAGCCGACATGGCTCTCATGTGTCGCGGTCTAAAGGTACCTTAACATGGATGGATTTTGACAAACTATAGCTTGTTGCATAGCGGATGAATAGGCCAACAAGCTGACAAATCGGCAAGGCTTCAGACTTGAAACTTTTGGAGTGAGCCCCAGACGTAGGTACATGATGCCCCCAGTTTCGTTTTTGTGCAGTAAGTCCCATAGCAAGGGCTGTCAGCGCCAGCCGACATGGCTCTCATGTGTCGCGGTCTAAAGGTACCTTAACATGGATGGATTTTGACAAACTATAGCTTGTTGCATAGCGGATGAATAGGCCAACAAGCTGACAAATCGGCAAGGCTTCAGACTTGAAACTTTTGGAGTGAGCCCCAGACGTAGGTACATGATGCCCCCAGTTTCGTTTTTGTGCAGTAAGTCCCATAGCAAGGGCTGTCAGCGCCTGCCGACATGGCTCTCATGTGTCGCGGTCTAAAGGTACCTTAACATGGATGGATTTTGACAAACTATAGCTTGTTGCATAGCGGATGAATAGGCCAACAAGCTGACAAATCGGCAAGGCTTCAGACTTGAAACTTTGGAGTGAGCCCCAGACGTAGGTACATGATGCCCCCAGTTTCGTTTTTGTGCAGTAAGTCCCATAGCAAGGGCTGTCAGCGCCTGCCGACATGGCTCTCATGTGTCGCGGTCTAAAGGTACCTTAACATGGATGGATTTTGACAAACTATAGCTTGTTGCATAGCGGATGAATAGGCCAACAAGCTGACAAATCGGCAAGGCTTCAGACTTGAAACTTTTGGAGTGAGCCCCAGACGTAGGTACATGATGCCCCCAGTTTCGTTTTTGTGCAGTAAGTCCCATAGCAAGGGCTGTCAGCGCCTGCCGACATGGCTCTCATGTGTCGCGGTCTAAAGGTACCTTAACATGGATGGATTTTGACAAACTATAGCTTGTTGCATAGCGGATGAATAGGCCAACAAGCTGACAAATCGGCAAGGCTTCAGACTTGAAACTTTTGGAGTGAGCCCCAGACGTAGGTACATGATGCCCCCAGTTTCGTTTTTGTGCAGTAAGTCCCATAGCAAGGGCTGTCAGCGCCTGCCGACATGGCTCTCATGTGTCGCGGTCTAAAGGTACCTTAACATGGATGGATTTTGACAAACTATAGCTTGTTGCATAGCGGATGAATAGGCCAACAAGCTGACAAATCGGCAAGGCTTCAGACTTGAAACTTTTGGAGTGAGCCCCAGACGTAGGTACATGATGCCCCCAGTTTCGTTTTTGTGCAGTAAGTCCCATAGCAAGGGCTGTCAGCGCCTGCCGACATGGCTCTCATGTGTCGCGGTCTAAAGGTACCTTAACATGGATGGATTTTGACAAACTATAGCTTGTTGCATAGCGGATGAATAGGCCAACAAGCTGACAAATCGGCAAGGCTTCAGACTTGAAACTTTTGGAGTGAGCCCCAGACGTAGGTACATGATGCCCCCAGTTTCGTTTTTGTGCAGTAAGTCCCATAGCAAGGGCTGTCAGCGCCTGCCGACATGGCTCTCATGTGTCGCGGTCTAAAGGTACCTTAACATGGATGGATTTTGACAAACTATAGCTTGTTGCATAGCGGATGAATAGGCCAACAAGCTGACAAATCGGCAAGGCTTCAGA
Organism: Patiria pectinifera; assembly: GCA_029964075.1. Lineage (NCBI taxonomy): Eukaryota > Metazoa > Echinodermata > Asteroidea > Valvatida > Asterinidae > Patiria > Patiria pectinifera. Next base: position 12,729,560 of record CM057141.1, read on the forward strand.
CTTGAAACTTTTGGAGTGAGCCCCAGACGTAGGTACATGATGCCCCCAGTTTCGTTTTTGTGCAGTAAGTCCCATAGCAAGGGCTGTCAGCGCCTGCCGACATGGCTCTCATGTGTCGCGGTCTAAAGGTACCTTAACATGGATGGATTTTGACAAACTATAGCTTGTTGCATAGCGGATGAATAGGCCAACAAGCTGACAAATCGGCAAGGCTTCAGACTTGAAACTTTTGGAGTGAGCCCCAGACGTAGGTACATGATGCCCCCAGTTTCGTTTTTGTGCAGTAAGTCCCATAGCAAGGGCTGTCAGCGCCAGCCGACATGGCTCTCATGTGTCGCGGTCTAAAGGTACCTTAACATGGATGGATTTTGACAAACTATAGCTTGTTGCATAGCGGATGAATAGGCCAACAAGCTGACAAATCGGCAAGGCTTCAGACTTGAAACTTTTGGAGTGAGCCCCAGACGTAGGTACATGATGCCCCAGTTTCGTTTTTGTGCAGTAAGTCCCATAGCAAGGGCTGTCAGCGCCAGCCGACATGGCTCTCATGTGTCGCGGTCTAAAGGTACCTTAACATGGATGGATTTTGACAAACTATAGCTTGTTGCATAGCGGATGAATAGGCCAACAAGCTGACAAATCGGCAAGGCTTCAGACTTGAAACTTTTGGAGTGAGCCCCAGACGTAGGTACATGATGCCCCAGTTTCGTTTTTGTGCAGTAAGTCCCATAGCAAGGGCTGTCAGCGCCAGCCGACATGGCTCTCATGTGTCGCGGTCTAAAGGTACCTTAACATGGATGGATTTTGACAAACTATAGCTTGTTGCATAGCGGATGAATAGGCCAACAAGCTGACAAATCGGCAAGGCTTCAGACTTGAAACTTTTGGAGTGAGCCCCAGACGTAGGTACATGATGCCCCCAGTTTCGTTTTTGTGCAGTAAGTCCCATAGCAAGGGCTGTCAGCGCCTGCCGACATGGCTCTCATGTGTCGCGGTCTAAAGGTACCTTAACATGGATGGATTTTGACAAACTATAGCTTGTTGCATAGCGGATGAATAGGCCAACAAGCTGACAAATCGGCAAGGCTTCAGACTTGAAACTTTTGGAGTGAGCCCCAGACGTAGGTACATGATGCCCCCAGTTTCGTTTTTGTGCAGTAAGTCCCATAGCAAGGGCTGTCAGCGCCTGCCGACATGGCTCTCATGTGTCGCGGTCTAAAGGTACCTTAACATGGATGGATTTTGACAAACTATAGCTTGTTGCATAGCGGATGAATAGGCCAACAAGCTGACAAATCGGCAAGGCTTCAGACTTGAAACTTTTGGAGTGAGCCCCAGACGTAGGTACATGATGCCCCCAGTTTCGTTTTTGTGCAGTAAGTCCCATAGCAAGGGCTGTCAGCGCCTGCCGACATGGCTCTCATGTGTCGCGGTCTAAAGGTACCTTAACATGGATGGATTTTGACAAACTATAGCTTGTTGCATAGCGGATGAATAGGCCAACAAGCTGACAAATCGGCAAGGCTTCAGACTTGAAACTTTTGGAGTGAGCCCCAGACGTAGGTACATGATGCCCCCAGTTTCGTTTTTGTGCAGTAAGTCCCATAGCAAGGGCTGTCAGCGCCTGCCGACATGGCTCTCATGTGTCGCGGTCTAAAGGTACCTTAACATGGATGGATTTTGACAAACTATAGCTTGTTGCATAGCGGATGAATAGGCCAACAAGCTGACAAATCGGCAAGGCTTCAGACTTGAAACTTTGGAGTGAGCCCCAGACGTAGGTACATGATGCCCCCAGTTTCGTTTTTGTGCAGTAAGTCCCATAGCAAGGGCTGTCAGCGCCTGCCGACATGGCTCTCATGTGTCGCGGTCTAAAGGTACCTTAACATGGATGGATTTTGACAAACTATAGCTTGTTGCATAGCGGATGAATAGGCCAACAAGCTGACAAATCGGCAAGGCTTCAGACTTGAAACTTTTGGAGTGAGCCCCAGACGTAGGTACATGATGCCCCCAGTTTCGTTTTTGTGCAGTAAGTCCCATAGCAAGGGCTGTCAGCGCCAGCCGACATGGCTCTCATGTGTCGCGGTCTAAAGGTACCTTAACATGGATGGATTTTGACAAACTATAGCTTGTTGCATAGCGGATGAATAGGCCAACAAGCTGACAAATCGGCAAGGCTTCAGACTTGAAACTTTTGGAGTGAGCCCCAGACGTAGGTACATGATGCCCCCAGTTTCGTTTTTGTGCAGTAAGTCCCATAGCAAGGGCTGTCAGCGCCTGCCGACATGGCTCTCATGTGTCGCGGTCTAAAGGTACCTTAACATGGATGGATTTTGACAAACTATAGCTTGTTGCATAGCGGATGAATAGGCCAACAAGCTGACAAATCGGCAAGGCTTCAGACTTGAAACTTTTGGAGTGAGCCCCAGACGTAGGTACATGATGCCCCCAGTTTCGTTTTTGTGCAGTAAGTCCCATAGCAAGGGCTGTCAGCGCCTGCCGACATGGCTCTCATGTGTCGCGGTCTAAAGGTACCTTAACATGGATGGATTTTGACAAACTATAGCTTGTTGCATAGCGGATGAATAGGCCAACAAGCTGACAAATCGGCAAGGCTTCAGACTTGAAACTTTTGGAGTGAGCCCCAGACGTAGGTACATGATGCCCCCAGTTTCGTTTTTGTGCAGTAAGTCCCATAGCAAGGGCTGTCAGCGCCTGCCGACATGGCTCTCATGTGTCGCGGTCTAAAGGTACCTTAACATGGATGGATTTTGACAAACTATAGCTTGTTGCATAGCGGATGAATAGGCCAACAAGCTGACAAATCGGCAAGGCTTCAGACTTGAAACTTTTGGAGTGAGCCCCAGACGTAGGTACATGATGCCCCCAGTTTCGTTTTTGTGCAGTAAGTCCCATAGCAAGGGCTGTCAGCGCCTGCCGACATGGCTCTCATGTGTCGCGGTCTAAAGGTACCTTAACATGGATGGATTTTGACAAACTATAGCTTGTTGCATAGCGGATGAATAGGCCAACAAGCTGACAAATCGGCAAGGCTTCAGACTTGAAACTTTTGGAGTGAGCCCCAGACGTAGGTACATGATGCCCCCAGTTTCGTTTTTGTGCAGTAAGTCCCATAGCAAGGGCTGTCAGCGCCTGCCGACATGGCTCTCATGTGTCGCGGTCTAAAGGTACCTTAACATGGATGGATTTTGACAAACTATAGCTTGTTGCATAGCGGATGAATAGGCCAACAAGCTGACAAATCGGCAAGGCTTCAGACTTGAAACTTTTGGAGTGAGCCCCAGACGTAGGTACATGATGCCCCCAGTTTCGTTTTTGTGCAGTAAGTCCCATAGCAAGGGCTGTCAGCGCCTGCCGACATGGCTCTCATGTGTCGCGGTCTAAAGGTACCTTAACATGGATGGATTTTGACAAACTATAGCTTGTTGCATAGCGGATGAATAGGCCAACAAGCTGACAAATCGGCAAGGCTTCAGACTTGAAACTTTTGGAGTGAGCCCCAGACGTAGGTACATGATGCCCCCAGTTTCGTTTTTGTGCAGTAAGTCCCATAGCAAGGGCTGTCAGCGCCTGCCGACATGGCTCTCATGTGTCGCGGTCTAAAGGTACCTTAACATGGATGGATTTTGACAAACTATAGCTTGTTGCATAGCGGATGAATAGGCCAACAAGCTGACAAATCGGCAAGGCTTCAGACTTGAAACTTTTGGAGTGAGCCCCAGACGTAGGTACATGATGCCCCCAGTTTCGTTTTTGTGCAGTAAGTCCCATAGCAAGGGCTGTCAGCGCCAGCCGACATGGCTCTCATGTGTCGCGGTCTAAAGGTACCTTAACATGGATGGATTTTGACAAACTATAGCTTGTTGCATAGCGGATGAATAGGCCAACAAGCTGACAAATCGGCAAGGCTTCAGACTTGAAACTTTTGGAGTGAGCCCCAGACGTAGGTACATGATGCCCCCAGTTTCGTTTTTGTGCAGTAAGTCCCATAGCAAGGGCTGTCAGCGCCTGCCGACATGGCTCTCATGTGTCGCGGTCTAAAGGTACCTTAACATGGATGGATTTTGACAAACTATAGCTTGTTGCATAGCGGATGAATAGGCCAACAAGCTGACAAATCGGCAAGGCTTCAGACTTGAAACTTTTGGAGTGAGCCCCAGACGTAGGTACATGATGCCCCCAGTTTCGTTTTTGTGCAGTAAGTCCCATAGCAAGGGCTGTCAGCGCCTGCCGACATGGCTCTCATGTGTCGCGGTCTAAAGGTACCTTAACATGGATGGATTTTGACAAACTATAGCTTGTTGCATAGCGGATGAATAGGCCAACAAGCTGACAAATCGGCAAGGCTTCAGACTTGAAACTTTTGGAGTGAGCCCCAGACGTAGGTACATGATGCCCCAGTTTCGTTTTTGTGCAGTAAGTCCCATAGCAAGGGCTGTCAGCGCCTGCCGACATGGCTCTCATGTGTCGCGGTCTAAAGGTACCTTAACATGGATGGATTTTGACAAACTATAGCTTGTTGCATAGCGGATGAATAGGCCAACAAGCTGACAAATCGGCAAGGCTTCAGACTTGAAACTTCTGGAGTGAGCCCCAGATGTAGGTACATGATGCCCCCAGTTTCGTTTTTGTGCAGTAAGTCCCATAGCAAGGGCTGTCAGCGCCTGCCGACATGGCTCTCATGTGTCGCGGTCTAAAGGTACCTTAACATGGATGGATTTTGACAAACTATAGCTTGTTGCATAGCGGATGAATAGGCCAACAAGCTGACAAATCGGCAAGGCTTCAGACTTGAAACTTTTGGAGTGAGCCCCAGACGTAGGTACATGATGCCCCCAGTTTCGTTTTTGTGCAGTAAGTCCCATAGCAAGGGCTGTCAGCGCCTGCCGACATGGCTCTCATGTGTCGCGGTCTAAAGGTACCTTAACATGGATGGATTTTGACAAACTATAGCTTGTTGCATAGCGGATGAATAGGCCAACAAGCTGACAAATCGGCAAGGCTTCAGACTTGAAACTTTGGAG
>CM057141.1:12735107-12836374 GCA_029964075.1 Patiria pectinifera
CCTTGCTAAGGGACTTACTGCACAAAAACGAAACTGGGGGCATCATGTACCTTCATCTGGGGCTCACTCCAAAAGTTTCAAGTCTGAAGCCTTGCCGATTTGTCAGCTTGTTGGCCTATTCATCCGCTATGCAACAAGCTATAGTTTGTCAAAATCCATCCATGTTAAGGTACCTTTAGACCGCGACACATGAGAGCCATGTCGGCTGGCGCTGACAGCCCTTGCTATGGGACTTACTGCACAAAAACGAAACTGGGGGCATCATGTACCTGCGTCTAGGGCTCATTCCAAAAGTTTCAAGTCTGAAGCCTTGCCGATTTGTCAGCTTAATAGCCTATTCAACTGCTATGCAACAAGCTATAGTTTGTCAAAATCCATCCATGTTAAGGTACCTTTAGACCGCGACACATGAGAGCACATGAGAGCCATGTCGGCTGCCTTTGTCAGCTTGTTGGCCTATTCATCCGCTATGCAACAAGCTATAGTTTGTCAAAATCCATCCATGTTAAGGTACCTTTAGACCGCGACACATGAGAGCCATGTCGGCTGGCGCTGACAGCCCTTGCTATGGGACTTACTGCACAAAAACGAAACTGGGGGCATCATGTACCTACGTCTGGGGCTCACTCCAAAAGTTTCAAGTCTGAAGCCTTGCCGATTTGTCAGCTTGTTCGCCTATTCATCCGCTATGCAACAAGCTATAGTTTGTCAAAATCCATCCATGTTAAGATACCTTTAGACCGCGACACATGAGAGCCATGTCGGCTGGCGCTGACAGCCCTTGCTATGGGACTTACTGCACAAAAACGAAACTGGGGCATCATGTACCTACGTCTGGGGCTCACTCCAAAAGTTTCAAGTCTGAAGCCTTGCCGATTTGTCAGCTTGTTGGCCTATTCATCCGCTATGCAACAAGCTATAGTTTGTCAAAATCCATCCATGTTAAGGTACCTTTAGACCGCGACACATGAGAGCAATGTCGGCTGGCGCTGACAGCCCTTGCTATGGGACTTACTGCACAAAAACGAAACTGGGGGAATCAGGTACCTACATCTGGGGCTCACTCCAAAAGTTTCAAGTCTGAAGCCTTGCCGATTTGGCAGCTTGTTAAAACATTCATCCGCCATCCAACAAGCTATAGTTTGTCAAAATCCATCTATGATAAGGTACCTTTAGACCGCGACACATGAGAGCCATGTCGGCTGGCGCTGACAGCCCTTGCTATGGGACTTACTGCACAAAAAACGAAACTGGAGGCATCATGTACCTACGTCTGAGGCTCACTCCAAAAGTTTCAAGTCTGAAGCCTTGTTAACCCATTCATCCGCCATCCAACAAGCTATAGTTTGTCAAAATTTATTAATGTTAATGTACCTTTAGACCGCGACACATGAGAGCAATGTCGGCTGGCGCTGACAGCCCTTGCTATGGGACTTACTGCACAAAAACGAAACAGGGGGCATCATGTACCTACTTCTGGGGCTCACTCCAAAAGTTTCAAGTCTGAAGCTTATACCGATTTGGCGCTTGTTAACCCACATTCATCCGCCATCCAACAAGCTATAGTTTATTTAAAATCCATCCATGATAAGGTACCTTTAGACTGACACATGAGAGCAATGTCATTTTAGCGCTGACATTGCCGCTAGGACTTACTGCCAAAAAAAAACGAGCTGGGCATCATGTACACCGTGGAGCTCACTCCAAAAGTTTCAAGTCTGAAGCGCGCGATTTGTCCCAGCTTGTTTAGCCATTCATCCGCCATCCAGCAAGCTATAGTTTGTCAAAATCCATCCATGATAAGGTACCTTTATACCGCGACATAGAGCCCATGTCTTCAGCGCTGACAGCCCTTGCTAGGGGACTTACTGCACAAAAACGAAACTGGAGGCATCATGTGCCTACGTCTAGGGCGCACTCCAAAAAAGTTTCAAGTCACGAAGCCTTGCTGATTGTCAACGTTGACCCGTAATCCGCCATCAAGCAAACATAGTTTGGTAAATCGTGCTGATAAGGTAATCTTTAGACCGCGACACATGAGAGCAATGTCGGCTGGCGCTGACAGCCATACTATGGACTACAAAACAGAAACTGGGGGCATCATGTACCTACGTCTGGAACTCACCCCAAAAGTTTTAAGTCTGAAGCCTTGCCGATTTGTCAGCTTGTTGGCCTATTCATCCACTATGCAACAAGCTATAGTTTGTCAAAATCCATCCATGTTAAGATACTTTTAGACCGCGACACATGAGAGCTATGTCGGCTGGCGCTGACAGCCCTTGCTATGGGACTTACTGCACAAAAACGAAACTGGGGGCATCGTGTACCTTCATGTTGGGCTCACTCCAAAAGTTTCAGGTCTGAAGCCTTGCCGATTTGTCAGCTTGTTGGCCTATTCATCCGCTATGCAACAAGTTATAGTTTGTCAAAATCCAACCATGTTAAGGTACCTTTAGACCGCAACACATGAGAGGCTTGTCGGCTGGCGCTGACAGCCCTTGCTATGGGACTTACTGCACAAAAACGAAACTGGGGGCATCATGTACCTACGTCTGGAACTCACTCCCAAAGTTTCAAGTCTGAAGCCCTGCCGATTTGTCAGCTTGTTCGGCTATTCATCCGCTATGCAACAAGCTATAGATTGTCAAAATCCATCCATGTTAAGATACTTTTAGACCGCGACACATGAGAGCCATGTCGGCCGACGCTGACAGCCCTTGCTATGGGACTTACTGCACAAAAACGAAACTGGGGGCATCATGTACCTGCGTCTAGGGCTCATTCCAAAAGTTTCAAGTCTGAAGCCTTGCTGATTTGTCAGCTTGTTGACCCTATTCATCCGCTATGCAACAAGCTATAGTTTGTCAAAATCCATCCATGTTAAGGTACCTTTAGACCGCGACACATGAGAGCCATGTCGGCTGTAGTTGACAAGCCCATTGCTATAGGACTTACTGCACAAAAGCAGAAACTGGGGGCATCATGTACCTACGTCTGGGCTCACTCTAAAAGTTTCAAGTCTTAAGCCTTCGAGATTTGTCAGCTTGTTGGCATATTCATCTGCTATGCAACAAGCTATAGTTTGTCAAAATCCATCCATGTTAAGGTACCTTTAGACCGCGAAACATGAGAGCCATGTCGGCTGGCGCTGACAGCCCTTGCTATGGGATTTACAGCACAAAAACGAATCTCGGGGCATCATGTACCTACGTCTGGGACTCACTCCAAAAGTTTCAAGTCTGAAGCCTTGCCGATCTATCAGCTTGTTGGCCTATTCATCCGCTATGCAAAAAAAGCTATAGTTTGTCAAAATCCATCCATGTTAAGGTACCTTTAGACCGCGACACATGAGAGCCATGTCGGCTGGCGCTGACAGCCCTTGCTATGGGACTTACTGCACAAAAACGAAACTGGGGCATCATGTACCTACGTCTGGGACTCACTCCAAAAGTTTCAAGTCTGAAGCGCGCCGATTTGTCAGCTTGTTGGCCTATTCATCGGCTATGCAACAAGCTATAGTTTGTCAAAAAATCCATCCATGTTAAGGTACCTTTAGACCACGCGACACATGTGCAGAGCCATGTCGGCTGGCATGACAGCCCTTGCTATAGGACTTACTGCTACAAAAACGAAACTGGGGGCATCATGTGCATACCTTCACGTCTGGGCTCACTCCAAAAGTTTCAGGGTCTGAAGCCTTGCTTGCGATTTGTCAGCTTGTTGGCCTATTCATCCGCTATGCAACAAGCTATAGTTTGTCAAAATCCCATTCATGTTAAGGTACCTTTAGACCAGCGATGAGAGCCATGTCGGCCGACGCTGACAGCCCTTGCTATGGGACTTACTGCACAAAAACGAAACTGGGGGCATCATGTACCTGCGTCTAGGGCTCATTCCAAAAGTTTCAAGTCTGAAGCCTTGTCGATTTGTCAGCTTAATAGCCTATTCATCCGCTATGCAGCAAGCTATAGTTTGTCAAAATCCATTCATGTTAAGGTACCTTTAGACCGCGACACATGAGAGCACATGAGAGCCATGTCGGCTGCCTTTGTCAGCTTGTTGGCCTATTCATCCGCTATGCAACAAGTTATAGTTTGTCAAAATCCAACCATGTTAAGGTACCTTTAGACCGCAACACATGAGAGGCTTGTCGGCTGGCGCTGACAGCCCTTGCTATGGGACTTACTGCACAAAAACGAAACTGGGGGCATCATGTACCTACGTCTGGAACTCACTCAAAAGTTTTCAAGTCTGAAGCCTTGCCGATTTGTCAGCTTGTTGGCCTAATCAGCCGCTATGGAACAAGCTACTAGTTTGTCAAAATCCATCCATGTTAAGATACCTTTAGACCGCGACACATGAGAGCCATGTCGGCTGACGCTTCAACAGCTCTTGCTATGGGGACTTACTCGCAACAAAAACGAAACTGGGGGCAATCATGTACCTACGTCTAGGGCTCACTCCAAAAAGTTTAAAGTCTGAAGCCTTGCCGATTTGTCAGCTTAATAGCCTATTATCATCCGCTGGTGCAACAAGCTATTAGTTTGTCGTAAATCCATTCATGTTAAGAGTACCTTTAGACCGCGACACATGAGGAGCCATGTCGGCTGGCGCTCAACAGCCCCCTTGCTATGGGACTTAATACTACACAAAAACTAAACTTAGGGAATCATGTACCTACATTCTGGGAATCACCCAAAAGTTTCAAGTCTGAAGCCTTGCCGATTTGTCAGCTTGTTGGCCTATTCATCCCGCTATGCTATAAGCTATAGTTTGTCAAAATCCAAGGTAAATGTTAAGGTACCTTAGGACAGCGACACATGAGAGCCATGTCGGCTGGCGCTGACAGCCCTTGCTATGGGACTTACTGCACAAAAAAACGAAACTGGGGGCATCATGTACCTACGTCTGGGGCTCACTCCAAAAGTTTCAAGTCTGAAGCCTTGCCGATTTGTCAGCTTGTTGGCCTATTCATCCGCTATGCAACAAGATATAGTTTGTCAAAATTCATCAAGGTTAAGGTATCTTTAGACCGCAACATGTGAGAGCCATGTCAGCTTGCGCTGACGGCCCTTGCTATGGGACTTACTGCACAAAAACAAAACTGGCATAGTGTTTACCTACGTCTGGGGCTTCATCCGAAAAGTTTCAAGTCTGAAGCCTTGCCGATTTGTCAGCTATCCGCCTATTCATCCGATATGCGACAAGCTATAGTTTGTCAAAATCCATCAATGTAAGGTACCTTTAGACCGCCGACATATCGAGCCATGTCGGCTGGCGCTGACAGCCCTTGCTCAAGGGACTTACTGCACAAAAACGAAACTGGGGCCCATCGTGTACCTACATCTGGGCTCACTCCGGAAAAAGTTTCAAGTCTGAAGCTTGCCGATTTGTGCATCTTGTTGGCCTATTCATCCGCTATGCAACAAGCTATAGTTTGTAAAATCCATCTTGTTAAGGTACCTTTAGACCGCGACAAATGAGAGCCATGTCGGTTGGCGCTGACAGCCCTTGCTAAGGACTTACTGCACAAAAACAAACTGGGGCCATCATGCCTACAGCGTCTGGGGCTCACTCCAAAAGTTTAAGAGTCTGAAGCCTTGCCGATTTGTCAGCTTGTTGGCCTATCATCCGATACCGACGAGCTTCTAGTTTGTAGAAATCGTCAATGTTGAGGTCCTTTAGACGGCGACATGAAGCCACTGTCGCCATCAGTTCAACAGCCTTGCTATGGGACTTACTGCACAAAAACGAACTGGGGCATCATGTTTACCTACATCTCGGGCTTCACTGCAAAAGTTTCATTACTGAAGCCTTGCCAACTTGTCAGCTTGTTGGCCTATTCATCCGCTATGCAACAAGCTATAGTTTTTCTAAATCCATCAATGTTCGTCCTCAGCCCAATAGAGCCATGTCGGCTACGCTGACAGCCCTTGCTATGGACTTACTGCACGAAAAACGAAACTGAGCATAGTGTACCTACATCTCAGGGCTCACTTCCAAAAGTTTCAAGTCTGAAGCCTTGCCGATTCAGCTTGTTGGCCTATTCATCCGATATGCAACAGCTATCATTTGTCAAAATCCATAAATGTTAACCCTAGACCGCGACATATCGAAGCCTGTCGGCTGGCGCTGACAGCCCTTGCTAAGGACTTACTGCACAAAACAAAACTGGGGCCATCATGTACCTATGTAGGGCTTCACTCCGAAAGTTTCAAGTCTGAAGCTGCCGATTTGTCAGCTTGTTCGCCTATTCATACCGCTATGCAACAAGCTATAGTTTATAAAAATCCATCTTTGTTAAGGTACCTTTTAACCGCGACAAATAAAGCCATGTCGGTTGGCGCTGACAGCCCTTGCTAAGGGACTACTCACGAAACAAACTGACCATCAGCTCCTACATCTGGGGCTTCACTCCAAAAGTTTAGAGTCTAAAAGCCTTGCCGATTTGTCAGCTTGCTTGAACTATTCATCCGATATGCCGACACAGCTATAGTTTATTAAATCCATTAGATGTTAAGGGTTCCTTAGACCACAACATGTGAGAGCCATGTCTCGGCTACAGCTGACAGCCTTGCTATGGGACTTACTTGCACAAAAAAAACGAAACTGAGGCATCATGTTCCCTTTACGTCTGGGCTCTCACTCCAAAAGTTTCAAGTCTGAAGCCTTGCCGATTTGTCAGCTTGTTGGCCTATTCATCCGCTATGCAACAAGCTATAGTTTGTCAAAATCCATCCATGTTAAGGTACCTTTAGACCGCGACACATGAGAGCCATGTCGGCTGGCGCTGACAGCCCTTGCTATGGGACTTACTGCACAAAAACGAAACTAAGGGCATCATGTACCTACTTCTGGGGCTCACTCCAAAAGTTTCAAGTCTGAAGCCTTGCCGATTTGTCAGCTTGTTGGCCTATTCATCCGCTATGCAACAAGCTATAGTTTGTCAAAATCCATCCATGTTAAGGTACCTTTAGACCGCGACACATGAGAGCCATGTCGGCTGGCGCTGACAGCCCTTGCTATGGGACTTACTGCACAAAAACGAAACTGGGCGCATCATGTACCTACGTCGGGGGCTCACTCCAAAAGTTTCAAGTCTGAAGCCTTGCCGATTTGTCAGCTTGTTGGCCTATTCATCCGCTATGCAACAAGCTATAGTTTGTCAAAATCCATCCATGTTAAGGTACCTTTAGACCGCGACACATGAGAGCCATGTCGGCTGGCGCTGACAGCCCTTGCTATGGGACTTACTGCACAAAAACGAAACTGGGGGCATCATGTACCTACGTCTGGGGCTCACTCCAAAAGTTTCAAGTCTGAAGCCTTGCCGATTTGTCAGCTTGTTGGCCTATTCATCCGCTATGCAACAAGCTATAGTTTGTCAAAATCCATCCATGTTAAGGTACCTTTAGACCGCGACACATGAGAGCCATGTCGGCTGGCGCTGACAGCCCTTGCTATGGGACTTACTGCACAAAAACGAAACTGGGGGCATCATGTACCTACGTCTGGGGCTCACTCCAAAAGTTTCAAGTCTGAAGCCTTGCCGATTTGTCAGCTTGTTGGCCTATTCATCCGCTATGCAACAAGCTATAGTTTGTCAAAATCCATCCATGTTAAGGTACCTTTAGACCGCGACACATGAGAGCCATGTCGGCTGGCGCTGACAGCCCTTGCTATGGGACTTACTGCACAAAACGAAACTGGGGGCATCATGTACCTACGTCTGGGGCTCACTCCAAAAGTTTCAAGTCTGAAGCCTTGCCGATTTGTCAGCTTGTTGGCCTATTCATCCGCTATGCAACAAGCTATAGTTTGTCAAAATCCATCCATGTTAAGGTACCTTTAGACCGCGACACATGAGAGCCATGTCGGCTGGCGCTGACAGCCCTTGCTATGGGACTTACTGCACAAAAACGAAACTGGGGGCATCATGTACCTACGTCTGGGGCTCACTCCAAAAGTTTCAAGTCTGAAGCCTTGCCGATTTGTCAGCTTGTTGGCCTATTCATCCGCTATGCAACAAGCTATAGTTTGTCAAAATCCATCCATGTTAAGGTACCTTTAGACCGCGACACATGAGAGCCATGTCGGCTGGCGCTGACAGCCCTTGCTATGGGACTTACTGCACAAAAACGAAACTGGGGGCATCATGTACCTACGTCTGGGGCTCACTCCAAAAGTTTCAAGTCTGAAGCCTTGCCGATTTGTCAGCTTGTTGGCCTATTCATCCGCTATGCAACAAGCTATAGTTTGTCAAAATCCATCCATGTTAAGGTACCTTTAGACCGCGACACATGAGAGCCATGTCGGCTGGCGCTGACAGCCCTTGCTATGGGACTTACTGCACAAAAACGAAACTGGGGCATCATGTACCTACGTCTGGGGCTCACTCCAAAAGTTTCAAGTCTGAAGCCTTGCCGATTTGTCAGCTTGTTGGCCTATTCATCCGCTATGCAACAAGCTATAGTTTGTCAAAATCCATCCATGTTAAGGTACCTTTAGACCGCGACACATGAGAGCCATGTCGGCTGGCGCTGACAGCCCTTGCTATGGGACTTACTGCACAAAAACGAAACTGGGGGCATCATGTACCTACGTCTGGGGCTCACTCCAAAAGTTTCAAGTCTGAAGCCTTGCCGATTTGTCAGCTTGTTGGCCTATTCATCCGCTATGCAACAAGCTATAGTTTGTCAAAATCCATCTATGTTAAGGTACCTTTAGACCGCGACACATGAGAGCCATGTCGGCTGGCGCTGACAGCCCTTGCTATGGGACTTACTGCACAAAAACGAAACTGGGGGCATCATGTACCTACGTCTGGGGCTCACTCCAAAAGTTTCAAGTCTGAAGCCTTGCCGATTTGTCAGCTTGTTGGCCTATTCATCCGCTATGCAACAAGCTATAGTTTGTCAAAATCCATCCATGTTAAGGTACCTTTAGACCGCGACACATGAGAGCCATGTCGGCTGGCGCTGACAGCCCTTGCTATGGGACTTACTGCACAAAAACGAAACTGGGGGCATCATGTACCTACGTCTGGGGCTCACTCCAAAAGTTTCAAGTCTGAAGCCTTGCCGATTTGTCAGCTTGTTGGCCTATTCATCCGCTATGCAACAAGTTATAGTTTGTCAAAATCCATCCATGTTAAGGTACCTTTAGACCGCGACGCCTGAGAGCCATGTCGGCTGGCGCTGACAGCCCTTGCTATGGGACTTACTGCACAAAAACGAAACGCTAGAGGCATGTACCTACGTCTGGGGCTCAATCCAAAAGTTTCACGTCTGAAGCATTGCCGATTTGTCCAGCTTGTTGGCCTTTTCTTCCGCTATATGAAGCTATAGTTTATCAAAATGCATTCACGTTAAGGTACTTTTAGACCGCGACACATGAGCCATGTCGGCTGGCGCTGACAGCCCTTATGGGACTTACTGCACAAGCAGAAACTGGGGCATCATGTTCCTACGTCTGAGGCTCACTCCAAAGATTCAGTCTGAAGCCTTGCCGATTTGCAGCTTGTTGGACTATTCATCCATATGCAAAAAGCTATAGTTCGTCAAATCCGTCTACGTTAAGGTACCTTTAGACCGCGACACGCGAAACCATATCGGCTTGCGCTGACAGCCCTTGCTATGGGACTTACTGCACAAAAGCGAAACTGGGGGCATTATGTACCTACGTCTGGGGCTCACTCAAAAGTTTCAAGTCTGCAGCCTTGCCGATTTGTCAGCTCTTTGGTCTACGCATCCGGTATGCAACAAGCTATGGTTTGTCGAAATCCATCCATGTTAAGGTACCTTTATGCCGCATTTGACCATGTCCCGGCTGCCGCTGACAGCCCTTGCTATAGGATTCTGCACAAAAACGAAACTGGGGGCATCATGTACTTTTATCTGGGCTGCTCAAGTTTCAAGTCTGAATCCTTGCCGATTTGTCAGATTGGTGGCTATTCATCCGCTATGCAGCAACCTATAGTTTGTGAAATCCATCCATGTTAAGGTACCCAGCACAGACCGCGACACATGAGAGCCATGTCGTGGCGCTGACAGCCCTTGCTAGGGGACTTACTGCTGCGGGAGACATCATGTACTTGCCTACGTCTGGGGGCTCACTCCAAAAGTTTCAAGTCTGAAGCCTTGCCGATTTGTCAGCTTGTTGGCCTATTCATCTGCCATACAACAGGCTATAGTTTGTCAAAATCCATCCATGTTAGGTACCTTTAGACCGCGACACATGCGAGGCCATGTCGGCTGGCGCTGACAGCTCCTGCTATGGGACTTACTGCACAAGAAGCGAAACTGGGGGCATCACGTACTACGTCTGGGCTCACTCCAAAAGTTTCAGGTCTGAACCCTTGCCGATTTGTGGCTTGTTGGCCTATTCATCCGCTATGCAACAAGTTATAGTTTGTTGAAATCCATCCATGTTACTTAAGTTACCTTTAGACCGCGACACACATGAGAGCCATGTCGGCTGGCGCTGACAGCCCTTGCTATGGGACTTACTGCACAAAACGAAACTGGGGCATCATGTTCCTACGTCTGCTCACTCAAAGTTTCAAGTCCTGACCTTGCCGATTTGTCAGCTTGTTGGACTATTCATCCGCTGTAAAAAGCTATAGTGTGTCAAAATCCATCCACGTTAATGTAGCTTTAGACCGCACGACACCTGAGATTCATGTCGGCTGGCGCTGACAGCCCTTTTTATGGGACTTACTGCACAAGAAGCAGAACTGGGGGCATCATGTACGTCTGGGGCTTTCAAAAGTTTCAAGTCTGAACCCTTGCCGATTTGTAGCTTGTTGGCCTATTCATCAGCTAATCAACAAGCTATAGTTTGTCGAAATCATCATAATAGGTACCTTTAGGCCGCGATACATGAGAGCCATGTCGGCTGGCGCTGACAGCCTTGCTATGGGACTTACTGCCAGAAGAACGAAAACGGAGGCATCATGTATCCACGTCTGGCGCTCACTCAAAATGTTTCAAGTCTGAAGCCTTGCCGATTGGTCAGCA
Source organism: Patiria pectinifera (assembly GCA_029964075.1). Taxonomy (NCBI): domain Eukaryota; kingdom Metazoa; phylum Echinodermata; class Asteroidea; order Valvatida; family Asterinidae; genus Patiria; species Patiria pectinifera. The sequence continues at coordinate 12,746,126 of CM057141.1, forward strand.
TTGGCCTATTCATCCGCTGTCCAACAAGCTATAGTTTGTCAAAATCCATCCATGTTAAGGTACCTTTAGACCGCGACACATGAGAGCCATGTCGGCTGGCGCTGACAGCCCTTGCTATGGGACTTACTGCACAAAAACGAAACTGGGGGCATCATGTACCTACGTCTGGGGCTCACTCCAAAGGTTTCAAGTCTGAAGCCTTGCCGATTTGTCAGCTTGTTGGCCTATTCATCCGCTATGCAACAAGCTATAGTTTGTCAAAATCCATCCATGTTAAGGTACCTTTAGACCGCGACACATGAGAGCCATGTCGGCTGGCGCTGACAGCCCTTGCTATGGGACTTACTGCACAAAAACGAAACTGGGGGCATCATGTACCTACGTCTGGGGCTCACTCCAAAAGTTTCAAGTCTGAAGCCTTGCCGATTTGTCAGCTTGTTGGCCTATTCATCCGCTATGCAACAAGCTATAGTTTGTCAAAATCCATCCATGTTAAGGTACCTTTAGACCGCGACACATGAGAGCCATGTCGGCTGGCGCTGACAGCCCTTGCTATGGGACTTACTGCACAAAAACGAAACTGGGGGCATCATGTACCTACGTCTGGGGCTCACTCCAAAAGTTTCAAGTCTGAAGCCTTGCCGATTTGTCAGCTTGTTGGCCTATTCATCCGCTATGCAACAAGCTATAGTTTGTCAAAATCCATCCATGTTAAGGTACCTTTAGACCGCGACACATGAGAGCCATGTCGGCTGGCGCTGACAGCCCTTGCTATGGGACTTACTGCACAAAACGAAACTGGGGGCATCATGTACCTACGTCTGGGGCTCACTCCAAAAGTTTCAAGTCTGAAGCCTTGCCGATTTGTCAGCTTGTTGGCCTATTCATCCGCTATGCAACAAGCTATAGTTTGTCAAAATCCATCCATGTTAAGGTACCTTTAGACCGCGACACATGAGAGCCATGTCGGCTGGCGCTGACAGCCCTTGCTATGGGACTTACTGCACAAAAACGAAACTGGGGGCATCATGTACCTACGTCTGGGGCTCACTCCAAAAGTTTCAAGTCTGAAGCCTTGCCGATTTGTCAGCTTGTTGGCCTATTCATCCGCTATGCAACAAGCTATAGTTTGTCAAAATCCATCCATGTTAAGGTACCTTTAGACCGCGACACATGAGAGCCATGTCGGCTGGCGCTGACAGCCCTTGCTATGGGACTTACTGCACAAAAACGAAACTGGGGCATCATGTACCTACGTCTGGGGCTCACTCCAAAAGTTTCAAGTCTGAAGCCTTGCCGATTTGTCAGCTTGTTGGCCTATTCATCCGCTATGCAACAAGCTATAGTTTGTCAAAATCCATCCATGTTAAGGTACCTTTAGACCGCGACACATGAGAGCCATGTCGGCTGGCGCTGACAGCCCTTGCTATGGGACTTACTGCACAAAAACGAAACTGGGGGCATCATGTACCTACGTCTGGGGCTCACTCCAAAAGTTTCAAGTCTGAAGCCTTGCCGATTTGTCAGCTTGTTGGCCTATTCATCCGCTATGCAACAAGCTATAGTTTGTCAAAATCCATCCATGTTAAGGTACCTTTAGACCGCGACACATGAGAGCCATGTCGGCTGGCGCTGACAGCCCTTGCTATGGGACTTACTGCACAAAAACGAAACTGGGGGCATCATGTACCTACGTCTGGGGCTCACTCCAAAAGTTTCAAGTCTGAAGCCTTGCCGATTTGTCAGCTTGTTGGCCTATTCATCCGCTATGCAACAAGCTATAGTTTGTCAAAATCCATCCATGTTAAGGTACCTTTAGACCGCGACACATGAGAGCCATGTCGGCTGGCGCTGACAGCCCTTGCTATGGGACTTACTGCACAAAAACGAAACTGGGGGCATCATGTACCTACGTCTGGGGCTCACTCCAAAAGTTTCAAGTCTGAAGCCTTGCCGATTTGTCAGCTTGTTGGCCTATTCATCCGCTATGCAACAAGCTATAGTTTGTCAAAATCCATCCATGTTAAGGTACCTTTAGACCGCGACACATGAGAGCCATGTCGGCTGGCGCTGACAGCCCTTGCTATGGGACTTACTGCACAAAAACGAAACTGGGGCATCATGTACCTACGTCTGGGGCTCACTCCAAAAGTTTCAAGTCTGAAGCCTTGCCGATTTGTCAGCTTGTTGGCCTATTCATCCGCTATGCAACAAGCTATAGTTTGTCAAAATCCATCCATGTTAAGGTACCTTTAGACCGCGACACATGAGAGCCATGTCGGCTGGCGCTGACAGCCCTTGCTATGGGACTTACTGCACAAAAACGAAACTGGGGGCATCATGTACCTACGTCTGGGGCTCACTCCAAAGGTTTCAAGTCTGAAGCCTTGCCGATTTGTCAGCTTGTTGGCCTATTCATCCGCTATGCAACAAGCTATAGTTTGTCAAAATCCATCCATGTTAAGGTACCTTTAGACCGCGACACATGAGAGCCATGTCGGCTGGCGCTGACAGCCCTTGCTATGGGACTTACTGCACAAAAACGAAACTGGGGGCATCATGTACCTACGTCTGGGGCTCACTCCAAAAGTTTCAAGTCTGAAGCCTTGCCGATTTGTCAGCTTGTTGGCCTATTCATCCGCTATGCAACAAGCTATAGTTTGTCAAAATCCATCCATGTTAAGGTACCTTTAGACCGCGACACATGAGAGCCATGTCGGCTGGCGCTGACAGCCCTTGCTATGGGACTTACTGCACAAAAACGAAACTGGGGGCATCATGTACCTACGTCTGGGGCTCACTCCAAAAGTTTCAAGTCTGAAGCCTTGCCGATTTGTCAGCTTGTTGGCCTATTCATCCGCTATGCAACAAGCTATAGTTTGTCAAAATCCATCCATGTTAAGGTACCTTTAGACCGCGACACATGAGAGCCATGTCGGCTGGCGCTGACAGCCCTTGCTATGGGACTTACTGCACAAAAACGAAACTGGGGCATCATGTACCTACGTCTGGGGCTCACTCCAAAAGTTTCAAGTCTGAAGCCTTGCCGATTTGTCAGCTTGTTGGCCTATTCATCCGCTATGCAACAAGCTATAGTTTGTCAAAATCCATCCATGTTAAGGTACCTTTAGACCGCGACACATGAGAGCCATGTCGGCTGGCGCTGACAGCCCTTGCTATGGGACTTACTGCACAAAAACGAAACTGGGGGCATCATGTACCTACGTCTGGGGCTCACTCCAAAAGTTTCAAGTCTGAAGCCTTGCCGATTTGTCAGCTTGTTGGCCTATTCATCCGCTATGCAACAAGCTATAGTTTGTCAAAATCCATCCATGTTAAGGTACCTTTAGACCGCGACACATGAGAGCCATGTCGGCTGGCGCTGACAGCCCTTGCTATGGGACTTACTGCACAAAAACGAAACTGGGGGCATCATGTACCTACGTCTGGGGCTCACTCCAAAGGTTTCAAGTCTGAAGCCTTGCCGATTTGTCAGCTTGTTGGCCTATTCATCCGCTATGCAACAAGCTATAGTTTGTCAAAATCCATCCATGTTAAGGTACCTTTAGACCGCGACACATGAGAGCCATGTCGGCTGGCGCTGACAGCCCTTGCTATGGGACTTACTGCACAAAAACGAAACTGGGGCATCATGTACCTACGTCTGGGGCTCACTCCAAAAGTTTCAAGTCTGAAGCCTTGCCGATTTGTCAGCTTGTTGGCCTATTCATCCGCTATGCAACAAGCTATAGTTTGTCAAAATCCATCCATGTTAAGGTACCTTTAGACCGCGACACATGAGAGCCATGTCGGCTGGCGCTGACAGCCCTTGCTATGGGACTTACTGCACAAAAACGAAACTGGGGGCATCATGTACCTACGTCTGGGGCTCACTCCAAAAGTTTCAAGTCTGAAGCCTTGCCGATTTGTCAGCTTGTTGGCCTATTCATCCGCTATGCAACAAGCTATAGTTTGTCAAAATCCATCCATGTTAAGGTACCTTTAGACCGCGACACATGAGAGCCATGTCGGCTGGCGCTGACAGCCCTTGCTATGGGACTTACTGCACAAAAACGAAACTGGGGCATCATGTACCTACGTCTGGGGCTCACTCCAAAAGTTTCAAGTCTGAAGCCTTGCCGATTTGTCAGCTTGTTGGCCTATTCATCCGCTATGCAACAAGCTATAGTTTGTCAAAATCCATCCATGTTAAGGTACCTTTAGACCGCGACACATGAGAGCCATGTCGGCTGGCGCTGACAGCCCTTGCTATGGGACTTACTGCACAAAAACGAAACTGGGGGCATCATGTACCTACGTCTGGGGCTCACTCCAAAAGTTTCAAGTCTGAAGCCTTGCCGATTTGTCAGCTTGTTGGCCTATTCATCCGCTATGCAACAAGCTATAGTTTGTCAAAATCCATCCATGTTAAGGTACCTTTAGACCGCGACACATGAGAGCCATGTCGGCTGGCGCTGACAGCCCTTGCTATGGGACTTACTGCACAAAAACGAAACTGGGGGCATCATGTACCTACGTCTGGGCTCACTCCAAAAGTTTCAAGTCTGAAGCCTTGCCGATTTGTCAGCTTGTTGGCCTATTCATCCGCTATGCAACAAGCTATAGTTTGTCAAAATCCATCCATGTTAAGGTACCTTTAGACCGCGACACATGAGAGCCATGTCGGCTGGCGCTGACAGCCCTTGCTATGGGACTTACTGCACAAAAACGAAACTGGGGGCATCATGTACCTACGTCTGGGGCTCACTCCAAAAGTTTCAAGTCTGAAGCCTTGCCGATTTGTCAGCTTGTTGGCCTATTCATCCGCTATGCAACAAGCTATAGTTTGTCAAAATCCATCCATGTTAAGGTACCTTTAGACCGCGACACATGAGAGCCATGTCGGCTGGCGCTGACAGCCCTTGCTATGGGACTTACTGCACAAAAACGAAACTGGGGGCATCATGTACCTACGTCTGGGGCTCACTCCAAAAGTTTCAAGTCTGAAGCCTTGCCGATTTGTCAGCTTGTTGGCCTATTCATCCGCTATGCAACAAGCTATAGTTTGTCAAAATCCATCCATGTTAAGGTACCTTTAGACCGCGACACATGAGAGCCATGTCGGCTGGCGCTGACAGCCCTTGCTATAGGACTTACTGCACAAAAATGAAACGGGGGGCTCACTCCAAAGGTTTCAAGTCTGAAGCCTTGCCGATTTGTCGGCTTGATGGCCTATTCATCCGCTATGCAACAAGCTATAGTTTGTCAAAATCCATCCATGTTCAGGTACCTTTAGACCGCGACACATGAGAGCCATGTCGGCTGGCGCTGACAGCCCTTGCTATGGGACTTACTGCACAAAAACGAAACTGGGGCATCATGTACCTACGTCTGGGGCTCACTCCAAAAGTTTCAAGTCTGAAGCCTTGCCGATTTGTCAGCTTGTTGGCCTATTCATCCGCTATGCAACAAGCTATAGTTTGTCAAAATCCATCCATGTTAAGGTACCTTTAGACCGCGACACATGAGAGCCATGTCGGCTGGCGCTGACAGCCCTTGCTATGGGACTTACTGCACAAAAACGAAACTGGGGGCATCATGTACCTACGTCTGGGGCTCACTCCAAAAGTTTCAAGTCTGAAGCCTTGCCGATTTGTCAGCTTGTTGGCCTATTCATCCGCTATGCAACAAGCTATAGTTTGTCAAAATCCATCCATGTTAAGGTACCTTTAGACCGCGACACATGAGAGCCATGTCGGCTGGCGCTGACAGCCCTTGCTATGGGACTTACTGCACAAAAACGAAACTGGGGGCATCATGTACCTACGTCTGGGGCTCACTCCAAAAGTTTCAAGTCTGAAGCCTTGCCGATTTGTCAGCTTGTTGGCCTATTCATCCGCTATGCAACAAGCTATAGTTTGTCAAAATCCATCCATGTTAAGGTACCTTTAGACCGCGACACATGAGAGCCATGTCGGCTGGCGCTGACAGCCCTTGCTATGGGACTTACTGCACAAAAACGAAACTGGGGGCATCATGTACCTACGTCTGGGGCTCACTCCAAAAGTTTCAAGTCTGAAGCCTTGCCGATTTGTCAGCTTGTTGGCCTATTCATCCGCTATGCAACAAGCTATAGTTTGTCAAAATCCATCCATGTTAAGGTACCTTTAGACCGCGACACATGAGAGCCATGTCGGCTGGCGCTGACAGCCCTTGCTATGGGACTTACTGCACAAAAACGAAACTGGGGGCATCATGTACCTACGTCTGAGGCTCACTCCAAAGGTTTCAAGTCTGAAGCCTTGCCGATTTGTCAGCTTGTTGGCCTATTCATCCGCTATGCAACAAGCTATAGTTTGTCAAAATCCATCCATGTTAAGGTACCTTTAGACCGCGACACATGAGAGCCATGTCGGCTGGCGCTGACAGCCCTTGCTATGGGACTTACTGCACAAAAACGAAACTGGGGGCATCATGTACCTACGTCTGGGGCTCACTCCAAAAGTTTCAAGTCTGAAGCCTTGCCGATTTGTCAGCTTGTTGGCCTATTCATCCGCTATGCAACAAGCTATAGTTTGTCAAAATCCATCCATGTTAAGGTACCTTTAGACCGCGACACATGAGAGCCATGTCGGCTGGCGCTGACAGCCCTTGCTATGGGACTTACTGCACAAAAACGAAACTGGGGGCATCATGTACCTACGTCTGGGGCTCACTCCAAAAGTTTCAAGTCTGAAGCCTTGCCGATTTGTCAGCTTGTTGGCCTATTCATCCGCTATGCAACAAGCTATAGTTTGTCAAAATCCATCCATGTTAAGGTACCTTTAGACCGCGACACATGAGAGCCATGTCGGCTGGCGCTGACAGCCCTTGCTATGGGACTTACTGCACAAAAACGAAACTGGGGGCATCATGTACCTACGTCTGGGGCTCACTCCAAAAGTTTCAAGTCTGAAGCCTTGCCGATTTGTCAGCTTGTTGGCCTATTCATCCGCTATGCAACAAGCTATAGTTTGTCAAAATCCATCCATGTTAAGGTACCTTTAGACCGCGACACATGAGAGCCATGTCGGCTGGCGCTGACAGCCCTTGCTATGGGACTTACTGCACAAAAACGAAACTGGGGGCATCATGTACCTACGTCTGGGGCTCACTCCAAAAGTTTCAAGTCTGAAGCCTTGCCGATTTGTCAGCTTGTTGGCCTATTCATCCGCTATGCAACAAGCTATAGTTTGTCAAAATCCATCCATGTTAAGGTACCTTTAGACCGCGACACATGAGAGCCATGTCGGCTGGCGCTGACAGCCCTTGCTATGGGACTTACTGCACAAAAACGAAACTGGGGGCATCATGTACCTACGTCTGGGGCTCACTCCAAAAGTTTCAAGTCTGAAGCCTTGCCGATTTGTCAGCTTGTTGGCCTATTCATCCGCTATGCAACAAGCTATAGTTTGTCAAAATCCATCCATGTTAAGGTACCTTTAGACCGCGACACATGAGAGCCATGTCGGCTGGCGCTGACAGCCCTTGCTATGGGACTTACTGCACAAAAACGAAACTGGGGGCATCATGTACCTACGTCTGGGGCTCACTCCAAAAGTTTCAAGTCTGAAGCCTTGCCGATTTGTCAGCTTGTTGGCCTATTCATCCGCTATGCAACAAGCTATAGTTTGTCAAAATCCATCCATGTTAAGGTACCTTTAGACCGCGACACATGAGAGCCATGTCGGCTGGCGCTGACAGCCCTTGCTATGGGACTTACTGCACAAAAACGAAACTGGGGGCATCATGTACCTACGTCTGGGGCTCACTCCAAAAGTTTCAAGTCTGAAGCCTTGCCGATTTGTCAGCTTGTTGGCCTATTCATCCGCTATGCAACAAGCTATAGTTTGTCAAAATCCATCCATGTTAAGGTACCTTTAGACCGCGACACATGAGAGCCATGTCGGCTGGCGCTGACAGCCCTTGCTATGGGACTTACTGCACAAAAACGAAACTGGGGGCATCATGTACCTACGTCTGAGGCTCACTCCAAAAGTTTCAAGTCTGAAGCCTTGCCGATTTGTCAGCTTGTTGGCCTATTCATCCGCTATGCAACAAGCTATAGTTTGTCAAAATCCATCCATGTTAAGGTACCTTTAGACCGCGACACATGAGAGCCATGTCGGCTGGCGCTGACAGCCCTTGCTATGGGACTTACTGCACAAAAACGAAACTGGGGGCATCATGTACCTACGTCTGGGGCTCACTCCAAAAGTTTCAAGTCTGAAGCCTTGCCGATTTGTCAGCTTGTTGGCCTATTCATCCGCTATGCAACAAGCTATAGTTTGTCAAAATCCATCCATGTTAAGGTACCTTTAGACCGCGACACATGAGAGCCATGTCGGCTGGCGCTGACAGCCCTTGCTATGGGACTTACTGCACAAAAACGAAACTGGGGGCATCATGTACCTACGTCTGGGGCTCACTCCAAAAGTTTCAAGTCTGAAGCCTTGCCGATTTGTCAGCTTGTTGGCCTATTCATCCGCTATGCAACAAGCTATAGTTTGTCAAAATCCATCCATGTTAAGGTACCTTTAGACCGCGACACATGAGAGCCATGTCGGCTGGCGCTGACAGCCCTTGCTATGGGACTTACTGCACAAAAACGAAACTGGGGGCATCATGTACCTACGTCTGGAGCTCACTCCAAAAGTTTCAAGTCTGAAGCCTTGCCGATTTGTCAGCTTGTTGGCCTATTCATCCGCTATGCAACAAGCTATAGTTTGTCAAAATCCATCCATGTTAAGGTACCTTTAGACCGCGACACATGAGAGCCATGTCGGCTGGCGCTGACAGCCCTTGCTATGGGACTTACTGCACAAAAACGAAACTGGGGCATCATGTACCTACGTCTGGGGCTCACTCCAAAAGTTTCAAGTCTGAAGCCTTGCCGATTTGTCAGCTTGTTGGCCTATTCATCCGCTATGCAACAAGCTATAGTTTGTCAAAATCCATCCATGTTAAGGTACCTTTAGACCGCGACACATGAGAGCCATGTCGGCTGGCGCTGACAGCCCTTGCTATGGGACTTACTGCACAAAAAAAAACTGGGGGCATCATGTACCTACGTCTGGGGCTCACTCCAAAGGTTTCAAGTCTGAAGCCTTGCCGATTTGTCAGCTTGTTGGCCTATTCATCCGCTATGCAACAAGCTATAGTTTGTCAAAATCCATCCATGTTAAGGTACCTTTAGACCGCGACACATGAGAGCCATGTCGGCTGGCGCTGACAGCCCTTGCTATGGGACTTACTGCACAAAAACGAAACTGGGGGCATCATGTACCTACGTCTGGGGCTCACTCCAAAAGTTTCAAGTCTGAAGCCTTGCCGATTTGTCAGCTTGTTGGCCTATTCATCCGCTATGCAACAAGCTATAGTTTGTCAAAATCCATCCATGTTAAGGTACCTTTAGACCGCGACACATGAGAGCCATGTCGGCTGGCGCTGACAGCCCTTGCTATGGGACTTACTGCACAAAAACGAAACTGGGGGCATCATGTACCTACGTCTGGGCTCACTCCAAAAGTTTCAAGTCTGAAGCCTTGCCGATTTGTCAGCTTGTTGGCCTATTCATCCGCTATGCAACAAGCTATAGTTTGTCAAAATCCATCCATGTTAAGGTACCTTTAGACCGCGACACATGAGAGCCATGTCGGCTGGCGCTGACAGCCCTTGCTATGGGACTTACTGCACAAAAACGAAACTGGGGGCATCATGTACCTACGTCTGGGGCTCACTCCAAAAGTTTCAAGTCTGAAGCCTTGCCGATTTGTCAGCTTGTTGGCCTATTCATCCGCTATGCAACAAGCTATAGTTTGTCAAAATCCATCCATGTTAAGGTACCTTTAGACCGCGACACATGAGAGCCATGTCGGCTGGCGCTGACAGCCCTTGCTATGGGACTTACTGCACAAAAACGAAACTGGGGGCATCATGTACCTACGTCTGGGGCTCACTCCAAAAGTTTCAAGTCTGAAGCCTTGCCGATTTGTCAGCTTGTTGGCCTATTCATCCGCTATGCAACAAGCTATAGTTTGTCAAAATCCATCCATGTTAAGGTACCTTTAGACCGCGACACATGAGAGCCATGTCGGCTGGCGCTGACAGCCCTTGCTATGGGACTTACTGCACAAAAACGAAACTGGGGGCATCATGTACCTACGTCTGGGGCTCACTCCAAAGGTTTCAAGTCTGAAGCCTTGCCGATTTGTCAGCTTGTTGGCCTATTCATCCGCTATGCAACAAGCTATAGTTTGTCAAAATCCATCCATGTTAAGGTACCTTTAGACCGCGACACATGAGAGCCATGTCGGCTGGCGCTGACAGCCCTTGCTATGGGACTTACTGCACAAAAACGAAACTGGGGCATCATGTACCTACGTCTGGGGCTCACTCCAAAAGTTTCAAGTCTGAAGCCTTGCCGATTTGTCAGCTTGTTGGCCTATTCATCCGCTATGCAACAAGCTATAGTTTGTCAAAATCCATCCATGTTAAGGTACCTTTAGACCGCGACACATGAGAGCCATGTCGGCTGGCGCTGACAGCCCTTGCTATGGGACTTACTGCACAAAAACGAAACTGGGGGCATCATGTACCTACGTCTGGGGCTCACTCCAAAAGTTTCAAGTCTGAAGCCTTGCCGATTTGTCAGCTTGTTGGCCTATTCATCCGCTATGCAACAAGCTATAGTTTGTCAAAATCCATCCATGTTAAGGTACCTTTAGACCGCGACACATGAGAGCCATGTCGGCTGGCGCTGACAGCCCTTGCTATGGGACTTACTGCACAAAAACGAAACTGGGGCATCATGTACCTACGTCTGGGGCTCACTCCAAAAGTTTCAAGTCTGAAGCCTTGCCGATTTGTCAGCTTGTTGGCCTATTCATCCGCTATGCAACAAGCTATAGTTTGTCAAAATCCATCCATGTTAAGGTACCTTTAGACCGCGACACATGAGAGCCATGTCGGCTGGCGCTGACAGCCCTTGCTATGGGACTTACTGCACAAAAACGAAACTGGGGGCATCATGTACCTACGTCTGGGGCTCACTCCAAAAGTTTCAAGTCTGAAGCCTTGCCGATTTGTCAGCTTGTTGGCCTATTCATCCGCTATGCAACAAGCTATAGTTTGTCAAAATCCATCCATGTTAAGGTACCTTTAGACCGCGACACATGAGAGCCATGTCGGCTGGCGCTGACAGCCCTTGCTATGGGACTTACTGCACAAAAACGAAACTGGGGGCATCATGTACCTACGTCTGGGGCTCACTCCAAAAGTTTCAAGTCTGAAGCCTTGCCGATTTGTCAGCTTGTTGGCCTATTCATCCGCTATGCAACAAGCTATAGTTTGTCAAAATCCATCCATGTTAAGGTACCTTTAGACCGCGACACATGAGAGCCATGTCGGCTGGCGCTGACAGCCCTTGCTATGGGACTTACTGCACAAAAACGAAACTGGGGGCATCATGTACCTACGTCTGGGGCTCACTCCAAAAGTTTCAAGTCTGAAGCCTTGCCGATTTGTCAGCTTGTTGGCCTATTCATCCGCTATGCAACAAGCTATAGTTTGTCAAAATCCATCCATGTTAAGGTACCTTTAGACCGCGACACATGAGAGCCATGTCGGCTGGCGCTGACAGCCCTTGCTATGGGACTTACTGCACAAAAACGAAACTGGGGGCATCATGTACCTACGTCTGGGGCTCACTCCAAAAGTTTCAAGTCTGAAGCCTTGCCGATTTGTCAGCTTGTTGGCCTATTCATCCGCTATGCAACAAGCTATAGTTTGTCAAAATCCATCCATGTTAAGGTACCTTTAGACCGCGACACATGAGAGCCATGTCGGCTGGCGCTGACAGCCCTTGCTATGGGACTTACTGCACAAAAACGAAACTGGGGCATCATGTACCTACGTCTGGGGCTCACTCCAAAAGTTTCAAGTCTGAAGCCTTGCCGATTTGTCAGCTTGTTGGCCTATTCATCCGCTATGCAACAAGCTATAGTTTGTCAAAATCCATCCATGTTAAGGTACCTTTAGACCGCGACACATGAGAGCCATGTCGGCTGGCGCTGACAGCCCTTGCTATGGGACTTACTGCACAAAAACGAAACTGGGGGCATCATGTACCTACGTCTGGGGCTCACTCCAAAAGTTTCAAGTCTGAAGCCTTGCCGATTTGTCAGCTTGTTGGCCTATTCATCCGCTATGCAACAAGCTATAGTTTGTCAAAATCCATCCATGTTAAGGTACCTTTAGACCGCGACACATGAGAGCCATGTCGGCTGGCGCTGACAGCCCTTGCTATGGGACTTACTGCACAAAAACGAAACTGGGGGCATCATGTACCTACGTCTGGGGCTCACTCCAAAGGTTTCAAGTCTGAAGCCTTGCCGATTTGTCAGCTTGTTGGCCTATTCATCCGCTATGCAACAAGCTATAGTTTGTCAAAATCCATCCATGTTAAGGTACCTTTAGACCGCGACACATGAGAGCCATGTCGGCTGGCGCTGACAGCCCTTGCTATGGGACTTACTGCACAAAAACGAAACTGGGGGCATCATGTACCTACGTCTGGGGCTCACTCCAAAAGTTTCAAGTCTGAAGCCTTGCCGATTTGTCAGCTTGTTGGCCTATTCATCCGCTATGCAACAAGCTATAGTTTGTCAAAATCCATCCATGTTAAGGTACCTTTAGACCGCGACACATGAGAGCCATGTCGGCTGGCGCTGACAGCCCTTGCTGTGGGACTTACTGCACAAAAACGAAACTGGGGGCATCATGTACCTACGTCTGGGCTCACTCCAAAAGTTTCAAGTCTGAAGCCTTGCCGATTTGTCAGCTTGTTGGCCTATCTATCCGCTATGCAACAAGCTATAGTTTGTCAAAATCCTTCCATGTTAAGGTACCTTTAGACCGCGACACATGAGAGCCATGTCGGCTGGCGCTGACAGCCCTTGCTATGGGACTTACTGCACAAAAACGAAACTGGGGGCATCATGTACCTACGTCTGGGGCTCACTCCAAAAGTTTCAAGTCTGAAGCCTTGCCGATTTGTCAGCTTGTTGGCCTATTCATCCGCTATGCAACAAGCTATAGTTTGTCAAAATCCATCCATGTTAAGGTACCTTTAGACCGCGACACATGAGAGCCATGTCGGCTGGCGCTGACAGCCCTTGCTATGGGACTTACTGCACAAAAACGAAACTGGGGGCATCATGTACCTACGTCTGGGGCTCACTCCAAAAGTTTCAAGTCTGAAGCCTTGCCGATTTGTCAGCTTGTTGGCCTATTCATCCGCTATGCAACAAGCTATAGTTTGTCAAAATCCATCCATGTTAAGGTACCTTTAGACCGCGACACATGAGAGCCATGTCGGCTGGCGCTGACAGCCCTTGCTATGGGACTTACTGCACAAAAACGAAACTGGGGGCATCATGTACCTACGTCTGGGGCTCACTCCAAAGGTTTCAAGTCTGAAGCCTTGCCGATTTGTCAGCTTGTTGGCCTATTCATCCGCTATGCAACAAGCTATAGTTTGTCAAAATCCATCCATGTTAAGGTACCTTTAGACCGCGACACATGAGAGCCATGTCGGCTGGCGCTGACAGCCCTTGCTATGGGACTTACTGCACAAAAACGAAACTGGGGGCATCATGTACCTACGTCTGGGGCTCACTCCAAAAGTTTCAAGTCTGAAGCCTTGCCGATTTGTCAGCTTGTTGGCCTATTCATCCGCTATGCAACAAGCTATAGTTTGTCAAAATCCATCCATGTTAAGGTACCTTTAGACCGCGACACATGAGAGCCATGTCGGCTGGCGCTGACAGCCCTTGCTATGGGACTTACTGCACAAAAACGAAACTGGGGGCATCATGTACCTACGTCTGGGGCTCACTCCAAAAGTTTCAAGTCTGAAGCCTTGCCGATTTGTCAGCTTGTTGGCCTATTCATCCGCTATGCAACAAGCTATAGTTTGTCAAAATCCATCCATGTTAAGGTACCTTTAGACCGCGACACATGAGAGCCATGTCGGCTGGCGCTGACAGCCCTTGCTATGGGACTTACTGCACAAAAACGAAACTGGGGGCATCATGTACCTACGTCTGAGGCTCACTCCAAAGGTTTCAAGTCTGAAGCCTTGCCGATTTGTCAGCTTGTTGGCCTATTCATCCGCTATGCAACAAGCTATAGTTTGTCAAAATCCATCCATGTTAAGGTACCTTTAGACCGCGACACATGAGAGCCATGTCGGCTGGCGCTGACAGCCCTTGCTATGGGACTTACTGCACAAAAACGAAACTGGGGGCATCATGTACCTACGTCTGGGGCTCACTCCAAAAGTTTCAAGTCTGAAGCCTTGCCGATTTGTCAGCTTGTTGGCCTATTCATCCGCTATGCAACAAGCTATAGTTTGTCAAAATCCATCCATGTTAAGGTACCTTTAGACCGCGACACATGAGAGCCATGTCGGCTGGCGCTGACAGCCCTTGCTATGGGACTTACTGCACAAAAACGAAACTGGGGGCATCATGTACCTACGTCTGGGGCTCACTCCAAAGGTTTCAAGTCTGAAGCCTTGCCGATTTGTCAGCTTGTTGGCCTATTCATCCGCTATGCAACAAGCTATAGTTTGTCAAAATCCATCCATGTTAAGGTACCTTTAGACCGCGACACATGAGAGCCATGTCGGCTGGCGCTGACAGCCCTTGCTATGGGACTTACTGCACAAAAACGAAACTGGGGGCATCATGTACCTACGTCTGGGGCTCACTCCAAAAGTTTCAAGTCTGAAGCCTTGCCGATTTGTCAGCTTGTTGGCCTATTCATCCGCTATGCAACAAGCTATAGTTTGTCAAAATCCATCCATGTTAAGGTACCTTTAGACCGCGACACATGAGAGCCATGTCGGCTGGCGCTGACAGCCCTTGCTATGGGACTTACTGCACAAAAACGAAACTGGGGGCATCATGTACCTACGTCTGGGGCTCACTCCAAAAGTTTCAAGTCTGAAGCCTTGCCGATTTGTCAGCTTGTTGGCCTATTCATCCGCTATGCAACAAGCTATAGTTTGTCAAAATCCATCCATGTTAAGGTACCTTTAGACCGCGACACATGAGAGCCATGTCGGCTGGCGCTGACAGCCCTTGCTATGGGACTTACTGCACAAAAACGAAACTGGGGGCATCATGTACCTACGTCTGGGGCTCACTCCAAAAGTTTCAAGTCTGAAGCCTTGCCGATTTGTCAGCTTGTTGGCCTATTCATCCGCTATGCAACAAGCTATAGTTTGTCAAAATCCATCCATGTTAAGGTACCTTTAGACCGCGACACATGAGAGCCATGTCGGCTGGCGCTGACAGCCCTTGCTATGGGACTTACTGCACAAAAACGAAACTGGGGGCATCATGTACCTACGTCTGGAGCTCACTCCAAAAGTTTCAAGTCTGAAGCCTTGCCGATTTGTCAGCTTGTTGGCCTATTCATCCGCTATGCAACAAGCTATAGTTTGTCAAAATCCATCCATGTTAAGGTACCTTTAGACCGCGACACATGAGAGCCATGTCGGCTGGCGCTGACAGCCCTTGCTATGGGACTTACTGCACAAAAACGAAACTGGGGGCATCATGTACCTACGTCTGGGGCTCACTCCAAAGGTTTCAAGTCTGAAGCCTTGCCGATTTGTCAGCTTGTTGGCCTATTCATCCGCTATGCAACAAGCTATAGTTTGTCAAAATCCATCCATGTTAAGGTACCTTTAGACCGCGACACATGAGAGCCATGTCGGCTGGCGCTGACAGCCCTTGCTATGGGACTTACTGCACAAAAACGAAACTGGGGCATCATGTACCTACGTCTGGGGCTCACTCCAAAAGTTTCAAGTCTGAAGCCTTGCCGATTTGTCAGCTTGTTGGCCTATTCATCCGCTATGCAACAAGCTATAGTTTGTCAAAATCCATCCATGTTAAGGTACCTTTAGACCGCGACACATGAGAGCCATGTCGGCTGGCGCTGACAGCCCTTGCTATGGGACTTACTGCACAAAAACGAAACTGGGGGCATCATGTACCTACGTCTGGGGCTCACTCCAAAAGTTTCAAGTCTGAAGCCTTGCCGATTTGTCAGCTTGTTGGCCTATTCATCCGCTATGCAACAAGCTATAGTTTGTCAAAATCCATCCATGTTAAGGTACCTTTAGACCGCGACACATGAGAGCCATGTCGGCTGGCGCTGACAGCCCTTGCTATGGGACTTACTGCACAAAAACGAAACTGGGGCATCATGTACCTACGTCTGGGGCTCACTCCAAAAGTTTCAAGTCTGAAGCCTTGCCGATTTGTCAGCTTGTTGGCCTATTCATCCGCTATGCAACAAGCTATAGTTTGTCAAAATCCATCCATGTTAAGGTACCTTTAGACCGCGACACATGAGAGCCATGTCGGCTGGCGCTGACAGCCCTTGCTATGGGACTTACTGCACAAAAACGAAACTGGGGCATCATGTACCTACGTCTGGGGCTCACTCCAAAAGTTTCAAGTCTGAAGCCTTGCCGATTTGTCAGCTTGTTGGCCTATTCATCCGCTATGCAACAAGCTATAGTTTGTCAAAATCCATCCATGTTAAGGTACCTTTAGACCGCGACACATGAGAGCCATGTCGGCTGGCGCTGACAGCCCTTGCTATGGGACTTACTGCACAAAAACGAAACTGGGGGCATCATGTACCTACGTCTGGGGCTCACTCCAAAAGTTTCAAGTCTGAAGCCTTGCCGATTTGTCAGCTTGTTGGCCTATTCATCCGCTATGCAACAAGCTATAGTTTGTCAAAATCCATCCATGTTAAGGTACCTTTAGACCGCGACACATGAGAGCCATGTCGGCTGGCGCTGACAGCCCTTGCTATGGGACTTACTGCACAAAAACAAAACTGGGGCATCATGTACCTACGTCTGGGGCTCACTCCAAAAGTTTCAAGTCTGAAGCCTTGCCGATTTGTCAGCTTGTTGGCCTATTCATCCGCTATGCAACAAGCTATAGTTTGTCAAAATCCATCCATGTTAAGGTACCTTTAGACCGCGACACATGAGAGCCATGTCGGCTGGCGCTGACAGCCCTTGCTATGGGACTTACTGCACAAAAACGAAACTGGGGGCATCATGTACCTACGTCTGGGGCTCACTCCAAAAGTTTCAAGTCTGAAGCCTTGCCGATTTGTCAGCTTGTTGGCCTATTCATCCGCTATGCAACAAGCTATAGTTTGTCAAAATCCATCCATGTTAAGGTACCTTTAGACCGCGACACATGAGAGCCATGTCGGCTGGCGCTGACAGCCCTTGCTATGGGACTTACTGCACAAAAACGAAACTGGGGGCATCATGTACCTACGTCTGGGGCTCACTCCCAAAAGTTTCAAATCTGAAGCCTTGCCGATTTGTCAGCTTGTTGGCCTATTCATCCGCTATCTAACAAGCTATAGTTTGTCAAAATCCATCCATGTTAAGGTACCTTTAGACCGCGACACATGAGAGCCATGTCGGCTGGCGCTGACAGCCCTTGCTATGGGACTTACTGCACAAAAACGAAACTGGGGGCATCATGTACCTACGTCTGGGCTCACTCCAAAAGTTTCAAGTCTGAAGCCTTGCCGATTTGTCAGCTTGTTGGCCTATTCATCCGCTATGCAACAAGCTATAGTTTGTCAAAATCCATCCATGTTAAGGTACCTTTAGACCGCGACACATGAGAGCCATGTCGGCTGGCGCTGACAGCCCTTGCTATGGGACTTACTGCACAAAAACGAAACTGGGGCATCATGTACCTACGTCTGGGGCTCACTCCAAAAGTTTCAAGTCTGAAGCCTTGCCGATTTGTCAGCTTGTTGGCCTATTCATCCGCTATGCAACAAGCTATAGTTTGTCAAAATCCATCCATGTTAAGGTACCTTTAGACCGCGACACATGAGAGCCATGTCGGCTGGCGCTGACAGCCCTTGCTATGGGACTTACTGCACAAAAACGAAACTGGGGCATCATGTACCTACGTCTGGGGCTCACTCCAAAAGTTTCAAGTCTGAAGCCTTGCCGATTTGTCAGCTTGTTGGCCTATTCATCCGCTATGCAACAAGCTATAGTTTGTCAAAATCCATCTATGTTAAGGTACCTTTAGACCGCGACACATGAGAGCCATGTCGGCTGGCGCTGACAGCCCTTGCTATGGGACTTACTGCACAAAAACGAAACTGGGGGCATCATGTACCTACGTCTGGGGCTCACTCCAAAAGTTTCAAGTCTGAAGCCTTGCCGATTTGTCAGCTTGTTGGCCTATTCATCCGCTATGCAACAAGCTATAGTTTGTCAAAATCCATCCATGTTAAGGTACCTTTAGACCGCGACACATGAGAGCCATGTCGGCTGGCGCTGACAGCCCTTGCTATGGGACTTACTGCACAAAAACGAAACTGGGGGCATCATGTACCTACGTCTGGGGCTCACTCCAAAGGTTTCAAGTCTGAAGCCTTGCCGATTTGTCAGCTTGTTGGCCTATTCATCCGCTATGCAACAAGCTATAGTTTGTCAAAATCCATCCATGTTAAGGTACCTTTAGACCGCGACACATGAGAGCCATGTCGGCTGGCGCTGACAGCCCTTGCTATGGGACTTACTGCACAAAAACGAAACTGGGGCATCATGTACCTACGTCTGGGGCTCACTCCAAAAGTTTCAAGTCTGAAGCCTTGCCGATTTGTCAGCTTGTTGGCCTATTCATCCGCTATGCAACAAGCTATAGTTTGTCAAAATCCATCCATGTTAAGGTACCTTTAGACCGCGACACATGAGAGCCATGTCGGCTGGCGCTGACAGCCCTTGCTATGGGACTTACTGCACAAAAACGAAACTGGGGGCATCATGTACCTACGTCTGGGGCTCACTCCAAAAGTTTCAAGTCTGAAGCCTTGCCGATTTGTCAGCTTGTTGGCCTATTCATCCGCTATGCAACAAGCTATAGTTTGTCAAAATCCATCCATGTTAAGGTACCTTTAGACCGCGACACATGAGAGCCATGTCGGCTGGCGCTGACAGCCCTTGCTATGGGACTTACTGCACAAAAACGAAACTGGGGGCATCATGTACCTACGTCTGGGCTCACTCCAAAAGTTTCAAGTCTGAAGCCTTGCCGATTTGTCAGCTTGTTGGCCTATTCATCCGCTATGCAACAAGCTATAGTTTGTCAAAATCCATCCATGTTAAGGTACCTTTAGACCGCGACACATGAGAGCCATGTCGGCTGGCGCTGACAGCCCTTGCTATGGGACTTACTGCACAAAAACGAAACTGGGGGCATCATGTACCTACGTCTGGGGCTCACTCCAAAAGTTTCAAGTCTGAAGCCTCGCCGATTTGTCAGCTTGTTGGCCTATTCTTCCGCTATGCAACAAGCTATAAATTGTCAAAATCCATCCATGTTAAGGTACCTTTAGACCGCGACACATGAGAGCCATGTCGGCTGGCGCTGACAGCCCTTGCTATGGGACTTACACCTTTTAAAACGAAACTGGGGCATCATGTACTTACGTCTGCGGCTCCTCCAAAGTTTCAAGTCTGAAGCCTTGCCGATTGCTCGGCTTGTTGGCCTGTTCATCCGCTATGCAGCAAGCTATAGTTTATCAAATCCGTCTGTTGGGTACCTTTTAGACCGCGACACATAAAGAGCCATGTCGGCTGGCGCTGACAGCCCTTGCTATGGGACTTACTGCACAAAGAAAAACAGAAACTGGGGCATCGTACCTACGATCACAGACTCACTCAAAGTTTTAGGTCTGAAGCCTTGCCGATTTGTCAGATTGTTGGCCCTATTCATCCCCTATGCAACAAGCTATAGTTTGTCAAAATCCATCTATGGTAAGGTTCCGCTTTGGAGCCGCGACACATGAGCCATGTCGGCTGGCGCTGACAGCCCCCTTGCTATGGGACTTGCACAAAACCACAAACTGGTGGCAACATGTACCGACGTCGAGACTCCTCCAAAAGGTTTCAAGTCTGAAGCCTTGCGATTTGTCAACTTGTTGGCCTATTCATCCCGCTATGCAACAAGCTGCAGTTTGTAAAATCCATCCATGTTAAGGTACCTTTAGACCCGCGACACATGAGAGCCATGTCGGCGGGCGCTGACAGCCCTTACTATAGAACATACTGCACAAAAACGATACTGGGGGCATCATGTACCTACGTCTGGGCTCACTCAAAGTTTCAAGTCTGAAGCCTTGCGCCGTTTGTCAACATTGGCCTATTCATCCGCTATGGAACAAGCTATAGTTTGTGAAAATCCATCCATGTTAAGGTACCTTTAGACCGCGACACATTAGAGCCATGTCGGCTGGCACTGACAGCCCTTGCTATGGGACTTACTGCACAAAAACGAATCTGGGGGCATCATGTACCTACGTCTTGGGCTTACTTCAAAAGTTTCAACTCTGAAGCCTTGCCGATTTGTCAGCTTGTTGGCCTATTCATCCGCTATGCAACAAGCTATAGTTTGTCAAAATCCATCTATGTTAAGGTACCTTTAGACCGCGACACATTAGAGCCATGTCGGCTGGCGCTGACAGCCCTTGCTATGGGACTTACTGCACAAAAACGATAGGGCATCATGTACCTACGTCTGAGAGCTCACTCCAAAAGTTTCTTAGTCGAAGCCTTGCCGATTTGTCAGCTTGTTGGCCCTATTCATCCGCTATGCAACAAGCTATAGTTTGTCAAAGTCTATCTATGTTAAGGTACCTTTAGACCGAGCCACATACATTATGTCGGCAGGCGCTGACAGCCCTTGCTATGGGACTTACTGCACAAAAACGAAACTGGAACATCATGTACCACAAATCTGCAGCTCACTCCAAAGCTTTCAAGTCTGAATCCTTGCCGATTTGTCAGCTTTTTGGCCTATTCATCCGCTATGCAACAAGCTATAGTTTATCAAAATCCATCTATGTTAAGGTACCTTTAGACCGCGACACATGTGAGCCATGTCGGCTGGTGCTGACAGCCCTTGCTATGGGTTCTTTGCACAAAAACGAAACTGGGGCATCATGTACCTACGTCTGGGCTCACTCCAAAAAGTTTAGGTCTGAAGCTGCCGATTTGTCAGATTGTTAGCCTATTCATCCCCCTATGCAACAAGCTATAGTTGTAAATCCATCTATGGTAGGTTCCTTTGGAGCCGCGACACATGAGAGCCATGTCGGCTGGCGCTGACCGCCCTTGCTATAGGACTTACCGGACAAAAAAGAAAACTGGGTGGCAACATGTACCGACGTCTGGGGGGCTCACTCCAAGGTTTCATGTCTGAAGCCTTGCCGATTTGTCAGCTTGTTGGCCTATTCATCCATATGCAACAAGCCTGGTTTGTCAAAATCCATCCATGTTAAAGGTACCTTTAGACCGCGACACATGAGAAGCCATGTCGGCTGGCGCTGACAGCCCCTTGCTATGAGACATACTGCACAAAAACGAGACCGGGGGCATCGTGGACCTACGTCTGGGGCTCACTCCAAAGTTAGTTTCAAGTCTGAAGCCTTGCCGATTTGTCAGCTTGTTGGCCTATTCCATCCGCTATGCAACAAGCTATAGTTTGTCCAAAATCCATCCATGTTAAGGTACCTTTAGACCGCGACACATGAGAGCCATGTCGGCTGGCGCTTGACAGCCTTGCCATATGGGACTTACTGCGCAAAAACGAAACTTGGGGCACCATGTACCACGTCTTTGGGGCTGAATTTCAAAAGTTTCAAGTCCTGAAGCCTTGCCGATTTGTCTTGCTTGTTGGCTCTATTCATCCGCTATGTAAAGCATTAGCATATAGTTTGTCAAAATCCATCCATGTTAAAGGTACCTTTATACCGCTACACATGAGAGCCATGTCGGCTGGCGCTGACAGCCCTTGCTGTCGGACTTACTGCACAAAAACGAAACTGGGGGCATCATGTACCCACCGTCGCGCAGGCTCACTCCAAAAGTTTTCCAGTTTGAAGCCTTGCCGATTTGTCAGCTTGTTGGCCTATTCATCCGCTATGCAACAAGCTATAGTTTGTCAAAAATCCATCCATGTTAAGGATTACCTTTAGACAGCGACACGCAGAGCCATGTCGGCTATTAAGGCGCTGACAGCCCTTGCTATGGGACTTACTGCACAAAAACGAAACTGGGGCATCATGTACCTACGTCTGGGTCCCACTCCAAAAAGTTCCGTCTTAAGCCTTGCCAATTTGCCAGCTTGTTGCCCTATTCATCCGCTATGCAACAAGCTATAGTTTGTCAAAATCCATCCATGTTAAGGTACCTTTAGACCGCGACACATGAGAGCCATGTCGGCTGGCGCTGACAGCCCTTGCTATGGGACTTACTGCACAAAAAACGAAACTGGGGGCATCATGTACCTACGTCTGAAGCTCAATCCAACAGTTTCAAGTCTGAAGCCTTGCCGATTTGTCAGGTTGTTGGCCTATTCATCCGCTATCCAACAAGCTATAGTTTGTCAAAATCATCTATGTTAAAAAGGTACCTTTAGACCGCGACACATGAGAGCCATGTCGGCTGGCGCTGACAGCCCTTGCTATGGGACTTACTGCACAAAAACGAAACTGGGGCATCATGTGCCTACGTCTGGGGCTCACTCCAAAAAGTGTCAAGTCTGGAGCCTTGCCGATTTGTCAGATTGTTGGCCTATTCATCCCGCTATGCAACAAAGCTATAGTTTGTCAAAAATCCATCCATGTTAGGTACCTTTAGACCGCGACACATGAGAGCCATGTCGGTTGCTGGCGCTGTACAGCCCTTGCTTTATGGGACTTACTGCACAAGAAACAAAACTGAGTGGCATCATGTACCGACGTCTGAGCTCACTCCAAAGGTTTCAAGTCTGAAGCCTTGCCGATTTGTCCAGCTTGTTGGCCTATCTCATCCCGCTAGTGCAACAAGCTATAGTTTTGTCAAAATCCATCGATGTTAAGGTACCTTTAGACCGCGACACATGAGAGCCATGTCGGCAGGCGCTGACAGCCCTTGCTATGGGACTTACTGCACAAAAACGAAACTGGGGGCATCATGTAATTACGTCTGGAACTCACTCCAAAAGTTTTAAGTCTGAAACCTTGACGATTTGTCAGCTTGTTGGCCTATTCATCCGCTATGCAACAAGCTATAGTTTGCCAAAATCCATCCATGTTAAGGTACCTTTAGACCGCGACACATGAGAGCCATTTCGGCTGGCGCTGACAGCCCTTGCTATGGGACTTACTGCACAAAAACGAAACTGGGGGCATCATGTACCTACGTCTGAGGCTCACTCCAAAAGATTCAAGTCTGAAGCCTTGCCGATTTGTCAGCCTTTTGGCCTATTCATTTGCTATCCAACAAGCTATAGTTTGTCAAAATCCATCCATGTTAAGGTACTTTTAGACCGCGACACATGAGAGCCATGCGCTGACAGCCCTTGCTATGGGACTTCCTGCACAAAAACGAAACTGGGGGCATCATGTACCTACGTCTGGGGCTCACTCAAAATGTTTCAAGTGTGAAGCCTTGCCGATTTGTCAGCTTGTTGGCCTATTCATCCGCTATGCAACAAGCTATAGTTTGTCAAAATCCATCCATGTTAAGGTACCTTTAGACAGCGACACATGAGAGCCATGTCGGCTGGCGCTGACAGCCCTTGCTATGGGACTTACTGCACAAAAACGAAACTGGGGGCATCATGTACCTACGTCTGGGGCTCACTCCAAAAGTTTCAAGTCTGAAGCCTTGCCGATTTGTCAGCTTGTTGGCCTATTCTTCCGCTATGCAACAAGCTATAAATTGTCAAAATCCATCCATGTTAAGGTACCTTTAGACAGCGACACATGAGAGCCATGTCGGCTGGCGCTGACAGCCCTTGCTATGGGACTTACTGCACAAAAACAAAACTGGGGGCAACATGTACCGACGTCTGAGGCTCACTCCAAAAGTTTCAAGTCTGAAGCCTTGCCGATTTGTCAGCTTGTTGGCCTATTTATCCGCTATGCAACAAGCTATAGTTTGTCAAAATCCATCCATGTTAAGGTACCTTTAGACCGCGACACATGAGAGTCATGTCGGCTGGCGCTGACAGCCCTTGCTATGGGACTTACTGCACAAAAACGAAACTGGGGGCATCATGTACCTACGTCTGGGGCTCACTCCAAAAGTTTCAAGTCTGAAGCCTTGCCGATTTGTCTTCTTGTTGGCCTATTCATCCGCAATGCAACAAACTATAGTTTGTCAAAATCCATCCATGTTAAGGTACCTTTAGACCGCGACACATGAGAGCCATGTCGGCTGGCGCAGACAGCCCCTGCTGTGGGACTTCCTGCACAAAAACGAAACTGGGGGCATCATGTACCTACGTCATGGGCTCACTCCAAAAGTTTCAAGTCTGAAGCCTTGCCGATTTGTCTTCTTGTTGGCCTATTCATCCGCAATGCAACAAACTATAGTTTGTCAAAATCCATCCATGTTAAGGTACCTTTAGACCGCGACACATGAGAGCCATGTCGGCTGGCGCAGACAGCCCTTGCTATGGGACTTACTGCACAAAAACGAAACTGGGGGCATCATGTACCTACGTCTGGGGCTCACTCCAAAAGTTTCAAGTTTGAAGCCTTGCCGATTTGTCAGCTTGTTGGCCTATTCATCCGCTATGCAACAAGCTATAGTTTGTCAAAATCCATCCATGTTAAGGTACCTTTAGACCGCGACACATGAGAGCCATGTCGGCTGGCGCTGACAGCCCTTGCTATGGGACTTACTGCACAAAAACGAAACTGGGGGCATCATGTACCTACGTCTGGGGCTCACTCCAAAAGTTTCAAGTCTGAAGCCTTGCCGATTTGTCAGCTTGTTGGCCTATTCATCCGCTATGCAACAAGCTATAATTTGTCAAAATCCATCCATGTTAAGGTACCTTTAGACAGCGACAAATGAGAGCCATGTCGGCTGGCGCTGACAGCCCTTGCTATGGGACTTACTGCACAAAAACGAAACTGGGGGCATCATGTACCGACGTCTGAGGCTCACTCCAAAGGTTTCAAGTCTGAAGCCTCTCCGATTTGTCAGCTTGTTGGCCTATTTATCCGCTATGCAACAAGCTATAGTTTGTTAAAATCCATCCATGTTAAGGTACCTTTAGACCGCGACACATGAGAGCCATGTCGGCTGGCGCTGACAGCCCTTGCTATGGGACTTACTGCACAAAAACGAAACTGGGGGCATCATGTACCTACGTCTGCAGCTCACTCCAAAAGTTTCAAGTCTGAAGCCTTGCCGATTTGTCAGCTTGTTGGCCTATTCATCCGCTATGCAACAAGCTATAGTTTGTCAAAATCCATCTATGTTAAGGTACCTTTAGACCGCGACACATGAGAGCCATGTCGGCTGGCGCTGACAGCCCTTGCTATGGGACTTACTGCACAAAAACGAAACTGGGGGCATCATGTACCTACGTCTGCGGCTCACTCCAGAAGTTTCAAGTCTGAAGCCTTGCCGATTTGTCAGCTTGTTGGCCTATTCATCCGCTATGCAACAAGCTATAGTTTGTCAAAATCCATCTATGTTAAGGTACCTTTAGACCGCGACACATGAGAGCCATGTCGGCTGGCGCTGACAGCCCTTGCTATGGGACTTACTGCACAAAAACGAAACTGGGGGCATCATGTACCTACGTCTGGAGCTCACTCCAAAAGTTTCAAGTCTGAAGCCTTGCCGATTTGTCAGATTGTTGGCCTATTCATCCCCTATGCAACAAGCTATAGTTTGTCAAAATCCATCTATGGTAAGGTTCCTTTAGACCGCGACACATGAGAGCCATGTCGGCTGGCGCTGACAGCCCTTGCTATGGGACTTACTGCACAAAAACAAAACTGGGGGCATCATGTACCTACGTCTGAGGCTCACTCCAAAGGTTTCAAGTCTGAAGCCTTGCCGATTTGTCAGCTTGTTGGCCTATTCATCCGCTATGCAACAAGCTATAGTTTGTCAAAATCCATCCATGTTAAGGTACCTTTAGACCGCGACACATGAGAGCCATGTCGGCTGGCGCTGACAGCCCTTGCTATGGGACTTACTGCACAAAAACGAAACTGGGGGCATCATGTACCTACGTCATGGGCTCACTCCAAAAGTTTCAAGTCTGAAGCCTTGCCGATTTGTCAGCTTGTTGGCCTATTCATCCGCTATGCAACAAGCTATAGTTTGTCAAAATCCATCCATGTTAAGGTACCTTTAGACCGCGACACATGAGAGCCATGTCGGCTGGCGCTGACAGCCCTTGCTATGGGACTTACTGCACAAAAACGAAACTGGGGGCATCATGTACCTACGTCTGGGGCTCACTCCAAAAGTTTCAAGTCTGAAGCCTTGCCGATTTGTCAGCTTGTTGGCCTATTCATCCGCTATGCAACAAGCTATAGTTTGTCAAAATCCATCCATGTTAAGGTACCTTTAGACCGCGACACATGAGAGCCATGTCGGCTGGCGCTGACAGCCCTTGCTATGGGACTTACTGCACAAAAACAAAACTGGGGGCATCATGTACCGACGTCTGAGGCTCACTCCAAAGGTTTCAAGTCTGAAGCCTTGCCGATTTGTCAGCTTGTTGGCCTATTCATCCGCTATGCAACAAGCTATAGTTTGTTAAAATCCATCCATGTTAAGGTACCTTTAGACCGCGACACATGAGAGCCATGTCGGCTGGCACTGACAGCCCTTGCTATGGGACTTACTGCACAAAAACGATACTGGGGGCATCATGTACCTACGTCTGGGGCTCACTCCAAAAGTTTCAAGTCTGAAGCCTTGCCGATTTGTCAGCTTGTTGGCCTATTCATCCGCTATGCAACAAGCTATAGTTTGTCAAAATCCATCAATGTTAAGGTACCTTTAGACCGCGACACATGAGAGCCATGTCGGCTGGCGCTGACAGCCCTTGCTATGGGACTTACTGCACAAAAACGAAACTGGGGCATCATGTACCTACGTCTGCGGCTCACTCCAAAAGTTTCAAGTCTGAAGCCTTGCCGATTTGTCAGCTTGTTGGCCTATTCATCCGCTATGCAACAAGCTATAGTTTGTCAAAATCCATCCATGTTAAGGTACCTTTAGACCGCGACACATGAGAGCCATGTCGGCTGGCGCTGACAGCCCTTGCTATGGGACTTACTGCACAAAAACGAAACTGGGGGCATCATGTACCTACGTCATGGGCTCACTCCAAAAGTTTCAAGTTTGAAGCCTTGCCGATTTGTCAGCTTGTTGGCCTATTCATCCGCTATGCAACAAGCTATAGTTTGTCAAAATCCATCCATGTTAAGGTACCTTTAGACAGCGACACATGAGAGCCATGTCGGCTGGCGCTGACAGCCCTTGCTATGGGACTTACTGCACAAAAACGAAACTGGGGGCATCATGTACCTACGTCTGGGGCTCACTCCAAAAGTTTCAAGTCTGAAGCCTTGCCGATTTGTCAGCTTGTTGGCCTATTCATCCGCTATGCAACAAGCTATAGTTTGTCAAAATCCATCCATGTTAAGGTACCTTTAGACCGCGACACATGAGAGCCATGTCAGCTGGCGCTGACAGCCCTTGCTATGGGACTTACTGCACAAACACAAAACTGGGGCAACATGTACCGACGTCTGGGGCTCACTCCAAAGGTTTCAAGTCTGAAGCCTTGCCGATTTGTCAGCTTGTTGGCCTATTTATCCGCTATGCAACAAGCTATAGTTTGTCAAAATCCATCCATGTTAAGGTACCTTTAGACCGCGACACATGAGAGCCATGTCGGCTGGCGCTGACAGCCCTTGCTATGGGACTTACTGCACAAAAACGAAACTGGGGGCATCATGTACCTACGTCTGCGGCTCACTCCAAAAGTTTCAAGTCTGAAGCCTTGCCGATTTGTCAGCTTGTTGGCCTATTCATCCGCTATGCAACAAGCTATAGTTTGTCAAAATCCATCCATGTTAAGGTACCTTTAGACCGCGACACATGAGAGCCATGTCGGCTGGCGCTGACAGCCCTTGCTATGGGACTTACTGCACAAAAACGAAACTGGGGGCATCATGTACCTACGTCTGGGGCTCACTCCAAAAGTTTCAAGTCTGAAGCCTTGCCGATTTGTCAGCTTGTTGGCCTATTCATCCGCTATGCAACAAGCTATAGTTTATCAAAATCCATCTATGTTAAGGTACCTTTAGACCGCGACACATGAGAGCCATGTCGGCTGGCGCTGACAGCCCTTGCTATGGGACTTACTGCACAAAAACGAAACTGGGGCATCATGTACCTACGTCTGGGGCTCACTCCAAAAGTTTCAAGTCTGAAGCCTTGCCGATTTGTCAGCTTGTTGGCCTATTCATCCGCTATGCAACAAGCTATAGTTTGTCAAAATCCATCCATGTTAAGGTACCTTTAGACCGCGACACATGAGAGCCATGTCGGCTGGCGCTGACAGCCCTTGCTATGGGACTTACTGCACAAAAACAAAACTGGGGGCATTATGTACCGACGTCTGGGGCTCACTCCAAATGTTTCAAGTCTGAAGCCTTGCCGATTTGTCAGCTTGTTGGCCTATTCATCCGCTATGCAACAAGCTATAGTTTGTCAAAATCCATCCATGTTAAGGTACCTTTAGACCGCGACACATGAGAGCCATGTCGGCTGGCGCTGACAGCCCTTGCTATGGGACTTACTGCACAAAAACGAAACTGGGGGCATCATGTACCTACGTCTGGGGCTCACTCCAAACGTTTCAAGTCTGAAGCCTTGCCGATTTGTCAGCTTGTTGGCCTATTCATCCGCTATGCAACAAGCTATAGTTTGTCAAAATCCATCCATGTTAAGGTACCTTTAGACCGCGACACATGAGAGCCATGTCGGCTGGCGCTGACAGCCCTTGCTATGGGACTTACTGCACAAAAACGAAACTGGGGCATCATGTACCTACGTCTGGGGCTCACTCCAAAAGTTTCAAGTCTGAAGCCTTGCCGATTTGTCAGCTTGTTGGCCTATTCATCCGCTATGCAACAAGCTATAGTTTGTCAAAATCCATCCATGTTAAGGTACCTTTAGACCGCGACACATGAGAGCCATGTCGGCTGGCGCTGACAGCCCTTGCTATGGGACTTACTGCACAAAAACGAAACTGGGGCATCATGTACCTACGTCTGGGCTCACTCCAAAAGTTTCAAGTCTGAAGCCTTGCCGATTTGTCAGCTTGTTGGCCTATTCATCCGCTATGCAACAAGCTATAGTTTGTCAAAATCCATCCATGTTAAGGTACCTTTAGACCGCGACACATGAGAGCCATGTCGGCTGGCGCTGACAGCCCTTGCTATGGGACTTACTGCACAAAAACGAAACTAGGGACATCATGTACCTACGTCTGGGGCTCACTCCAAAAGTTTCAAGTCTGAAGCCTTGCCGATTTGTCAGCTTGTTGGCCTATTCATCCGCTATGCAACAAGCTATAGTTTGTCAAAATCCATCCATGTTAAGGTACCTTTAGACCGCGACACATGAGAGCCATGTCGGCTGGCGCTGACAGCCCTTGCTATGGGACTTACTGCACAAAAACGAAACTGGGGCATCATGTACCTACGTCTGAGGCTCACTCCAAAGGTTTCAAGTCTGAAGCCTTGCCGATTTGTCAGCTTGTTGGCCTATTCATCCGCTATGCAACAAGCTATAGTTTGTCAAAATCCATCCATGTTAAGGTACCTTTAGACCGCGACACATGAGAGCCATGTCGGCTGGCGCTGACAGCCCTTGCTATGGGACTTACTGCACAAAAACGAAACTGGGGGCATCATGTACCTACGTCTGCGGCTCACTCCAAAAGTTTCAAGTCTGAAGCCTTGCCGATTTGTCAGCTTGTTGGCCTATTCATCCGCTATGCAACAAGCTATAGTTTGTCAAAATCCATCCATGTTAAGGTACCTTTAGACCGCGACACATGAGAGCCATGTCGGCTGGCGCTGACAGCCCTTGCTATGGGACTTACTGCACAAAAACGAAACTGGGGGCATCATGTACCTACGTCTGGGGCTCACTCCAAAAGTTTCAAGTCTGAAGCCTTGCCGATTTGTCAGCTTGTTGGCCTATTCATCCGCTATGCAACAAGCTATAGTTTGTCAAAATCCATCCATGTTAAGGTACCTTTAGACCGCGACACATGAGAGCCATGTCGGCTGGCGCTGACAGCCCTTGCTATGGGACTTACTGCACAAAAACGAAACTGGGGGCATCATGTACCTACGTCTGCGGCTCACTCCAAAAGTTTCAAGTCTGAAGCCTTGCCGATTTGTCAGCTTGTTGGCCTATTCATCCGCTATGCAACAAGCTATAGTTTGTCAAAATCCATCCATGTTAAGGTACCTTTAGACCGCGACACATGAGAGCCATGTCGGCTGGCGCTGACAGCCCTTGCTATAGGACTTACTGCACAAAAATGAAACGGGGGGCTCACTCCAAAGGTTTCAAGTCTGAAGCCTTGCCGATTTGTCAGCTTGTTGGCCTATTCATCCGCTATGCAACAAGCTATAGTTTGTCAAAATCCATCCATGTTAAGGTACCTTTAGACCGCGACACATGAGAGCCATGTCGGCTGGCGCTGACAGCCCTTGCTATGGGACTTACTGCACAAAAACGAAACTGGGCGCATCATGTCCCTACGTCTGTCGCTCACTCTAAATTTTCAAGTCTGAAGCCTTGCCGATTTGTCAGCTTGTTGGCCTATTCATCCGCTATGCAACAAGCTATAGTTTGTCAAAATCCATCCATGTTAAGGTACCTTTAGACCGCGACACATGAGAGCCATGTCGGCTGGCGCTGACAGCCCTTGCTATGGGACTTACTGCACAAAAACGAAACTGGGGGCATCATGTACCTACGTCTGGGGCTCACTCCAAAAGTTTCAAGTCTGAAGCCTTGCCGATTTGTCAGCTTGTTGGCCTATTCATCCGCTATGCAACAAGCTATAGTTTGTCAAAATCCATCCATGTTAAGGTACCTTTAGACCGCGACACATGAGAGCCATGTCGGCTGGCGCTGACAGCCCTTGCTATGGGACTTACTGCACAAAAACGAAACTGGGGCATCATGTACCTACGTCTGGGGCTCACTCCAAAAGTTTCAAGTCTGAAGCCTTGCCGATTTGTCAGCTTGTTGGCCTATTCATCCGCTATGCAACAAGCTATAGTTTGTCAAAATCCATCCATGTTAAGGTACCTTTAGACCGCGACACATGAGAGCCATGTCGGCTGGCGCTGACAGCCCTTGCTATGGGACTTACTGCACAAAAACGAAACTGGGGCATCATGTACCTACGTCTGAGGCTCACTCCAAAGTTTGAAGTCTGAAGCCTTGCCGATTTGTCAGCTTGTTGGCCTATTCATCCGCTATGCAACAAGCTATAGTTTGTCAAAATCCATCCATGTTAAGGTACCTTTAGACCGCGACACATGAGAGCCATGTCGGCTGGCGCTGACAGCCCTTGCTATGGGACTTACTGCACAAAAACGAAACTGGGGGCATCATGTACCTACGTCTGAGGCTCACTCCAAAGGTTTCAAGTCTGAAGCCTTGCCGATTTGTCAGCTTGTTGGCCTATTCATCCGCTATGCAACAAGCTATAGTTTGTCAAAATCCATCCATGTTAAGGTACCTTTAGACCGCGACACATGAGAGCCATGTCGGCTGGCGCTGACAGCCCTTGCTATGGGACTTACTGCACAAAAACGAAACTGGGGGCATCATGTACCTACGTCTGGGGCTCACTCCAAAAGTTTCAAGTCTGAAGCCTTGCCGATTTGTCAGCTTGTTGGCCTATTCATCCGCTATGCAACAAGCTATAGTTTGTCAAAATCCATCCATGTTAAGGTACCTTTAGACCGCGACACATGAGAGCCATGTCGGCTGGCGCTGACAGCCCTTGCTATGGGACTTACTGCACAAAAACGAAACTGGGGGCATCATGTACCTACGTCTGGGCTCACTCCAAAAGTTTCAAGTCTGAAGCCTTGCCGATTTGTCAGCTTGTTGGCCTATTCATCCGCTATGCAACAAGCTATAGTTTGTCAAAATCCATCCATGTTAAGGTACCTTTAGACCGCGACACATGAGAGCCATGTCGGCTGGCGCTGACAGCCCTTGCTATGGGACTTACTGCACAAAAACGAAACTGGGGGCATCATGTACCTACGTCTGCGGCTCACTCCAAAAGTTTCAAGTCTGAAGCCTTGCCGATTTGTCAGCTTGTTGGCCTATTCATCCGCTATGCAACAAGCTATAGTTTATCAAAATCCATCTATGTTAAGGTACCTTTAGACCGCGACACATGAGAGCCATGTCGGCTGGCGCTGACAGCCCTTGCTATGGGACTTACTGCACAAAAACGAAACTGGGGGCATCATGTACCTACGTCTGCGGCTCACTCCAAAAGTTTCAAGTCTGAAGCCTTGCCGATTTGTCAGCTTGTTGGCCTATTCATCCGCTATGCAACAAGCTATAGTTTATCAAAATCCATCCATGTTAAGGTACCTTTAGACCGCGACACATGAGAGCCATGTCGGCTGGCGCTGACAGCCCTTGCTATGGGACTTACTGCACAAAAACAAAACTGGGGGCATTATGTACCGACGTCTGGGGCTCACTCCAAATGTTTCAAGTCTGAAGCCTCTCCGATTTGTCAGCTTGTTGGACTATTTATCCGCTATGCAACAAGCTATAGTTTGTCAAAATCCATCCATGTTAAGGTACCTTTAGACCGCGACACATGAGAGCCATGTCGGCTGGCGCTGACAGCCCTTGCTATGGGACTTACTGCACAAAAACGATACTGGGGGCATCATGTACCTACGTCTGAGGCTCACTCCAAACGTTTCAAGTCTGAAGCCTTGCCGATTTGTCAGTTTGTTGGCCTATTCATCCGCTATGCAACAAGCTATAGTTTGTCAAAATCCATCCATGTTAAGGTACCTTTAGACCGCGACACATGAGAGCCATGTCGGCTGGCGCTGACAGCCCTTGCTATGGGACTTACTGCACAAAAACGAAACTGGGGGCATCATGTACCTACGTCTGCGGCTCACTCCAAAAGTTTCAAGTCTGAAGCCTTGCCGATTTGTCAGCTTGTTGGCCTATTCATCCGCTATGCAACAAGCTATAGTTTGTCAAAATCCATCCATGTTAAGGTACCTTTAGACCGCGACACATGAGAGCCATGTCGGCTGGCGCTGACAGCCCTTGCTATGGGACTTACTGCACAAAAACGAAACTGGGGCATCATGTACCTACGTCTGAGGCTCACTCCAAAGGTTTCAAGTCTGAAGCCTTGCCGATTTGTCAGCTTGTTGGCCTATTCATCCGCTATGCAACAAGCTATAGTTTGTCAAAATCCATCCATGTTAAGGTACCTTTAGACCGCGACACATGAGAGCCATGTCGGCTGGCGCTGACAGCCCTTGCTATGGGACTTACTGCACAAAAACGAAACTGGGGGCATCATGTACCTACGTCTGGGGCTCACTCCAAAAGTTTCAAGTCTGAAGCCTTGCCGATTTGTCAGCTTGTTGGCCTATTCATCCGCTATGCAACAAGCTATAGTTTGTCAAAATCCATCTATGTTAAGGTACCTTTAGACCGCGACACATGAGAGCCATGTCGGCTGGCGCTGACAGCCCTTGCTATGGGACTTACTGCACAAAAACGAAACTGGGGCATCATGTACCTACGTCTGGGCTCACTCCAAAAGTTTCAAGTCTGAAGCCTTGCCGATTTGTCAGCTTGTTGGCCTATTCATCCGCTATGCAACAAGCTATAGTTTGTCAAAATCCATCCATGTTAAGGTACCTTTAGACCGCGACACATGAGAGCCATGTCGGCTGGCGCTGACAGCCCTTGCTATGGGACTTACTGCACAAAAACGAAACTGGGGGCATCATGTACCTACGTCTGGGGCTCACTCCAAAAGTTTCAAGTCTGAAGCCTTGCCGATTTGTCAGCTTGTTGGCCTATTCATCCGCTATGCAACAAGCTATAGTTTGTCAAAATCCATCCATGTTAAGGTACCTTTAGACCGCGACACATGAGAGCCATGTCGGCTGGCGCTGACAGCCCTTGCTATGGGACTTACTGCACAAAAACGAAACTGGGGCATCATGTACCTACGTCTGGGGCTCACTCCAAAAGTTTCAAGTCTGAAGCCTTGCCGATTTGTCAGCTTGTTGGCCTATTCATCCGCTATGCAACAAGCTATAGTTTGTCAAAATCCATCCATGTTAAGGTACCTTTAGACCGCGACACATGAGAGCCATGTCGGCTGGCGCTGACAGCCCTTGCTATGGGACTTACTGCACAAAAACGAAACTGCGGCATCATGTACCTACGTCTGGGGCTCACTCCAAAGTTTCAAGTCTGAAGCCTTGCCGATTTGTCAGCTTGTTGGCCTATTCATCCGCTATGCAACAAGCTATAGTTTATCAAAATCCATCTATGTTAAGGTACCTTTAGACCGCGACACATGAGAGCCATGTCGGCTGGCGCTGACAGCCCTTGCTATGGGACTTACTGCACAAAAACGAAACTGGGGGCATCATGTACCTACGTCTGGGGCTCACTCCAAAAGTTTCAAGTCTGAAGCCTTGCCGATTTGTCAGCTTGTTGGCCTATTCATCCGCTATGCAACAAGCTATAGTTTGTCAAAATCCATCCATGTTAAGGTACCTTTAGACCGCGACACATGAGAGCCATGTCGGCTGGCGCTGACAGCCCTTGCTATGGGACTTACTGCACAAAAACGAAACTGGGGCATCATGTACCTACGTCTGCGGCTCACTCCAAAAGTTTCAAGTCTGAAGCCTTGCCGATTTGTCAGCTTGTTGGCCTATTCATCCGCTATGCAACAAGCTATAGTTTATCAAAATCCATCCATGTTAAGGTACCTTTAGACCGCGACACATGAGAGCCATGTCGGCTGGCGCTGACAGCCCTTGCTATGGGACTTACTGCACAAAAACGAAACTGGGGGCATCATGTACCTACGTCTGGGGCTCACTCCAAAAGTTTCAAGTCTGAAGCCTTGCCGATTTGTCAGCTTGTTGGCCTATTCATCCGCTATGCAACAAGCTATAGTTTGTCAAAATCCATCCATGTTAAGGTACCTTTAGACCGCGACACATGAGAGCCATGTCGGCTGGCGCTGACAGCCCTTGCTATGGGACTTACTGCACAAAAACGAAACTGGGGGCATCATGTACCTACGTCTGGGGCTCACTCCAAAAGTTTCAAGTCTGAAGCCTTGCCGATTTGTCAGCTTGTTGGCCTATTCATCCGCTATGCAACAAGCTATAGTTTATCAAAATCCATCTATGTTAAGGTACCTTTAGACCGCGACACATGAGAGCCATGTCGGCTGGCGCTGACAGCCCTTGCTATGGGACTTACTGCACAAAAACGAAACTGGGGGCATCATGTACCTACGTCTGGGGCTCACTCCAAAAGTTTCAAGTCTGAAGCCTTGCCGATTTGTCAGCTTGTTGGCCTATTCATCCGCTATGCAACAAGCTATAGTTTGTCAAAATCCATCCATGTTAAGGTACCTTTAGACCGCGACACATGAGAGCCATGTCGGCTGGCGCTGACAGCCCTTGCTATGGGACTTACTGCACAAAAACGAAACTGGGGGCATCATGTACCTACGTCTGGGGCTCACTCCAAAAGTTTCAAGTCTGAAGCCTTGCCGATTTGTCAGCTTGTTGGCCTATTCATCCGCTATGCAACAAGCTATAGTTTATCAAAATCCATCCATGTTAAGGTACCTTTAGACCGCGACACATGAGAGCCATGTCGGCTAGCGCTGACAGCCCTTGCTATGGGACTTACTGCACAAAAACGAAACTGGGGGCATCATGTACCTACGTCTGGGGCTCACTCCAAAAGTTTCAAGTCTGAAGCCTTGCCGATTTGTCAGCTTGTTGGCCTATTCATCCGCTATGCAACAAGCTATAGTTTGTCAAAATCCATCCATGTTAAGGTACCTTTAGACCGCGACACATGAGAGCCATGTCGGCTGGCGCTGACAGCCCTTGCTATGGGACTTACTGCACAAAAACGAAACTGGGGAATCATGTACATACGTCTGGAGCTCACTCCAAAGTTTCAAGTCTGAAGCCTTGCCGATTTGTCAGCTTGTTGGCCTATTCATCCGCTATGCAACAAGCTATAGTTTGTCAAAATCCATCCATGTTAAGGTACCTTTAGACCGCGACACATGAGAGCCATGTCGGCTGGCGCTGACAGCCCTTGCTATGGGACTTACTGCACAAAAACGAAACTGGGGCATCATGTACCTACGTCTGGGGCTCACTCCAAAAGTTTCAAGTCTGAAGCCTTGCCGATTTGTCAGCTTGTTGGCCTATTCATCCGCTATGCAACAAGCTATAGTTTGTCAAAATCCATCTATGTTAAGGTACCTTTAGACCGCGACACATGACAGCCATGTCGGCTGGCGCTGACAGCCCTTGCTATGGGACTTACTGCACAAAAACGAAACTGGGGGCATCATGTACCTACGTCTGGGGCTCACTCCAAAAGTTTCAAGTCTGAAGCCTTGCCGATTTGTCAGTTTGTTGACCTATTCATCCGCTATGCAACAAGCTATAGTTTGTCAAAATCCATCCATGTTAAGGTACCTTTAGACCGCGACACATGAGAGCCATGTCGGCTGGCGCTGACAGCCCTTGCTATGGGACTTACTGCACAAAAACGAAACTGGGGGCATCATGTACCTACGTCTGGGCTCACTCCAAAAGTTTCAAGTCTGAAGCCTTGCCGATTTGTCAGCTTGTTGGCCTATTCATCCGCTATGCAACAAGCTATAGTTTGTCAAAATCCATCCATGTTAAGGTACCTTTAGACCGCGACACATGAGAGCCATGTCGGCTGGCGCTGACAGCCCTTGCTATGGGACTTACTGCACAAAAACGAAACTGGGGGCATCATGTACCTACGTCATAAGCTCACTCCAAAAGTTTCAAGTCTGAAGCCTTGCCGATTTGTCAGCTTGTTGGCCTATTCATCCGCTATGCAACAAGCTATAGTTTGTCAAAATCCATCTATGTTAAGGTACCTTTAGACCGCGACACATGAGAGCCATGTCGGCTGGCGCTGACAGCCCTTGCTATGGGACTTACTGCACAAAAACGAAACTGGGGGCATCATGTACCTACGTCTGGGGCTCACTCCAAAAGTTTCAAGTCTGAAGCCTTGCCGATTTGTCAGCTTGTTGGCCTATTCATCCGCTATGCAACAAGCTATAGTTTGTCAAAATCCATCCATGTTAAGGTACCTTTAGACCGCGACACATGAGAGCCATGTCGGCTGGCGCTGACAGCCCTTGCTATGGGACTTACTGCACAAAAACGAAACTGGGGGCATCATGTACCTACGTCTGGGGCTCACTCCAAAAGTTTCAAGTCTGAAGCCTTGCCGATTTGTCAGCTTGTTGGCCTATTCATCCGCTATGCAACAAGCTATAGTTTGTCAAAATCCATCCATGTTAAGGTACCTTTAGACCGCGACACATGAGAGCCATGTCGGCTGGCGCTGACAGCCCTTGCTATGGGACTTACTGCACAAAAACGAAACTGGGGGCATCATGTACCTACGTCTGCGGCTCACTCCAAAAGTTTCAAGTCTGAAGCCTTGCCGATTTGTCAGCTTGTTGGCCTATTCATCCGCTATGCAACAAGCTATAGTTTGTCAAAATCCATCCATGTTAAGGTACCTTTAGACCGCGACACATGAGAGCCATGTCGGCTGGCGCTGACAGCCCTTGCTATGGGACTTACTGCACAAAAACAAAACTGGGGGCAACATGTACCGACGTCTGGGGCTCACTCCAAAGGTTTCAAGTCTGAAGCCTCTCCGATTTGTCAGCTTGTTGGCCTATTTATCCGCTATGCAACAAGCTATAGTTTGTCAAAATCCATCCATGTTAAGGTACCTTTAGACCGCGACACATGAGAGCCATGTCGGCTGGCGCTGACAGCCCTTGCTATGGGACTTACTGCACAAAAACGATACTGGGGGCATCATGTACCTACGTCTGGGGCTCACTCCAAAAGTTTCAAGTCTGAAGCCTTGCCGATTTGTCAGCTTGTTGGCCTATTCATCCGCTATGCAACAAGCTATAGTTTATCAAAATCCATCCGTGTTAAGGTACCTTTAGACCGCGACACATGAGAGCCATGTCGGCTGGCGCTGACAGCCCTTGCTATGGGACTTACTGCACAAAAACGAAACTGGGGGCATCATGTACCTACGTCTGGGGCTCACTTCAAAAGTTTCAAGTCTGAAGCCTTGCCGATTTGTCAGCTTGTTGGCCTATTCATCCGCTATGCAACAAGCTATAGTTTGTCAAAATCCATCCATGTTAAGGTACCTTTAGACCGCGACACATGAGAGCCATGTCGGCTGGCGCTGACAGCCCTTGCTATGGGACTTACTGCACAAAAACGAAACTGGGGCATCATGTACCTACGTCTGGGGCTCACTCCAAAGATTTCAAGTCTGAAGCCTTGCCGATTTGTCAGCTTGTTGGCCTATTCATCCGCTATGCAACAAGCTATAGTTTATCAAAATCCATCTATGTTAAGGTACCTTTAGACCGCGACACATGAGAGCCATGTCGGCTGGCGCTGACAGCCCTTGCTATGGGACTTACTGCACAAAAACGAAACTGGGGCATCATGTACCTACGTCTGGGGCTCACTCCAAAGTTTCAAGTCTGAAGCCTTGCCGATTTGTCAGCTTGTTGGCCTATTCATCCGCTATGCAACAAGCTATAGTTTGTCAAAATCCATCCATGTTAAGGTACCTTTAGACCGCGACACATGAGAGCCATGTCGGCTGGCGCTGACAGCCCTTGCTATGGGACTTACTGCACAAAAACGAAACTGGGGGCATCATGTACCTACGTCTGAGTCTCACTCCAAACGTTTCAAGTCTGAAGCCTTGCCGATTTGTCAGCTTGTTGGCCTATTCATCCGCTATGCAACAAGCTATAGTTTGTCAAAATCCATCCATGTTAAGGTAC
Source organism: Patiria pectinifera (assembly GCA_029964075.1). NCBI lineage: Eukaryota > Metazoa > Echinodermata > Asteroidea > Valvatida > Asterinidae > Patiria > Patiria pectinifera. Next base: position 12,785,320 of record CM057141.1, read on the forward strand.
CTTTAGACCGCGACACATGAGAGCCATGTCGGCTGGCGCTGACAGCCCTTGCTATGGGACTTACTGCACAAAAACGATACTGGGGGCATCATGTACCTACGTCTGGGGCTCACTCCAAAAGTTTCAAGTCTGAAGCCTTGCCGATTTGTCAGCTTGTTGGCCTATTTATCCGCTATGCAACAAGCTATAGTTTGTCAAAATCCATCCATGTTAAGGTACCTTTAGACCGCGACACATGAGAGCCATGTCGGCTGGCGCTGACAGCCCTTGCTATGGGACTTACTGCACAAAAACGATACTGGGGGCATCATGTACCTACGTCTGAGGCTCACTCCAAAAGTTTCAAGTCTGAAGCCTTGCCGATTTGTCAGCTTGTTGGCCTATTCATCCGCTATGCAACAAGCTATAGTTTATCAAAATCCATCCATGTTAAGGTACCTTTAGACCGCGACACATGAGAGCCATGTCGGCTGGCGCTGACAGCCCTTGCTATGGGACTCACTACACAAAAACGAAACTGGGGTCATCATGTACCTACGTCTGGGGCTCACTCCAAAAGTTTCAAGTCTGAAGCCTTGCCGATTTGTCAGCTTGTTGGCCTATTCATCCGCTATGCAACAAGCTATAGTTTGTCAAAATCCATCCATGTTAAGGTACCTTTAGACCGCGACACATGAGAGCCATGTCGGCTGGCGCTGACAGCCCTTGCTATGGGACTTACTGCACAAAAACGAAACTGGGGCATCATGTACCTACGTCTGGGGCTCACTCCAAAAGTTTCAAGTCTGAAGCCTTGCCGATTTGTCAGCTTGTTGGCCTATTCATCCGCTATGCAACAAGCTATAGTTTGTCAAAATCCATCCATGTTAAGGTACCTTTAGACCGCGACACATGAGAGCCATGTCGGCTGGCGCTGACAGCCCTTGCTATGGGACTTACTGCACAAAAACGAAACTGGGGCATCATGTACCTACGTCTGGGGCTCACTCCAAAAGTTTCAAGTCTGAAGCCTTGCCGATTTGTCAGCTTGTTGGCCTATTCATCCGCTATGCAACAAGCTATAGTTTGTCAAAATCCATCCATGTTAAGGTACCTTTAGACCGCGACACATGAGAGCCATGTCGGCTGGCGCTGACAGCCCTTGCTATGGGACTTACTGCACAAAAACGAAACTGGTGGCATCATGTACCTACGTCTGGGGCTCACTCCAAAAGTTTCAAGTCTGAAGCCTTGCCGATTTGTCAGCTTGTTGGCCTATTCATCCGCTATGCAACAAGCTATAGTTTGTCAAAATCCATCCATGTTAAGGTACCTTTAGACCGCGACACATGAGAGCCATGTCGGCTGGCGCTGACAGCCCTTGCTATGGGACTTACTGCACAAAAACGAAACTGGGGGCATCATGTACCTACGTCTGGGGCTTACTTCAAAAGTTTCAAGTCTGAAGCCTTGCCGATATGTCAGCTTGTTGACCTATTCATTTGCTATGCAACAAGCTATAGTTTGTCAAAATCCATCCATGTTAAGGTACCTTTAGACCGCGACACATGAGAGCCATGTCGGCTGGCGCTGACAGCCCTTGCTATGGGACTTACTGCACAAAAACGAAACTGGGGCATCATGTACCTACGTCTGGGGCTCACTCCAAAAGTTTCAAGTCTGAAGCCTTGCCGATTTGTCAGCTTGTTGGCCTATTCATCCGCTATGCAACAAGCTATAGTTTGTCAAAATCCATCCATGTTAAGGTACCTTTAGACCGCGACACATGAGAGCCATGTCGGCTGGCGCTGACAGCCCTTGCTATGGGACTTACTGCACAAAAACGAAACTGGGGGCATCATGTACCTACGTCTGGGGCTCACTCCAAAAGTTTCAAGTCTGAAGCCTTGCCGATTTGTCAGCTTGTTGGCCTATTCATCCGCTATGCAACAAGCTATAGTTTGTCAAAATCCATCCATGTTAAGGTACCTTTAGACCGCGACACATGAGAGCCATGTCGGCTGGCGCTGACAGCCCTTGCTATGGGACTTACTGCACAAAAACGAAACTGGGGGCATCATGTACCTACGTCTGGGGCTCACTCCAAAAGTTTCAAGTCTGAAGCCTTGCCGATTTGTCAGCTTGTTGGCCTATTCATCCGCTATGCAACAAGCTATAGTTTGTCAAAATCCATCTATGTTAAGGTGCCTTTAGACCGCGACACATGAGAGCCATGTCGGCTGGCGCTGACAGCCCTTGCTATGGGACTTACTGCACAAAAACGAAACTCGCTAAATCATTTGCTATGCAACAAGCTATAGTTTCTCAAAATCCATCCATGTTAAGGTACCTTTAGACCGCGACACATGAGAGCCATGTCGGCTGGCGCTGACAGCCCTTGCTATGGGACTTACTGCACAAAAACGAAACTGGGGGCATCATGTACCTACGTCTGGGGCTCACTCCAAAGGTTTCAAGTCTGAAGCCTTGCCGATTTGTCAGCTTGTTGGCCTATTCATCCGCTATGCAACAAGCTATAGTTTGTCAAAATCCATCCATGTTAAGGTACCTTTAGACCGCGACACATGAGAGCCATGTCGGCTGGCGCTGACAGCCCTTGCTATGGGACTTACTGCACAAAAACGAAACTGGGGGCATCATGTACCTACGTCTGGGGCTCACTCCAAAGTTTCAAGTCTGAAGCCTTGGCGATTTGTCAGCTTGTTGGCCTATTCATCCGCTATGCAACTAGCTATAGTTTGTCAAAATCCATCCATGTTAAGGTACCTTTAGACCGCGACACATGAGAGCCATGTCGGCTGGCGCTGACAGCCCTTGCTATGGGACTTACTGCACAAAAACGAAACTGGGGGCATCATGTACCTACGTCTGAGGCTCACTCCAAAAGTTTCAAGTCTGAAGCCTTGCCGATTTGTCAGCTTGTTGGCCTATTCATCCGCTATGCAACAAGCTATAGTTTGTCAAAATCCATCCATGTTAAGGTACCTTTAGACCGCGACACATGAGAGCCATGTCGGCTGGCGCTGACAGCCCTTGCTATGGGACTTACTGCACAAAAACAAAACTGGGGGCAACATGTACCGACGTCTGGGGCTCACTCCAAAGGTTTCAAGTCTGAAGCCTTGCCGATTTGTCAGCTTGTTGGCCTATTCATCCGCTATGCAACAAGCTATAGTTTGTCAAAATCCATCCATGTTAAGGTATCTTTAGACCGCGACACATGAGAGCCATGTCGGCTGGCGCTGACAGCCCTTGCTATGGGACTTACTGCACAAAAACGAAACTGGGGGCATCATGTACCTACGTCTGGGGCTCACTCCAAAAGTTTCAAGTCTGAAGCCTTGCCGATTTGTCAGCTTGTTGGCCTATTCATCCGCTATGCAACAAGCTATAGTTTGTCAAAATCCATCCATGTTAAGTTACCTTTAGACCGCGACACATGAGAGCCATGTCGGCTGGCGCTGACAGCCCTTGCTATGGGACTTACTGCACAAAAACGAAACTGGGGGCATCATGTACCTACGTCTGGGGCTCACTTCAAAAGTTTCAAGTCTGAAGCCTTGCCGATTTGTCAGCTTGTTGGCCTATTCATTCGCTATGCAACAAGCTATAGTTTGTCAAAATCCATCCATGTTAAGGTACCTTTAGACCGCGACACATGACAGCCATGTCGGCTGGCGCTGACAGCCCTTGCTATGGGACTTACTGCACAAAAACGAAACTGGGGCATCATGTACCTACGTCTGGGGCTCACTCCAAAAGTTTCAAGTCTGAAGCCTTGCCGATTTGTCAGCTTGTTGGCCTATTCATCCGCTATGCAACAAGCTATAGTTTGTCAAAATCCATCCATGTTAAGGTACCTTTAGACCGCGACACATGAGAGCCATGTCGGCTGGCGCTGACAGCCCTTGCTATGGGACTTACTGCACAAAAACGAAACTGGGGGCATCATGTACCTACGTCTGGGGCTCACTCCAAAAGTTTCAAGTCTGAAGCCTTGCCGATTTGTCAGCTTGTTGGCCTATTCATCCGCTATGCAACAAGCTATAGTTTGTCAAAATCCATCCATGTTAAGGTACCTTTAGACCGCGACACATGAGAGCCATGTCGGCTGGCGCTGACAGCCCTTGCTATGGGACTTACTGCACAAAAACGAAACTGATGCATCATGTACCTACGTCTGGGGCTCACTCCAAAAGTTTCAAGTCTGAAGCCTTGCCGATTTGTCAGCTTGTTGGCCTATTCATCCGCTATGCAACAAGCTATAGTTTGTCAAAATCCATCCATGTTAAGGTACCTTTAGACCGCGACACATGAGAGCCATGTCGGCTGGCGCTGACAGCCCTTGCTATGGGACTTACTGCACAAAAACGAAACTGGGGGCATCATGTACCTACGTCTGGGGCTCACTCCAAAAGTTTCAAGTCTGAAGCCTTGCCGATTTGTCAGCTTGTTGGCCTATTCATCCGCTATGCAACAAGCTATAGTTTGTCAAAATCCATCCATGTTAAGGTACCTTTAGACCGCGACACATGAGAGCCATGTCGGCTGGCGCTGACAGCCCTTGCTATGGGACTTACTGCACAAAAACGAAACTGGGGGCATCATGTACCTACGTCTGGGGCTCACTCCAAAAGTTTCAAGTCTGAAGCCTTGCCGATTTGTCAGCTTGTTGGCCTATTCATCCGCTATGCAACAAGCTATAGTTTGTCAAAATCCATCCATGTTAAGGTACCTTTAGACCGCGACACATGAGAGCCATGTCGGCTGGCGCTGACAGCCCTTGCTATGGGACTTACTGCACAAAAACGAAACTGGGGGCATCATGTACCTACGTCTGGGGCTCACTCCAAAAGTTTCAAGTCTGAAGCCTTGCCGATTTGTCAGCTTGTTGGCCTATTCATCCGCTATGCAACAAGCTATAGTTTGTCAAAATCCATCCATGTTAAGGTACCTTTAGACCGCGACACATGAGAGCCATGTCGGCTGGCGCTGACAGCCCTTGCTATGGGACTTACTGCACAAAAACGAAACTGGGGGCATCATGTACCTACGTCTGGAGCTCACTCCAAAAGTTTCAAGTCTGAAGCCTTGCCGATTTGTCAGCTTGTTGGCCTATTCATTCGCTATGCAACAGGCTATAGTTTGTCAAAATCCATCCATGTTTAGGTACCTTTAGACCGCGACACATGAGAGCCATGTCGGCTGGCGCTGACAGCCCTTGCTATGGGACTTACTGCACAAAAACGAAACTGGGGGCATCATGTACCTGCGTCTGGGGCTCACTCCAAAGTTTTCAAGTCTGAAGCCTTGCCGATTTGTCAGCTTGTTGGCCGATTCATCCGCTATGCAACAAGCTATAGTTTGTCAAAATCCATCCATGTTAAGGTACCTTTAGACCGTGACACATGAGAGCCATGTCGGCTGGCGCTGACAGCCCTTGCTATGGGACTTACTGCACAAAAACGAAACTGGGGGCATCATGTACCTACGTCTGGGGCTCACTCCAAAAGTTTCAAGTCTGAAGCCTTGCCGATTTGTCAGCTTGTTGGCCTATTCATCCGCTATGCAACAAGCTATAGTTTGTCAAAATCCATCCATGTTAAGGTACCTTTAGACCGCGACACATGAGAGCCATGTCGGCTGGCGCTGACAGCCCTTGCTATGGGACTTACTGCACAAAAACGAAACTGGGGGCATCATGTACCTACGTCTGGGGCTCACTCCAAAAGTTTCAAGTCTGAAGCCTTGCCGATTTGTCAGCTTGTTGGCCTATTCATCCGCTATGCAACAAGCTATAGTTTGTCAAAATCCATCCATGTTAAGGTACCTTTAGACCGCGACACATGAGAGCCATGTCGGCTGGCGCTGACAGCCCTTGCTATGGGACTTACTGCACAAAAACGAAACTGGGGGCATCATGTACCTACGTCTGGGGCTGACTTCAAAAGTTTCAAGTCTGAAGCCTTGCCGATTTGTCAGCTTGTTGGCCTATTCATTCGCTATGCATCAAGCTATAGTTTGTCAAAATCCATCCGTGTTAAGGTACCTTTAGACCGCGACACATGACAGCCATGTCGGCTGGCGCTGACAGCCCTTGCTATGGGATTTACTGCACAAAAACGATACTGGGGGCATCATGTACCTACGTCTGGGGCTCACTCCAAAAGTTTCAAGTCTGAAGCCTTGCTGATTTGTCAGCTTCTTGGCCTATTCATCCGCTATGCAACAAGCTATAGTTTGTCAAAATCTATCCATGTTAAGGTACCTTTAGACCGCGACACATGCGAGCCATGTCGGCTGGCGCTGACAGCCCTTGCTATGGGACTTACTGCACAAAAACGAAACTGGGGGCATCATGTACCTACGTCTGCGGCTCACTCCAAAAGTTTCAAGTCTGAAGCCTTGTTGATTTGTCAGCTTGTTGGCCTATTCATCTGCTATGCAACAAGCTATAGTTTATCAAAATCCATCCATGTTAAGGTACCTATAGACCGCGATACATGAGAGCCATGTCGGCTGGCACTGACAGCCCTTGCTATGGGACTTACTGCACAAAAACGAAACTGGGGGCATCATGTACCTACGTCTGGGGCTCACTCCAAAAGTTTCAAGTCTGAAGCCTTGTTGATTTGTCAGCTTGTTGGCCTATTCATCCGCTATGCAACAAGCTATAGTTTGTCAAAATCCATCCATGTTAAGGTACCTTTAGACCGCGACACATGAGAGCCATGTCGGCTGGCGCTGACAGCCCTTGCTATGGGACTTACTGCACAAAAACGAAACTGGGGGCATCATGTACCTACGTCTGGGGCTCACTCCAAAAGTTTCAAGTCTGAAGCCTTGTTGATTTGTCAGCTTGTTGGCCTATTCATCCGCTATGCAACAAGCTATAGTTTGTCAAAATCCATCTATGGTAAGGTTCCTTGAGACCGCGACACATGAGAGCCATGTCGGCTGGCGCTGACAGCCCTTGCTATGGGACTTACTGCACAAAAACAAAACTGGGGGCAACATGTACCGACGTCTGGGGCTCACTCCAAAGGTTTTAAGTCTGAAGCCTTGCCGATTTGTCAGATTTTTGGCCTATTCATCCGCTATGCAACAAGCTATAGTTTGTCAAAATCCATCCATGTTAAGTTGCCTAGAGACCGCGACACATGGGAGCCATGTCGGCTGGCGCTGACAGCCCTTGCTATGGGACTTACTGCACAAAAACGAAACTGGGGGCATCATGTACCTACGTCTGGGGCTCACTCCAAAAGTTTCAAGTCTGAAGCCTTGCCGATTTGTCAGCTTGTTGGCCTATTCATCCGCTATGCAACAAGCTATAGTTTGTCAAAATCCATCCATGTTAAGGTACCTTTAGACCGCGACACATGAGAGCCATGTCGGCTGGCGCTGACAGCCCTTGCTATGGGACTTACTGCACAAAAACGAAACTGGGGGCATCATGTACCTACGTCTGGGGCTCACTCCAAAGGTTTCAAGTCTGAAGCCTTGCCGATTTGTCAGCTTGTTGGCCTATTCATTTGCTATGCAACAAGCTATAGTTTGTCAAAATCCATCCATGTTAAGGTACCTTTAGACCGCGACACATGAGAGCCATGTCGGCTGGCGCTGACAGCCCTTGCTATGGGACTTACTGCACAAAAACGAAACTGGGGGCATCATGTACCTACGTCTGGCGCTCACTCCAAAAGTTTCAAGTCTGAAGCCTTGCCGATTTGTCAGCTTGTTGGCCTATTCATCCGCTATGCAACAAGCTATAGTTTGTCAAAATCCATCCATGTTAAGATACCTTTAGACCGCGACACATGAGAGCCATGTCGGCAGGCGCTGACAGCCCTTGCTATGAGACTTACTGCACAAAACGAAACTGGGGGCATCATGTACCTGCGTCTGGGGCTCACTCCAAAAGTTTCAAGTCTGAAGCCTTGCCGATTTGTCAGCTTGTTGGCCTATTCATCCGCTATGCAACAAGCTATAGTTTGTCAAAATCCATCCATGTTAAGGTACCTTTAGACCGCGACACATGCGAGCCATGTCGGCTGGCGCTGACAGCCCTTGCTATGGGACTTACTGCACAAAAACGAAACTGGGGGCATCATGTACCTACGTCTGGGGCTCACTCCAAAAGTTTCAAGTCTGAAGCCTTGCCGATTCGTCAGCTTGTTGAACTATTTATCCGCTATGCAACAAGCTATAGTTTGTCAAAATCCATCCATGTTAAGGTACCTTTAGACCGCCACACATGAGAGCCATGTCGGCTGGCGCTGACAGCCCTTGCTATGGGACTTACTGCACAAAAACGAAACTGGGGGCATCATGTACCTACGTCTGGGGCTGACTTCAAAATTTTCAAGTCTGAAGCCTTGCCAATTTTTCAGCTTGTTGGCCTATTCATTTGCTATGCAACAAGCTATAGTTTGTCAAAATCCATCCATGTTAAGGTACCTTTAGACCGCGACACATGAGAGCCATGTCGGCTGGCGCTGACAGCCCTTGCTATAAGACTTACTGCACAAAAACGAAACTGGGGGCATCATGTACCTACGTCTGGAGCTCACTCCAAAAGTTTTAAGTCTGAAGCCTTGCCGATTTGTCAGCTTGTTGGCCTATTCATCCGCTATGCAACAAGCTATAGTTTGTCAAAATCCATCCATGTTAAGGTACCTTTAGACCGCGACACATGAGAGCCATGTCGGCTGGCGCTGACAGCCCTTGCTATGGGACTTACTGCACAAAAACGAAACTGGGGGCATCATGTACCTACGTCTGGGGCTCACTCCAAAAGTTTCAAGTCTGAAGCCTTGCCGATTTGTCAGCTTGTTGGCCTATTCATCCGCTATGCAACAAGCTATAGTTTGTCAAAATCCATCCATGTTAAGGTACCTTTAGACCGCGACACATGAGAGCCATGTCGGCTGGCGCTGACAGCCCTTGCTATGGGACTTACTGCACAAAAACGAAACTGGGGGCATCATGTACCTACGTCTGGGGCTCAACCACTTTCAAGTCTGAAGCCTTGCCGATTTGTCAGCTTGTTAGCCTATTCATTCGCTATGCAACAGGCTATAGTTTGTCAAAATCCATCCATGTTTAGGTACCTTTAGACCGCGACACATGAGAGCCATGTCGGCTGGCGCTGACAGCCCTTGCTATGGGACTTACTGCACAAAACGAAACTGGGGCATCATGTACCTGCGTCTGGGGCTCACTCCAAAAGTTTCAAGTCTGAAGCCTTGCCGATTTGTCAGCTTGTTGGCCTATTCATCCGCTATGCAACAAGCTATAGTTTGTCAAAATCCATCCATGTTAAGGTACCTTTAGACCGCGACACATGAGAGCCATGTCGGCTGGCGCTGACAGCCCTTGCTATGGGACTTACTGCACAAAAACGAAACTGGGGGCATCATGTACCTACGTCTGGGGCTCACTCCAAAAGTTTCAAGTCTGAAGCCTTGCCGATTTGTCAGCTTGTTGGCCTATTCATCCGCTATGCAACAAGCTATAGTTTGTCAAAATCCATCCATGTTAAGGTACCTTTAGACCGCGACACATGAGAGCCATGTCGGCTGGCGCTGACAGCCCTTGCTATGGGACTTACTGCACAAAAACGAAACTGGGGGCAACATGTACCGACGTCTGGGGCTCACTCCAAAGGTTTTAAGTCTGAAGCCTTGCCGATTTGTCAGATTGTTGGCCTATTCATCCGCTATGCAACAAGCTATAGTTTGTCAAAATCCATCCATGTTAAGTTGCCTAGAGACCGCGACACATGGGAGCCATGTCGGCTGGCGCTGACAGCCCTTGCTATGGGACTTACTGCACAAAAACGAAACTGGGGGCATCATGTACCTACGTCTGGGGCTCACTCCAAAAGTTTCAAGTCTGAAGCCTTGCCGATTTGTCAGCTTGTTGGCCTATTCATCCGCTATGCAACAAGCTATAGTTTGTCAAAATCCATCCATGTTAAGGTACCTTTAGACCGCGACACATGAGAGCCATGTCGGCTGGCGCTGACAGCCCTTGCTATGGGACTTACTGCACAAAAACGAAACTGGGGGCATCATGTACCTACGTCTGGGGCTCACTCCAAAGGTTTCAAGTCTGAAGCCTTGCCGATTTGTCAGCTTGTTGGCCTATTCATTTGCTATGCAACAAGCTATAGTTTGTCAAAATCCATCCATGTTAAGGTACCTTTAGACCGCGACACATGAGAGCCATGTCGGCTGGCGCAGACAGCCCCTGCTATGGGACTTACTGCACAAAAACGAAACTGGGGGCATCATGTACCTACGTCATAGGCTCACTCCAAAAGTTTCAAGTTTGAAGCCTTGCCGATTTGTCAGCTTGTTGGCCTATTCATCCGCTATGCAACAAGCTATAGTTTGTCAAAATCCATCCATGTTAAGGTACCTTTAGACCGCGACACATGAGAGCCATGTCGGCTGGCGCTGACAGCCCTTGCTATGGGACTTACTGCACAAAAACGAAACTGGGGGCATCATGTACCTACGTCTGGGGCTCACTCCAAAAGTTTCAAGTCTGAAGCCTTGCTGATTTGTCAGCTTGTTGGCCTATTCATCCGCTATGCAACAAGCTATAGTTTGTCAAAATCCATCCATGTTAAGGTACCTTTAGACCGCGACACATGAGAGCCATGTCGGCTGGCGCTGACAGCCCTTGCTATGGGACTTACTGCACAAAAACGAAACTGGGGGCATCATGTACCTACGTCTGGAGCTCACTCCAAAAGTTTCAAGTCTGAAGCCTTGTTGATTTGTCAGCTTGTTGGCCTATTCATCTGCTATGCAACAAGCTATAGTTTGTCAAAATCCATCCATGTTAAGGTACCTTTAGACCGCGACACATGAGAGCCATGTCGGCTGGCGCTGACAGCCCTTGCTATGGGACTTACTGCACAAAAACGAAACTGGTGGCATCATGTACCTACGTCTGGGGCTCACTCCAAAAGTTTCAAGTCTGAAGCCTTGCCGATTTGTCAGCTTGTTGGCCTATTCATCCGCTATGCAACAAGCTATAGTTTGTCAAAATCCATCTATGTTAAGGTTCCTTTAGACCGCGATACATGAGAGCCATGTAGGCTGGCGCTGACAGCCCTTGCTATGGGACTTACTGCACAAAAACGAAACTGGGGGCATCATGTACCTACATCTGGGGCTCACTCCAAAGGTTTCAAGTCTGAAGCCTTGCCGATTTGTCAGCTTGTTGGCCTATTCATCCGCTATGCAACAAGCTATAGTTTGTCAAAATCCATCCATGTTAAGTTGCCTAGAGACCGCGACACATGAGAGCCATGTCGGCTGGCGCTGACAGCCCTTGCTATGGGACTTACTGCACAAAAACGAAACTGGGGGCATCATGTACCTACGTCTGGGGCTCACTCCAAAAGTGTCAAGTCTGAAGCCTTGCCGATTTGTCAGCTTGTTGGCCTATTCATCCGCTATGCAACAAGCTATAGTTTGTCAAAATCCATCTATGTTAAGTTGCCTTTAGACCGCGACACATGAGAGCCATGTCGGCTGGCGCTGACAGCCCTTGCTATGGGACTTACTGCACAAAAACGAAACTGGGGGCATCATACCACACGTCTGGAGCTCACTCCAAAAGTCAAGTCTCTGAAGCCTTGCTGATTTGTCAGCTTGTTGGCCAAATCATTCGCTATGCAACAGGCTATAGTTTGTCAAAATCCATCCATGTTTAGGTACCTTTAGACCGCGACACATGAGAGCCATGTCGGCTGGCGCTGACAGCCCTTGCTATGGGACTTACTGCACAAAACGAAACTGGGGGCATCATGTACCTGCGTCTGGGGCTCACTCCAAAGTTTTCAAGTCTGAAGCCTTGCCGAATTGTCAGCTTGTTGGCCGATTCATCCGCTATGCAACAAGCTATAGTTTCTCAAAATCCATCCATGTTAAGGTACCTTTAGACCGTGACACATGAGAGCCATGTCGGCTGGCGCTGACAGCCCTTGCTATGGGACTTACTGCACAAAAACGAAACTGGGGGCATCATGTACCTACGTCTGGGGCTCACTCCAAAATTTCAAGTCTGAAGCCTTGCCGATTTGTCAGCTTGTTGGCCTATTCATCCGCTATGCAACAAGCTATAGTTTGTCAAAATCCATCCATGTTAAGGTACCTTTAGACCGTGACACATGAGAGCCATGTCGGCTGGCGCTGACAGCCCTTGCTATGGGACTTACTGCACAAAAACGAAACTGGGGGCATCATGTACCTACGTCATAGGCTCACTCCAAAAGTTTCAAGTCTGAAGCCTTGCCGATTTGTCAGCTTGTTGGCCTATTCATCCGCTATGCAACAAGCTATGGTTTGTCAAAATCCATCCATGTTAAGTTGCCTTTAGACCGCGACACATGAGAGCCATGTCGGCTGGCGCTGACAGCCCTTGCTATGGGACTTACTGCACGAAAACGAAACTGGGGGCATCATGTACCTACGTCTGGGGCTGACTTCAAAAGTTTCAAGTCTGAAGCCTTGCCGATTTGTCAGCTTGTTGGCCTATTCATCCGCTATGCAACAAGCTATAGTTTGTCAAAATCCATCCATGTTAAGGTACCTTTAGACCGCGACACATGACAGCCATGTCGGCTGGCGCTGACAGCCCTTGCTATGGGACTTACTGCACAAAAACGATACTGGGGGCATCATGTACCTACGTCTGGGGCTCACTCCAAAAGTTTCAAGTCTGAAGCCTTGCTGATTTGTCAGCTTGTTGGCCTATTCATCCGCTATGCAACAAGCTATAGTTTGTCAAAATCCATCCATGTTAAGGTACCTTTAGACCGCGACACATGCGAGCCATGTCGGCTGGCGCTGACAGCCCTTGCTATGGGACTTACTGCACAAAAACGAAACTGGGGGCATCATGTACCTACGTCTGAGGCTCACTCCAAAAGTTTCAAGTCTGAAGCCTTGCCGATTAATCAGCTTGTTGGTCTATTCATCCGCTATGCAACAAGCTATAGTTTGTCAAAATCTATCCATGTTAAGGTACCTTTAGACCGCTACACATGAGAGCCATGTCGGCTGGCGCTGACAGCCCTTGCTATGGGACTTACTGCACAAAAACGAAACTGGGGGCATCATGTACCTACGTCTGGGGCTCACTCCAAAAATTTCAAGTCTGAAGCATCTCCGATTCGTCAGCTTGTTGGCCTATTCATCCGCTATGCAACAAGCTATAGTTTGTCAAAATCCATCTATGGTAAGGTTCCTTAAGACCGCGACACATGAGAACCATGTCGGCTGGCGCTGACAGCCCTTGCTATGGGACTTGCTGCACAAAAACAAAACTGGGGGCAACATGTACCGACGTCTGGGGCTCACTCCAAAGGTTTTAAGTCTGAAGCCTTGCCGATTTGTCAGATTGTTGGCCTTTTCATCCGCTATGCAACAAGCTATAGTTTGTCAAAATCCATCCATGTTAAGTTGTTTAGAGACCGCGACACATGGGAGCCATGTCGGCTGGCGCTGACAGCCCTTGCTATGGGACTTACTGCACAAAAACGAAACTGGTGGCATCATGTACCTACGTCTGGGGCTCACTCCAAAAGTTTCAAGTCTGAAGCCTTGCCGATTTGTCAGCTTGTTGGCCTATTCATCCGCTATGCAACAAGCTATAGTTTGTCAAAATCCATCCATGTTAAGGTACCTTTAGACCGCGACACGTGAGAGCCATGTCGGCTGGCACTGACAGCCCTTGCAATGGGACTTACTGCACAAAAACGAAACTGGGGGCATTATGTATCTACGTCTGGGGCTTACTTCAAAGGTTTCAAGTCTGAAGCCTTGCCGATATGTCAGCTTGTTGAACTATTCATTTGCTATGCAACAAGCTATAGTTTGTCAAAATCCATTTATGTTAAGGTACCTTTAGACCGCGACACATGAGAGCCATGTCGGCTGGCGCAGACAGCCCTTGCTGTGGGACTTACTGCACAAAAACGAAACTGGGGGCATCATGTACCTACGTCTGGGGCTCACTCCAAAAGTTTCAAGTCTGAAGCCTTGCCGATTTGTCAGCTTGTTGGCCTATTCATCCGCTATGCAACAAGCTATAGTTTGTCAAAATCCATCCACGTTAAGGTACCTTTAGACCGCGACACATGAGAGCCATGTCGGCTGGCGCTGACAGCCCTTGCTATGGGACTTACTGCACAAAAACGAAACTGGGGGCATCATGTACCTACGTCTGGAGCTCACTCCAAAAGTTTCAAGTCTGAAGCCTTGCCGATTTGTCATCTTGTTGGCCTATTCATCCGCTATGCAACAAGCTATAGTTTGTCAAAATCCATCCATGTTAAGGTACCTTTAGACCGCGACACATGAGAGCCATGTCGGCTGGCGCTGACAGCCCTTGCTATGGGACTTACTGCACGAAAACGAAACTGGGGGCATCATGTACCTACGTCTGGGGCTGACTTCAAAAGTTTCAAGTCTGAAGCCTTGCCGATTTGTCAGCTTGTTGGCCTATTCATCCGCTATGCAACAAGCTATAGTTTTTCAAAATCCATCTATGTTAAGTTGCCTTTAGACCGCGACACATGAGAGCCATGTCGGCTGGCGCTGACAGCCCTTGCTATGGGACTTACTGCACAAAAACGAAACTGGGGGCATCATGTACCTACGTCTGGGGCTCACTACAAAAGTTTCAAGTCTGAGCCTTTGTTCGATTTGTCAGCTTGGCCTAAATCATTTGCTATGCAACAAGCTATAGTTTCTCAAAATCCATCCATGTTAAGGTACCTTTAGACCGTGACACATGAGAGCCATGTCGGCTGGCGCTGACAGCCCTTGCTATGGGACTTACTGCACAAAAACGAAACTGGGGGCATCATGTACCTACGTCTGGGGCTCACTTTAAAGGTTTCAAGTCTGAAGCCTCTCCGATTTTTCAGCTTGTTGGCCTATTTATCCGCTATGCAACAAGCTATAGTTTGTCAAAATCCATCCATGTTAAGGTATCTTTAGACCGCGACACATGACAGCCATGTCGGCTGACGCTGGCAGCCCTTGCTATGGGACTTACTGCACAAAAACGAAACTGGGGGCATCATGTACCTACGTCTGGGGCTCACTCCAAAAGTTTCAAGTCTGAAGCCTTGGCGATTTGTCAGCTTGTTGGCCTATTCATCCGCTATGCAACTAGCTATAGTTTGTCAAATTCCATCCATGTTAAGGTACCTTTAGACCGCGACACATGAGATCCATGTCGGCTGGCGCTGACAGCCCTTGCTATGGGACTTACTGCACAAAAACGAAACTGGGGGCATCATGTACCTACGTCTGAGGCTCACTCCAAAAGTTTCAAGTCTGAAGCCTTGCCGATTTGTCAGCTTGTTAGCCTATTCATTCGCTATGCAACAGGCTATAGTTTGTCAAAATCCATCCATGTTTAGGTACCTTTAGACCGCGACACATGAGAGCCATGTCGGCTGGCGCTGACAGCCCTTGCTATGGGACTTACTGCACAAAAACAAAACTGTGGGCAACATGTACCGACGTCAGGGGCTCACGCCAAAGGTTTCAAGTCTGAAGCCTCTCCGATTTTTCAGCTTGTTCGCCTATTTATCCGCTATGCAACAAGCTATAGTTTGTCAAAATCCATCCATGTTAAGATATCTTTAGACCGCGACACATGAGAGGCATGTCGGCTGGCGCTGGCAGCCCTTGCTATGGGACTTACTGCACAAAAACGAAACTGGGGGCATCATGTACCTACGTCATAGGCTCACTCCAAAAGTTTCAAGTCTGAAGCCTTGCCGATTTGTCAGCTTGTTGGCCTATTCATCCGCTATGCAACAAGCTATGGTTTGTCAAAATCCATCCATGTTAAGTTGCCTTTTGACCGCGACACATAAGAGCCATGTCGGCTGGCGCTGACAGCCCTTGCTATGGGACTTACTGCACGAAAACGAAACTGGGGGCATCATGTACCTACGTCTGGGGCTGACTTCAAAAGTTTCAAGTCTGAAGCCTTGCCGATTTGTCAGCTTGTTGGCCTATTCATTCGCTATGCATCAAGCTATAGTTTGTCAAAATCCATCGATGTTAAGGTACCTTTAGACCGCGAAACATGACAGCCATGTCGGCTGGCGTTGACAGCCCTTGCTATGGGACTTACTGCACAAAAACGATACTGGGGGCATCATGTACCTACGTCTGGGGCTCACTCCAAAAGTTTCAAGTCTGAAGCCTTGCTGATTTGTCAGCTTCTTGGCCTATTCATCCGCTATGCAACAAGCTATAGTTTGTCAAAATCCATCCATGTTAAGGTACCTTTAGACCGCGACACATGCGAGCCATGTCGGCTGGCGCTGACAGCCCTTGCTATGGGACTTACTGCACAAAAACGAAACTGGGGGCATCATGTACCTACGTCTGGGGCTCACTCCAAAAGTTTCAAGTCTGAAGCCTTGCCGATTTGTCAGCTTGTTGGCCTTTTCATCCGCTATGCAACAAGTTATAGTTTTTTAAAATCCATCTATGTTAAGTTGCCTTTAGACCGCGACACATGAGAGCCATGTCGGCTGGCGCAGACAGCCCCTGCTATGGGACTTACTGCACAAAAACGAAACTGGGGGCATCATGTACCTACGTCTGGGGCTCACTCCAAAAGTTTCAAGTTTGAAGCCTTGCCGATTTGTCAGCTTGTTGGCCTATTCATCCGCTATGCAACAAGCTATAGTTTTTCAAAATCCATCTATGTTAAAGTACCTTTAGACCGCGACACATGACAGCCATGTCGGCTGGCGCTGACAGCCCTGGCTATGGGACTTACTGCACAAAAACGAAACTGGGGGCATCATGTACCTACGTCTGGGGCTCACTTTAAAGGTTTCAAGTCTGAAGCCTCTCCGATTTTTCAGCTTGTTGGCCTATTTATCCGCTATGCAACAAGCTATAGTTTGTCAAAATCCATCCATGTTAAGGTATCTTTAGACCGCGACACATGAGAGCCATGTCGGCTGACGCTGGCAGCCCTTGCTATGGGACTTACTGCACAAAAACGAAACTGGGGGCATCACGTACCTACGTCTGGGGCTCACTCCAAAAGTTTCAAGTCTGAAGCCTTGGCGATTTGTCAGCTTGTTGGCCTATTCATCCGCTATGCAACTAGCTATAGTTTGTCAAAATCCATCCATGTTAAGGTACCTTTAGACCGCGACATATGAGATCCATGTCGGCTGGCGCTGACAGCCCTTGCTATGGGACTTACTGCACAAAAACGAAACTGGGGGCATCATGTACCTACGTCTGAGGCTCACTCCAAAAGTTTCAAGTCTGAAGCCTTGCCGATTTGTCAGCTTGTTAGCCTATTCATTCGCTATGCAACAGGCTATAGTTTGTCAAAATCCATCCATGTTTAGGTACCTTTAGACCGCGACACATGAGAGCCATGTCGGCTGGCGCTGACAGCCCTTGCTATGGGACTTACTTCCCAAAACGAAACTGGGGCATCATGTACCTGCGTCTGGGGCTCACCAGAGCCCATGTTAAGTTGTTTAGAGACCGCGACACATGGGAGCTGGGGCATCATGTACCTGCGTCTGGGGCTCACCAGAGCCCATGTTAAGTTGTTTAGAGACCGCGACACATGGGAGCCATGTCGGCTGGCGCTGACAGCCCTTGCTATGGGACTTACTGCACAAAAACGAAACTGGGGGCATCATGTACCTACGTCTGGGGCTCACTCCAAAAGTGTCAAGTCTGAAGCCTTGCCGATTTGTCAGCTTGTTGGCCTATTCATCCGCTATGCAACAAGCTATAGTTTTTCAAAATCCATCTATGTTAAGTTGCCTTTAGACCGCGACACATGAGAGCCATGTCGGCTGGCGCTGACAGCCCTTGCTATGGGACTTACTGCACAAAAACGAAACTCGCTAAATCATTCGCTATGCAACAGGCTATAGTTTGTCAAAATCCATCCATGTTTAGGTACCTTTAGACCGCGACACATGAGAGCCATGTCGGCTGGCGCTGACAGCCCTTGCTATGGGACTTACTGCACAAAACGAAACTGGGGGCATCATGTACCTGCGTCTGGGGCTCACTTCTAAAGTTGTTTCAAGTCTGAAGCCTTGCTGAATTTGTCAGCTTGTTGGCCTTTTCATCCCCTATCCAACAAGATATAGTTTGTTAAAATCCATCTATGTTAAGTTGCCTTTAGACGGGCGACATGAGATTACAGCCATGTCGGCGTGGCGCAGACAGCCCCTGCTATGGGGACTTACTGCACAAAAACGAAACTGGGGGCATCATGTACCTAAGTCTTGGGCTCACTCCAAAAGTTTCAAGTTTGAAGCCTTGCCGATTTGTCAGCTTGTTGGCCTATTCATCCGCTATGCAACAAGCTATAGTTTTTCAAAATCCATCTATGTTACAGTACCTTTAGACCGCGACACATGACAGCCATGTCGGCTGGCGCTGACAGCCCTGGCTATGGGACTTACTGCACAAAAACGCAACTCGCGGCATCATGTACCTACCGTCTGGGGCTCACTTTAAAGGTTTCAAGTCTGAAGCTCTTCCGATTTTTCAGCTTGTTGGCCTATTTATCCGCTATGCAACAAGCTATAGTTTGTCAAAATCCATCCATGTTAAGCAGTATTTTAGACCGCGACACATGAGAGCCATGTCGGCTGACGCTGGCAGCCCTTGCTGGTGGGACTTAATACTGCACAAAAACGAAACTGAAAAGGGCATCACGTACCTACGTCTGCCAGGCTCACTCCAAAAGTTTCAAGTCTGAAGCCTTTGGCGATTTGTCAGCTTGTTGGGCCTGGCCCATCCGCTATGTGCAACAAGCTTTATAGTTTGTCAAAATCCATCCATGTTATAAGGTACCTATAGACCGCGACACATGAGATCCATGTCGGCTAGCGCTGGACAGCCCTTGCTATGGGACTTACTGCACAAAAACGAAACTGGGGGACATCACAGTAAAACCTACGTCTCGAGTGCTCACCCAAAAGCCTCTTCAAGTCTGAAGCTCTTGCTGATTTTATGTCAGCTTGTTAGCCTATCTCATTCGCTATGCAACAGGCTATATAGTTTGTCAAAATCTATCCATGTTTAGGTACCTTTAGACCGCGACACATGAGAGCCATGTCGGCTGGCGCTGACAGCCCTTGCTAAGTGGGACTTACTGGTAACAAAACGAAACTGTGGGCATCATGTACCTGCGTCTGGGGCTCACCAGTTGTCAAAGTCCATTGAAGCCTTGCCGATTTGTTTCGTCAGCTTGTTGGCCTATTCATCCGCTATGCAAACAAGCTATAGTTTGTCAAAATCCATCCATGTTGGCGTGCGTACCTTTTAGGATCGCGACACATGACAGCCATGTCGTATTATGCTGGCGCTGACAGCCCTTAGCTATGGGACTTACTGCGACAAAAAACTGAAACTGGGGGCATCATGTACCTACGTCTGGGGCTCACTCCAAAGTTTCAAGTCTGAAGCCTTGCCGATTTGGCAGCTTGATGGCCTATTTATCCGCTATGCAACAAGCTATATAGTTTGTCAAAATCCATCCATGTTAGCCATGCTTTAGACCGCGACACATGAGAGCCATGTCGGCTGGCGTTTGGCAGCTCCTTGGCTATGGGACTTACTGCGGACAAAAACGAAACTGGGGGCACTGGGCATAATGTACGTACGTCTGGGGCTCACTCCAAAAGTTTCTGCGTCTGAAGCCTTGCCGATTTGTCAGCTTGTTGGCCTTTTTCATCCGCTATGCAACAAGTTATAGTTTTTCAAAATCCATCCATGTTAAGTTGCTCTTTAGACCGCGACACACATGGAGAGCTGGCATGTTGGCTGGCGCTGACAGTTCCTCTTGCTATGGGACTTCTACTGCACAAAAACGAAACTGGGGCATCATGTACCTACGTCTGGGGCTCACTCCAAAGTTCAAGTCTGAAGCTCCTTGCTTCGATTTGTCAGCTTGTTAGGACTATTCATTCGCTATGCAACAAGCTATAGTTTATCAAAATCCATCCATGTTAAGAGGCGGTACCTTTAGACCGCGACACATGAGAGCTATGTCGGCTGGTTATGCTGACAGCCCTGCTATGGGACTTACTGCACAAAAACGAAACTTTGGGCACTCATGTACCTACGTCTGGGGCTCACTCCAAAAAGTTTCAAGTCTGAAGCCTTGGCGATTCGTCAGCTTGTTGGCCTATTCATACGCTATGCAACTAGCTATATAGTTTGTCAAAATCCATCTATAAATTAAGGTACCTTTAGACTGCGACACATGAGAGCCATGTCGGCTGGCGCTGACAGCCCTTGTTGCTGCGGGACTTACTGCACAAAAAAACGAAACTGGGGGCATCATGTACCTACGTCTGAGGCTAACTGTGTTTCCCCAAGTATGAAGCTCCTTGCCGATTTGGTTGTCAGCTTGCTGGCCTATTCATCCGCTATGCAACAAGCTATAGTTTGACAAAATCCATCCATGTGTTAAGGTACTTTTGTAGACCGCGAGACACATGACAGCCATGTCGGCTGGCGCTGACAGCCCTTGCTATGGGACTTACTGCACAAAAACGAAACTGGGGGCATCATGTACCTACGTCTGGAGCTCACTCCAAAAGTTTCAAGTCTGAAGCCTTGCCGATTTGTCAGCTTAATGGCCTATTCATCCGCTATGCAACAAGCTATAGTTTGTCAAAATCCATCCATGTTAAGGTATCTTTAGACCGCGACACATGAGAGCCATGTCGGCTGGCGTTTGCAGCCCTTGCTATGGGACTTACTGCACAAAAACGAAACTGGGGGCATCATGTACGTACGTCTGGGGCTCACTCCAAAAGTTTCAAGTCTGAAGCCTTGCCGATTTGTCAGCTTGTTGGCCTTTTCATCCGCTATGCAACAAGTTATAGTTTTTCAAAATCCATCCATGTTAAGTTGCCTTTAGACCGCGACACATGAGAGCCATGTTGGCTGGCGCTGACAGCCCTTGCTATGGGACTTACTGCACAAAAACGAAACTGGGGGCATCATGTACCTACGTCTGGGGCTCACTCCAAAAGTTTCAAGTCTGAAGCCTTGCCGATTTGTCAGCTTGTTAGACTATTCATTCGCTATGCAACAAGCTATAGTTTATCAAAATCCATCCATGTTAAGGTACCTTTAGACCGCGACACATGAGAGCCATGTCGGCTGGCGCTGACAGCCCTTGCTATGGGACTTACTGCACAAAAACGAAACTGGGGGCATCATGTACCTACGTCTGGGGCTCACTCCAAAAGTTTCAAGTCTGAAGCCTTGGCGATTTGTCAGCTTGTTGGCCTATTCATCCGCTATGCAACTAGCTATAGTTTGTCAAAATCCATCTATGTTAAGGTACCTTTAGACCGCGACACATGAGAGCCATGTCGGCTGGCGCTGACAGCCCTTGCTATGGGACTTACTGCAGAAAAACGAAATCAGGGGTATCATGTAAATTTTACGGCTGCCTGAGCTCACCCAAAGTTTCCTTGGGTATGAAGCCTGCTGATTTGTCAGCTTGTTGACCCGCCTATTCATCCGCTATAACAAGCTATAGTTTGTCAAAAAATCCATCCATGTTATATCTTTTAGACCGCGACACATGACAGCCATGTCGGCTGGAGCTGACAGCCCTTGCTATGAGACTTTCTGCACAAAAACGAAACTGGGGCATCATGTACCTACGTCTGAGCCTTCACTCCAAAGTGCTTTCAAGTCTGAAGCCTTGCCGATTTGAAGTCAGCTTGTTGGACCCATTCATCCGCTATGCAACAAGCGCCATAGCGTTTGTCAAAACCATCCTGTTAAGGTACCTTTTAGACCGCGAGACACATGAGAGCCATGTCGGCTGGCGCTGACAGGCCCTTGCTATGGGACTTACTGCACAAAAACGAAACTGGGGGCATCAAGTGTACCTACGTCTGCCCGAGCTAAAGTTTCAAGTCTGAAGCCTTGCCGATTTGTCAGCTTGTTGGCCTATTCATCCGCTATGCAACAAGCTATGCGTTTGTCAAAACCATCCATGCTAAGGTACCTTAGATCCGCGACACATGAGATTTGTGGTCTGGCTGGCGCTAAGCAGCCCTTGCTATCGGACTTACTGCACAAAAACGAAACTGGGGCATCATGTGTACCTGCGTCTGGGGCTCACTCCAAAAGTTTGAAGTCTTAAGCCTTGCCGATTTGTCAGCTTGTTTGACTATTCATCCGCTATTCAACAAGCTAGATTTTTTCAAAATCCATCCATGTTAAGGTATCCTTTAGACCGCGACAATAACATAGAGACGCCGGCATGTCGGCTGGCGCAGACAGCCCTTGCTATGGGGACTTACTGCACAAAACGAAACTGGGGCATCATGTACCTACGTCTGAGGCTCCTTCACTCCAAAGGTTCTTCAAGTCTGAAGCCTTGCCGATTTGTCAGCTTGTTGGCCAGCCTATTCTCATCCGGCTGGTAACAAGCTATAGTTTGTCAAAAATCCATCCATGTTAAGGGTACTCTTTAGGACCGCATACATGAGAGCCATG
The DNA here is from genome assembly GCA_029964075.1 of Patiria pectinifera. Lineage (NCBI taxonomy): Eukaryota > Metazoa > Echinodermata > Asteroidea > Valvatida > Asterinidae > Patiria > Patiria pectinifera. Next base: position 12,807,897 of record CM057141.1, read on the forward strand.
TCGGTTGGCGCTGACAGCCCTTGCTGCTATGGGAGTTACTGCACAAAACGAAACTGGGGGGTCATCATGTACCTACGTCTGGGGCTCATCCAAAAGTTTCAAGTCTGAAGCCTTGCCGATTTGTCAGCTTGTTGATCCCTTCATCCGCTATGCAATAAGCTATAGTTTGTTAAAATTCATCCATGATGAGGTACCTTTAGACCCCGACACATGAACGCCTTGTCGGCTTGCGCTGCCAGCCATTGCTATGGGACTTACTGCACAAAAACGAAATTGCGGGCATCATGTACATACGTCTGGGACTCACTCCAAAAGTTTTAAGTCGGAAGCCTTGTTGATTTGCCAGCTTGTTGACCCATTCATCCGCCATCCAACAAGCTATAGTTTGTCAAAATCCATCCATGTTAAGGTACCTTTAGACCGCGACATATGAGAGCCATGTCGGCTGGCGCTGACAGCCCTTGCTATGGGACTTACTGCACAAAAACGAAACTGGGGGCATCAAGTACATACGTCTGGGACTCACTCCAAAAGTTTCAAGTCTGAAGCTTCACCAATTTGTCAGCTTGTTGGCCTATTCATCCGCTATGCAACAAGCTATAGTTTGCCAAAATCCATCCTTGTTAAGGTACCTTTAGACCGCGACACATGAGAGCCATGTCGGCTGGCGCTGACAGCCCTTGCTATGGGACTTACTGCACAAAAACGAAACTGGGGGCATCATGTACCTACGTCTGGGGCTCACTCCAAAAGTTTCAAGTCTGAAGCCTTGCCGATTTGTCAGCTTGTTGGCCTATTCATCCGCTATGCAACAAGCTATAGTTTGTCAAAATCCATCCATGTTAAGGTACCTTTAGACCGCGACATATGAGAGCCATGTCGGCTGGCGCTGACAGCCCTTGCTATGGGACTTACTGCACAAAAACGAAACTGGGGGCATCATGTACCTACGTCTGGGGCTCACTCAAAAGTTTCAAGTCTGAAGCCTTGCCGATTTGTCAGCTTGTTGGCCTATTCATCCGCTATGCAACAAGCTATAGTTTGTCAAAATCCATCCATGTTAAGGTACCTTTAGACCGCGACATATGAGAGCCATGTCGGCTGGCGCTGACAGCCCTTGCTATGGGACTTACTGCACAAAAACGAAACTGGGGGCATCATGTACCTACGTCTGGGGCTCACTCCAAAAGTTTCAAGTCTGAAGCCTTGCTGATTTGTCAGCTTGTTGGACTATTCATCCGCTATGCAACAAGCTATAGTTTGTCAAAATCCATCCATGTTAAGGTACCTTTAGACCGCGACATATGAGAGCCATGTCGGCTGGCGCTGACAGCCCTTGCTATGGGACTTACTGCACAAAAACGAAACTGGGGGCATCATGTACCTACGTCTGGGGCTCACTCCAAAAGTTTCAAGTCTGAAGCCTTGCTGATTTGTCAGCTTGTTGGCCTATTCATCCGCTATGCAACAAGCTATAGTTTGTCAAAATCCATCCATGTTAAGGTACCTTTAGACCGCGACACATGAGAGCCATGTCGGCTGGCGCTGACAGCCCTTGCTATGGGACTTACTGCACAAAACGAAACTGGGGCATCATGTACCTACGTCTGGGGCTCACTCCAAAAGTTTCAAGTCTGAAGCCTTGCTGATTTGTCAGCTTGTTGGCCTATTCATCCGCTATGCAACAAGCTATAGTTTGTCAAAATCCATCCATGATAAGGTACCTTTAGACCGCGACATATGAGAGCCATGTCGGCTGGCGCTGACAGCCCTTGAATTGGGACTTACTGCATCAAAACGAAACTGGGGGCATCATGTACCTACGTCTGGGGCTCACTCCAAAAGTTTCAAGTCTGAAGCCTTGCCGATTTGTCAGCTTGTTGGCCTATTCATCCGCTATCCAACAAGCTATAGTTTGTCAAAATCCATCCATGTTAAGGTACCTTTAGACCGCGACACATGAGAGCCATGTCGGCTGGCGCTGACAGCCCTTGCTATGGGACTTACTGCACAAAAACGAAACTGGGGGCATCATGTACCTACGTCTGGGGCTCACTCCAAAAGTTTCAAGTCTGAAGCCTTGCTGATTTGTCAGCTTGTTGGCCTATTCATCCGCTATGCAACAAGCTATAGTTTGTCAAAATCCATCCATGTTAAGGTACCTTTAGACCGCGACACATGAGAGCCATGTCGGCTGGCGCTGACAGCCCTTGCTATGGACTTACTGCACAAAAACGAAACAGGGGGCATCATGTACCTACGTCTTGGGCTCACTCCAAAAGTTTCAAGTCTGAAGCCTTGCTGATTTGTCAGCTTGTTGGCCTATTCATCCGCTATGCAACAAGCTATAGTTTGTCAAAATCCATCCATGTTAAGGTACCTTTAGACCGCGACACATGAGAGCCATGTCGGCTGGCGCTGACAGCCCTTGCTATGGGACTTACTGCACAAAAACGAAACTGGGGGCATCATGTACCTACGTCTGGGGCTCACTCCAAAAGTTTCAAGTCTGAAGCCTTGCTGATTTGTCAGCTTGTTGGCCTATTCATCCGCTATGCAACAAGCTATAGTTTGTCAAAATCCATCCATGTTAAGGTACCTTTAGACCGCGACACATGAGAGCCATGTCGGCTGGCGCTGACAGCCCTTGCTATGGGACTTACTGCACAAAACGAAACTGGGGGCACTGTACCTACGTCTGGGGCTCACTCCAAAAGTTTCAAGTCTGAAGCCTTGCCGATTTGTCAGCTTGTTGGCCTATTCATCCGCTATGCAACAAGCTATAGTTTGTCAAAATCCATCCATGTTAAGGTACCTTTAGACCGCGACATATGAGAGCCATGTCGGCTGGCGCTGACAGCCCTTGCTATGGGACTTACTGCACAAAAACGAAACTGGGGGCATCATGTACCTACGTCTGGGGCTCACTCCAAAAGTTTCAAGTCTGAAGCCTTGCTGATTTGTCAGCTTGTTGGCCTATTCATCCGCTATGCAACAAGCTATAGTTTGTCAAAATCCATCCATGTTAAGGTACCTTTAGACCGCGACATATGAGAGCCATGTCGGCTGGCGCTGACAGCCCTTGCTATGGGACTTACTGCACAAAACGAAACTGGGGGCATCATGTACCTACGTCTGGGGCTCACTCCAAAAGTTTCAAGTCTGAAGCCTTGCTGATTTGTCAGCTTGTTGGCCTATTCATCCGCTATGCAACAAGCTATAGTTTGTCAAAATCCATCCATGTTAAGGTACCTTTAGACCGCGACACATGAGAGCCATGTCGGCTGGCGCTGACAGCCCTTGCTATGGGACTTACTGCACAAAAACGAAACTGGGGGCATCATGTACCTACGTCTGGGGCTCACTCCAAAAGTTTCAAGTCTGAAGCCTTGCCGATTTGTCAGCTTGTTGGCCTATTCATCCGCTATGCAACAAGCTATAGTTTGTCAAAATCCATCCATGTTAAGGTACCTTTAGACCGCGACATCTGAGAGCTATGTCGGCTGGCGCTGACAGCCCTTGCTATGGGACTTACTGCACAAAACGAAACTGGGGGCATCATGTACCTACGTCTGGGGCTCACTCCAAAAGTTTCAAGTCTGAAGCCTTGCTGATTTGTCAGCTTGTTGGCCTATTCATCCGCTATGCAACAAGCTATAGTTTGTCAAAATCCATCCATGTTAAGGTACCTTTAGACCGCGACATATGAGAGCCATGTCGGCTGGCGCTGACAGCCCTTGCTATGGGACTTACTGCACAAAAACGAAACTGGGGGCATCATGTACCTACGTCTGGGGCTCACCCCAAAAGTTTCAAGTCTGAAGCCTTGCCGACTTGTCAGCTTGTTGGCATATTCATCCGCTATGCAACAAGCTATAGTTTGTCAAAATCCATCCATGTTAAGGTACCTTTAGACCGCGACACATGAGAGCCATGTCGGCTGGCGCTGACAGCCCTTGCTATGGGACTTACTGCACAAAAACGAAACTGGGGGCATCATGTACCTACGTCTGGGGCTCACTCCAAAAGTTTCAAGTCTGAAGCCTTGCTGATTTGTCAGCTTGTTGGCCTATTCATCCGCTATGCAACAAGCTATAGTTTGTCAAAATCCATCCATGTTAAGGTACCTTTAGACCGCGACACATGAGAGCCATGTCGGCTGGCGCTGACAGCCCTTGCTATGGGACTTACTGCACAAAAACGAAACTGGGGGCATCATGTACCTACGTCTGGGGCTCACTCCAAAAGTTTCAAGTCTGAAGCCTTGCTGATTTGTCAGCTTGTTGGCCTATTCATCCGCTATGCAACAAGCTATAGTTTGTCAAAATCCATCCATGTTAAGGTACCTTTAGACCGCGACATATGAGAGCCATGTCGGCTGGCGCTGACAGCCCTTGCTATGGGACTTACTGCACAAAACGAAACTGGGGGCATCATGTACCTACGTCTGGGGCTCACTCCAAAAGTTTCAAGTCTGAAGCCTTGCCGATTTGTCAGCTTGTTGGCCTATTCATCCGCTATGCAACAAGCTATAGTTTGTCAAAATCCATCCATGTTAAGGTACCTTTAGACCGCGACATATGAGAGCCATGTCGGCTGGCGCTGACAGCCCTTGCTATGGGACTTACTGCACAAAAACGAAACTGGGGCATCATGTACCTACGTCTGGGGCTCACTCCAAAAGTTTCAAGTCTGAAGCCTTGCCGATTTGTCAGCTTGTTGGCCTATTCATCCGCTATGCAACAAGCTATAGTTTGTCAAAATCCATCCATGTTAAGGTACCTTTAGACCGCGACACATGAGAGCCATGTCGGCTGGCGCTGACAGCCCTTGCTATGGGACTTACTGCACAAAAACGAAACTGGGGGCATCATGTACCTACGTCTGGGGCTCACTCCAAAGTTTCAAGTCTGAAGCCTTGCCGATTTGTCAGCTTGTTGGCCTATTCATCCGCTATGCAACAAGCTATAGTTTGTCAAAATCCATCCATGTTAAGGTACCTTTAGACCGCGACATATGAGAGCCATGTCGGCTGGCGCTGACAGCCCTTGCTATGGGACTTACTGCACAAAACGAAACTGGGGGCATCATGTACCTACGTCTGGGGCTCACTCCAAAAGTTTCAAGTCTGAAGCCTTGCTGATTTGTCAGCTTGTTGGCCTATTCATCCGCTATGCAACAAGCTATAGTTTGTCAAAATCCATCCATGTTAAGGTACCTTTAGACCGCGACATATGAGAGCCATGTCGGCTGGCGCTGACAGCCCTTGCTATGGGACTTACTGCACAAAACGAAACTGGGGGCATCATGTACCTACGTCTGGGGCTCACTCCAAAAGTTTCAAGTCTGAAGCCTTGCTGATTTGTCAGCTTGTTGGCCTATTCATCCGCTATGCAACAAGCTATAGTTTGTCAAAATCCATCCATGTTAAGGTACCTTTAGACCGCGACATATGAGAGCCATGTCGGCTGGCGCTGACAGCCCTTGCTATGGGACTTACTGCACAAAAACGAAACTGGGGGCATCATGTACCTACGTCTGGGGCTCACTCCAAAAGTTTCAAGTCTGAAGCCTTGCCGATTTGTCAGCTTGTTGGCCTATTCATCCGCTATGCAACAAGCTATAGTTTGTCAAAATCCATCCATGTTAAGGTACCTTTAGACCGCGACATATGAGAGCCATGTCGGCTGGCGCTGACAGCCCTTGCTATGGGACTTACTGTACAAAAACGAAACTGGTTGGATCATGTACCTACGTCTGGAGCTCACTCCAAAAGTTTCAAGTCTGAAGCCTTGTTGATTTGTCAGCTTGTTGGCCTATTCATCCGCTATGCAACAAGCTATAGTTTGTCAAAATCCATCCATGTTAAGGTACCTTTAGACCGCGACATATGAGAGCCATGTCGGCTGGCGCTGACAGCCCTTGCTATGGGACTTACTGCACAAAACGAAACTGGGGGCATCATGTACCTACGTCTGGGGCTCACTCCAAAAGTTTCAAGTCTGAAGCCTTGCTGATTTGTCAGCTTGTTGGCCTATTCATCCGCTATGCAACAAGCTATAGTTTGTCAAAATCCATCCATGTTAAGGTACCTTTAGACCGCGACATATGAGAGCCATGTCGGCTGGCGCTGACAGCCCTTGCTATGGGACTTACTGCACAAAAACGAAACTGGGGGCATCATGTACCTACGTCTGGGGCTCACTCCAAAAGTTTCAAGTCTGAAGCCTTGCCGATTTGTCAGCTTGTTGGCCTATTCATCCGCTATGCAACAAGCTATAGTTTGTCAAAATCCATCCATGTTAAGGTACCTTTAGACCGCGACATATGAGAGCCATGTCGGCTGGCGCTGACAGCCCTTGCTATGGGACTTACTGCACAAAAACGAAACTGGGGGCATCATGTACCTACGTCTGGGGCTCACTCCAAAAGTTTCAAGTCTGAAGCCTTGCCGATTTGTCAGCTTGTTGGCCTATTCATCCGCTATGCAACAAGCTATAGTTTGTCAAAATCCATCCATGTTAAGGTACCTTTAGACCGCGACATATGAGAGCCATGTCGGCTGGCGCTGACAGCCCTTGCTATGGGACTTACTGCACAAAACGAAACTGGGGCATCATGTACCTACGTCTGGGGCTCACTCCAAAAGTTTCAAGTCTGAAGCCTTGCCGATTTGTCAGCTTGTTGGCCTATTCATCCGCTATGCAACAAGCTATAGTTTGTCAAAATCCATCCATGTTAAGGTACCTTTAGACCGCGACATATGAGAGCCATGTCGGCTGGCGCTGACAGCCCTTGCTATGGGACTTACTGCACAAAACGAAACTGGGGCATCATGTACCTACGTCTGGGGCTCACTCCAAAAGTTTCAAGTCTGAAGCCTTGCTGATTTGTCAGCTTGTTGGCCTATTCATCCGCTATGCAACAAGCTATAGTTTGTCAAAATCCATCCATGTTAAGGTACCTTTAGACCGCGACATATGAGAGCCATGTCGGCTGGCGCTGACAGCCCTTGCTATGGGACTTACTGCACAAAACGAAACTGGGGGCATCATGTACCTACGTCTGGGGCTCACTCCAAAAGTTTCAAGTCTGAAGCCTTGCCGATTTGTCAGCTTGTTGGCCTATTCATCCGCTATGCAACAAGCTATAGTTTGTCAAAATCCATCCATGTTAAGGTACCTTTAGACCGCGACATATGAGAGCCATGTCGGCTGGCGCTGACAGCCCTTGCTATGGGACTTACTGCACAAAACGAAACTGGGGGCATCATGTACCTACGTCTGGGGCTCACTCCAAAAGTTTCAAGTCTGAAGCCTTGCCGATTTGTCAGCTTGTTGGCCTATTCATCCGCTATGCAACAAGCTATAGTTTGTCAAAATCCATCCATGTTAAGGTACCTTTAGACCGCGACATATGAGAGCCATGTCGGCTGGCGCTGACAGCCCTTGCTATGGGACTTACTGCACAAAACGAAACTGGGGGCATCATGTACCTACGTCTGGGGCTCACTCCAAAAGTTTCAAGTCTGAAGCCTTGCCGATTTGTCAGCTTGTTGGCCTATTCATCCGCTATGCAACAAGCTATAGTTTGTCAAAATCCATCCATGTTAAGGTACCTTTAGACCGCGACATATGAGAGCCATGTCGGCTGGCGCTGACAGCCCTTGCTATGGGACTTACTGCACAAAACGAAACTGGGGCATCATGTACCTACGTCTGGGGCTCACTCCAAAAGTTTCAAGTCTGAAGCCTTGCTGATTTGTCAGCTTGTTGGCCTATTCATCCGCTATGCAACAAGCTATAGTTTGTCAAAATCCATCCATGTTAAGGTACCTTTAGACCGCGACATATGAGAGCCATGTCGGCTGGCGCTGACAGCCCTTGCTATGGGACTTACTGCACAAAAACGAAACTGGGGGCATCATGTACCTACGTCTGGGGCTCACTCCAAAAGTTTCAAGTCTGAAGCCTTGCCGATTTGTCAGCTTGTTGGCCTATTCATCCGCTATGCAACAAGCTATAGTTTGTCAAAATCCATCCATGTTAAGGTACCTTTAGACCGCGACATATGAGAGCCATGTCGGCTGGCGCTGACAGCCCTTGCTATGGGACTTACTGCACAAAAACGAAACTGGGGCATCATGTACCTACGTCTGAGACTCACTCCAAAAGTTTCAAGTCTGAAGCCTTGTTGATTTGTCAGCTTGTTGGCCTATTCATCCGCTATGCAACAAGCTATAGTTTGTCAAAATCCATCCATGTTAAGGTACCTTTAGACCGCGACATATGAGAGCCATGTCGGCTGGCGCTGACAGCCCTTGCTATGGGACTTACTGCACAAAAACGAAACTGGGGGCATCATGTACCTACGTCTGGGGCTCACTCCAAAAGTTTCAAGTCTGAAGCCTTGCTGATTTGTCAGCTTGTTGGCCTATTCATCCGCTATGCAACAAGCTATAGTTTGTCAAAATCCATCCATGTTAAGGTACCTTTAGACCGCGACATATGAGAGCCATGTCGGCTGGCGCTGACAGCCCTTGCTATGGGACTTACTGCACAAAAACGAAACTGGGGGCATCATGTACCTACGTCTGGGGCTCACTCCAAAAGTTTCAAGTCTGAAGCCTTGCTGATTTGTCAGCTTGTTGGCCTATTCATCCGCTATGCAACAAGCTATAGTTTGTCAAAATCCATCCATGTTAAGGTACCTTTAGACCGCGACATATGAGAGCCATGTCGGCTGGCGCTGACAGCCCTTGCTATGGGACTTACTGCACAAAAACGAAACTGGGGCATCATGTACCTACGTCTGGGGCTCACTCCAAAAGTTTCAAGTCTGAAGCCTTGCTGATTTGTCAGCTTGTTGGCCTATTCATCCGCTATGCAACAAGCTATAGTTTGTCAAAATCCATCCATGTTAAGGTACCTTTAGACCGCGACATATGAGAGCCATGTCGGCTGGCGCTGACAGCCCTTGCTATGGGACTTACTGCACAAAAACGAAACTGGGGCATCATGTACCTACGTCTGGGGCTCACTCCAAAAGTTTCAAGTCTGAAGCCTTGCCGATTTGTCAGCTTGTTGGCCTATTCATCCGCTATGCAACAAGCTATAGTTTGTCAAAATCCATCCATGTTAAGGTACCTTTAGACCGCGACATATGAGAGCCATGTCGGCTGGCGCTGACAGCCCTTGCTATGGGACTTACTGCACAAAAACGAAACTGGGGGCATCATGTACCTACGTCTGGGGCTCACTCCAAAAGTTTCAAGTCTGAAGCCTTGCCGATTTGTCAGCTTGTTGGCCTATTCATCCGCTATGCAACAAGCTATAGTTTGTCAAAATCCATCCATGTTAAGGTACCTTTAGACCGCGACATATGAGAGCCATGTCGGCTGGCGCTGACAGCCCTTGCTATGGGACTTACTGCACAAAAACGAAACTGGGGCATCATGTACCTACGTCTGGGGCTCACTCCAAAAGTTTCAAGTCTGAAGCCTTGCCGATTTGTCAGCTTGTTGGCCTATTCATCCGCTATGCAACAAGCTATAGTTTGTCAAAATCCATCCATGTTAAGGTACCTTTAGACCGCGACACATGAGAGCCATGTCGGCTGGCGCTGACAGCCCTTGCTATGGGACTTACTGCACAAAAACGAAACTGGGGGCATCATGTACCTACGTCTGGGGCTCACTCCAAAAGTTTCAAGTCTGAAGCCTTGCTGATTTGTCAGCTTGTTGGCCTATTCATCCGCTATGCAACAAGCTATAGTTTGTCAAAATCCATCCATGTTAAGGTACCTTTAGACCGCGACATATGAGAGCCATGTCGGCTGGCGCTGACAGCCCTTGCTATGGGACTTACTGCACAAAACGAAACTGGGGGCATCATGTACCTACGTCTGGGGCTCACTCAAAAGTTTCAAGTCTGAAGCCTTGCCGATTTGTCAGCTTGTTGGCCTATTCATCCGCTATGCAACAAGCTATAGTTTGTCAAAATCCATCCATGTTAAGGTACCTTTAGACCGCGACATATGAGAGCCATGTCGGCTGGCGCTGACAGCCCTTGCTATGGGACTTACTGCACAAAAACGAAACTGGGGGCATCATGTACCTACGTCTGGGGCTCACTCCAAAAGTTTCAAGTCTGAAGCCTTGCCGATTTGTCAGCTTGTTGGCCTATTCATCCGCTATGCAACAAGCTATAGTTTGTCAAAATCCATCCATGTTAAGGTACCTTTAGACCGCGACATATGAGAGCCATGTCGGCTGGCGCTGACAGCCCTTGCTATGGGACTTACTGCACAAAAACGAAACTGGGGGCATCATGTACCTACGTCTGGGGCTCACTCCAAAAGTTTCAAGTCTGAAGCCTTGCTGATTTGTCAGCTTGTTGGCCTATTCATCCGCTATGCAACAAGCTATAGTTTGTCAAAATCCATCCATGTTAAGGTACCTTTAGACCGCGACATATGAGAGCCATGTCGGCTGGCGCTGACAGCCCTTGCTATGGGACTTACTGCACAAAAACGAAACTGGGGGCATCATGTACCTACGTCTGGGGCTCACTCCAAAAGTTTCAAGTCTGAAGCCTTGCTGATTTGTCAGCTTGTTGGCCTATTCATCCGCTATGCAACAAGCTATAGTTTGTCAAAATCCATCCATGTTAAGGTACCTTTAGACCGCGACATATGAGAGCCATGTCGGCTGGCGCTGACAGCCCTTGCTATGGGACTTACTGCACAAAAACGAAACTGGGGGCATCATGTACCTACGTCTGGGGCTCACTCCAAAAGTTTCAAGTCTGAAGCCTTGCTGATTTGTCAGCTTGTTGGCCTATTCATCCGCTATGCAACAAGCTATAGTTTGTCAAAATCCATCCATGTTAAGGTACCTTTAGACCGCGACATATGAGAGCCATGTCGGCTGGCGCTGACAGCCCTTGCTATGGGACTTACTGCACAAAAACGAAACTGGGGGCATCATGTACCTACGTCTGGGGCTCACTCCAAAAGTTTCAAGTCTGAAGCCTTGCCGATTTGTCAGCTTGTTGGCCTATTCATCCGCTATGCAACAAGCTATAGTTTGTCAAAATCCATCCATGTTAAGGTACCTTTAGACCGCGACATATGAGAGCCATGTCGGCTGGCGCTGACAGCCCTTGCTATGGGACTTACTGCACAAAAACGAAACTGGGGGCATCATGTACCTACGTCTGGGGCTCACTCCAAAAGTTTCAAGTCTGAAGCCTTGCCGATTTGTCAGCTTGTTGGCCTATTCATCCGCTATGCAACAAGCTATAGTTTGTCAAAATCCATCCATGTTAAGGTACCTTTAGACCGCGACATATGAGAGCCATGTCGGCTGGCGCTGACAGCCCTTGCTATGGGACTTACTGCACAAAAACGAAACTGGGGCATTATGTACCTACGTCTGTGGCTCACTCCAAAAGTTTCAAGTCTGAAGCCTTGCTGATTTGTCAGCTTGTTGGCCTATTCATCCGCTATGCAACAAGCTATAGTTTGTCAAAATCCATCCATGTTAAGGTACCTTTAGACCGCGACATATGAGAGCCATGTCGGCTGGCGCTGACAGCCCTTGCTATGGGACTTACTGCACAAAAACGAAACTGGGGGCATCATGTACCTACGTCTGGGGCTCACTCCAAAAGTTTCAAGTCTGAAGCCTTGCTGATTTGTCAGCTTGTTGGCCTATTCATCCGCTATGCAACAAGCTATAGTTTGTCAAAATCCATCCATGTTAAGGTACCTTTAGACCGCGACATATGAGAGCCATGTCGGCTGGCGCTGACAGCCCTTGCTATGGGACTTACTGCACAAAAACGAAACTGGGGGCATCATGTACCTACGTCTGGGGCTCACTCCAAAAGTTTCAAGTCTGAAGCCTTGCTGATTTGTCAGCTTGTTGGCCTATTCATCCGCTATGCAACAAGCTATAGTTTGTCAAAATCCATCCATGTTAAGGTACCTTTAGACCGCGACACATGAGAGCCATGTCGGCTGGCGCTGACAGCCCTTGCTATGGGACTTACTGCACAAAAACGAAACTGGGGGCATCATGTACCTACGTCTGGGGCTCACTCCAAAAGTTTCAAGTCTGAAGCCTTGCCGATTTGTCAGCTTGTTGGCCTATTCATCCGCTATGCAACAAGCTATAGTTTGTCAAAATCCATCCATGTTAAGGTACCTTTAGACCGCGACATATGAGAGCCATGTCGGCTGGCGCTGACAGCCCTTGCTATGGGACTTACTGCACAAAAACGAAACTGGGGGCATCATGTACCTACGTCTGGGGCTCACTCCAAAAGTTTCAAGTCTGAAGCCTTGCTGATTTGTCAGCTTGTTGGCCTATTCATCCGCTATGCAACAAGCTATAGTTTGTCAAAATCCATCCATGTTAAGGTACCTTTAGACCGCGACATATGAGAGCCATGTCGGCTGGCGCTGACAGCCCTTGCTATGGGACTTACTGCACAAAAACGAAACTGGGGCATCATGTACCTACGTCTGGGGCTCACTCCAAAAGTTTCAAGTCTGAAGCCTTGCTGATTTGTCAGCTTGTTGGCCTATTCATCCGCTATGCAACAAGCTATAGTTTGTCAAAATCCATCCATGTTAAGGTACCTTTAGACCGCGACATATGAGAGCCATGTCGGCTGGCGCTGACAGCCCTTGCTATGGGACTTACTGCACAAAAACGAAACTGGGGGCATCATGTACCTACGTCTGGGGCTCACTCCAAAAGTTTCAAGTCTGAAGCCTTGCCGATTTGTCAGCTTGTTGGCCTATTCATCCGCTATGCAACAAGCTATAGTTTGTCAAAATCCATCCATGTTAAGGTACCTTTAGACCGCGACATATGAGAGCCATGTCGGCTGGCGCTGACAGCCCTTGCTATGGGACTTACTGCACAAAAACGAAACTGGGGGCATCATGTACCTACGTCTGGGGCTCACTCCAAAAGTTTCAAGTCTGAAGCCTTGCTGATTTGTCAGCTTGTTGGCCTATTCATCCGCTATGCAACAAGCTATAGTTTGTCAAAATCCATCCATGTTAAGGTACCTTTAGACCGCGACACATGAGAGCCATGTCGGCTGGCGCTGACAGCCCTTGCTATGGGACTTACTGCACAAAAACGAAACTGGGGGCATCATGTACCTACGTCTGGGGCTCACTCCAAAAGTTTCAAGTCTGAAGCCTTGCTGATTTGTCAGCTTGTTGGCCTATTCATCCGCTATGCAACAAGCTATAGTTTGTCAAAATCCATCCATGTTAAGGTACCTTTAGACCGCGACACATGAGAGCCATGTCGGCTGGCGCTGACAGCCCTTGCTATGGGACTTACTGCACAAAAACGAAACTGGGGGCATCATGTACCTACGTCTGGGGCTCACTCCAAAAGTTTCAAGTCTGAAGCCTTGCTGATTTGTCAGCTTGTTGGCCTATTCATCCGCTATGCAACAAGCTATAGTTTGTCAAAATCCATCCATGTTAAGGTACCTTTAGACCGCGACACATGAGAGCCATGTCGGCTGGCGCTGACAGCCCTTGCTATGGGACTTACTGCACAAAAACGAAACTGGGGGCATCATGTACCTACGTCTGGGGCTCACTCCAAAAGTTTCAAGTCTGAAGCCTTGCCGATTTGTCAGCTTGTTGGCCTATTCATCCGCTATGCAACAAGCTATAGTTTGTCAAAATCCATCCATGTTAAGGTACCTTTAGACCGCGACACATGAGAGCCATGTCGGCTGGCGCTGACAGCCCTTGCTATGGGACTTACTGCACAAAAACGAAACTGGGGGCATCATGTACCTACGTCTGGGGCTCACTCCAAAAGTTTCAAGTCTGAAGCCTTGCCGATTTGTCAGCTTGTTGGCCTATTCATCCGCTATGCAACAAGCTATAGTTTGTCAAAATCCATCCATGTTAAGGTACCTTTAGACCGCGACATATGAGAGCCATGTCGGCTGGCGCTGACAGCCCTTGCTATGGGACTTACTGCACAAAACGAAACTGGGGGCATCATGTACCTACGTCTGGGGCTCACTCCAAAAGTTTCAAGTCTGAAGCCTTGCTGATTTGTCAGCTTGTTGGCCTATTCATCCGCTATGCAACAAGCTATAGTTTGTCAAAATCCATCCATGTTAAGGTACCTTTAGACCGCGACATATGAGAGCCATGTCGGCTGGCGCTGACAGCCCTTGCTATGGGACTTACTGCACAAAAACGAAACTGGGGGCATCATGTACCTACGTCTGGGGCTCACTCCAAAAGTTTCAAGTCTGAAGCCTTGCCGATTTGTCAGCTTGTTGGCCTATTCATCCGCTATGCAACAAGCTATAGTTTGTCAAAATCCATCCATGTTAAGGTACCTTTAGACCGCGACACATGAGAGCCATGTCGGCTGGCGCTGACAGCCCTTGCTATGGGACTTACTGCACAAAAACGAAACTGGGGGCATCATGTACCTACGTCTGGGGCTCACTCCAAAAGTTTCAAGTCTGAAGCCTTGCTGATTTGTCAGCTTGTTGGCCTATTCATCCGCTATGCAACAAGCTATAGTTTGTCAAAATCCATCCATGTTAAGGTACCTTTAGACCGCGACACATGAGAGCCATGTCGGCTGGCGCTGACAGCCCTTGCTATGGGACTTACTGCACAAAAACGAAACTGGGGGCATCATGTACCTACGTCTGGGGCTCACTCCAAAAGTTTCAAGTCTGAAGCCTTGCCGATTTGTCAGCTTGTTGGCCTATTCATCCGCTATGCAACAAGCTATAGTTTGTCAAAATCCATCCATGTTAAGGTACCTTTAGACCGCGACACATGAGAGCCATGTCGGCTGGCGCTGACAGCCCTTGCTATGGGACTTACTGCACAAAAACGAAACTGGGGGCATCATGTACCTACGTCTGGGGCTCACTCCAAAAGTTTCAAGTCTGAAGCCTTGCTGATTTGTCAGCTTGTTGGCCTATTCATCCGCTATGCAACAAGCTATAGTTTGTCAAAATCCATCCATGTTAAGGTACCTTTAGACCGCGACACATGAGAGCCATGTCGGCTGGCGCTGACAGCCCTTGCTATGGGACTTACTGCACAAAAACGAAACTGGGGGCATCATGTACCTACGTCTGGGGCTCACTCCAAAAGTTTCAAGTCTGAAGCCTTGCTGATTTGTCAGCTTGTTGGCCTATTCATCCGCTATGCAACAAGCTATAGTTTGTCAAAATCCATCCATGTTAAGGTACCTTTAGACCGCGACACATGAGAGCCATGTCGGCTGGCGCTGACAGCCCTTGCTATGGGACTTACTGCACAAAAACGAAACTGGGGGCATCATGTACCTACGTCTGGGGCTCACTCCAAAAGTTTCAAGTCTGAAGCCTTGCCGATTTGTCAGCTTGTTGGCCTATTCATCCGCTATGCAACAAGCTATAGTTTGTCAAAATCCATCCATGTTAAGGTACCTTTAGACCGCGACACATGAGAGCCATGTCGGCTGGCGCTGACAGCCCTTGCTATGGGACTTACTGCACAAAAACGAAACTGGGGGCATCATGTACCTACGTCTGGGGCTCACTCCAAAAGTTTCAAGTCTGAAGCCTTGCCGATTTGTCAGCTTGTTGGCCTATTCATCCGCTATGCAACAAGCTATAGTTTGTCAAAATCCATCCATGTTAAGGTACCTTTAGACCGCGACACATGAGAGCCATGTCGGCTGGCGCTGACAGCCCTTGCTATGGGACTTACTGCACAAAAACGAAACTGGGGGCATCATGTACCTACGTCTGGGGCTCACTCCAAAAGTTTCAAGTCTGAAGCCTTGCTGATTTGTCAGCTTGTTGGCCTATTCATCCGCTATGCAACAAGCTATAGTTTGTCAAAATCCATCCATGTTAAGGTACCTTTAGACCGCGACACATGAGAGCCATGTCGGCTGGCGCTGACAGCCCTTGCTATGGGACTTACTGCACAAAAACGAAACTGGGGGCATCATGTACCTACGTCTGGGGCTCACTCCAAAAGTTTCAAGTCTGAAGCCTTGCTGATTTGTCAGCTTGTTGGCCTATTCATCCGCTATGCAACAAGCTATAGTTTGTCAAAATCCATCCATGTTAAGGTACCTTTAGACCGCGACATATGAGAGCCATGTCGGCTGGCGCTGACAGCCCTTGCTATGGGACTTACTGCACAAAAACGAAACTGGGGGCATCATGTACCTACGTCTGGGGCTCACTCCAAAAGTTTCAAGTCTGAAGCCTTGCTGATTTGTCAGCTTGTTGGCCTATTCATCCGCTATGCAACAAGCTATAGTTTGTCAAAATCCATCCATGTTAAGGTACCTTTAGACCGCGACACATGAGAGCCATGTCGGCTGGCGCTGACAGCCCTTGCTATGGGACTTACTGCACAAAAACGAAACTGGGGGCATCATGTACCTACGTCTGGGGCTCACTCCAAAAGTTTCAAGTCTGAAGCCTTGCCGATTTGTCAGCTTGTTGGCCTATTCATCCGCTATGCAACAAGCTATAGTTTGTCAAAATCCATCCATGTTAAGGTACCTTTAGACCGCGACATATGAGAGCCATGTCGGCTGGCGCTGACAGCCCTTGCTATGGGACTTACTGCACAAAAACGAAACTGGGGGCATCATGTACCTACGTCTGGGGCTCACTCCAAAAGTTTCAAGTCTGAAGCCTTGCTGATTTGTCAGCTTGTTGGCCTATTCATCCGCTATGCAACAAGCTATAGTTTGTCAAAATCCATCCATGTTAAGGTACCTTTAGACCGCGACACATGAGAGCCATGTCGGCTGGCGCTGACAGCCCTTGCTATGGGACTTACTGCACAAAAACGAAACTGGGGGCATCATGTACCTACGTCTGGGGCTCACTCCAAAAGTTTCAAGTCTGAAGCCTTGCCGATTTGTCAGCTTGTTGGCCTATTCATCCGCTATGCAACAAGCTATAGTTTGTCAAAATCCATCCATGTTAAGGTACCTTTAGACCGCGACACATGAGAGCCATGTCGGCTGGCGCTGACAGCCCTTGCTATGGGACTTACTGCACAAAACGAAACTGGGGGCATCATGTACCTACGTCTGGGGCTCACTCCAAAAGTTTCAAGTCTGAAGCCTTGCTGATTTGTCAGCTTGTTGGCCTATTCATCCGCTATGCAACAAGCTATAGTTTGTCAAAATCCATCCATGTTAAGGTACCTTTAGACCGCGACACATGAGAGCCATGTCGGCTGGCGCTGACAGCCCTTGCTATGGGACTTACTGCACAAAAACGAAACTGGGGGCATCATGTACCTACGTCTGGGGCTCACTCCAAAAGTTTCAAGTCTGAAGCCTTGCTGATTTGTCAGCTTGTTGGCCTATTCATCCGCTATGCAACAAGCTATAGTTTGTCAAAATCCATCCATGTTAAGGTACCTTTAGACCGCGACATATGAGAGCCATGTCGGCTGGCGCTGACAGCCCTTGCTATGGGACTTACTGCACAAAAACGAAACTGGGGGCATCATGTACCTACGTCTGGGGCTCACTCCAAAGTTTCAAGTCTGAAGCCTTGCCGATTTGTCAGCTTGTTGGCCTATTCATCCGCTATGCAACAAGCTATAGTTTGTCAAAATCCATCCATGTTAAGGTACCTTTAGACCGCGACACATGAGAGCCATGTCGGCTGGCGCTGACAGCCCTTGCTATGGGACTTACTGCACAAAAACGAAACTGGGGCATCATGTACCTACGTCTGGGGCTCACTCCAAAAGTTTCAAGTCTGAAGCCTTGCCGATTTGTCAGCTTGTTGGCCTATTCATCCGCTATGCAACAAGCTATAGTTTGTCAAAATCCATCCATGTTAAGGTACCTTTAGACCGCGACACATGAGAGCCATGTCGGCTGGCGCTGACAGCCCTTGCTATGGGACTTACTGCACAAAAACGAAACTGGGGGCATCATGTACCTACGTCTGGGGCTCACTCCAAAAGTTTCAAGTCTGAAGCCTTGCTGATTTGTCAGCTTGTTGGCCTATTCATCCGCTATGCAACAAGCTATAGTTTGTCAAAATCCATCCATGTTAAGGTACCTTTAGACCGCGACACATGAGAGCCATGTCGGCTGGCGCTGACAGCCCTTGCTATGGGACTTACTGCACAAAAACGAAACTGGGGGCATCATGTACCTACGTCTGGGGCTCACTCCAAAAGTTTCAAGTCTGAAGCCTTGCCGATTTGTCAGCTTGTTGGCCTATTCATCCGCTATGCAACAAGCTATAGTTTGTCAAAATCCATCCATGTTAAGGTACCTTTAGACCGCGACACATGAGAGCCATGTCGGCTGGCGCTGACAGCCCTTGCTATGGGACTTACTGCACAAAAACGAAACTGGGGCATCATGTACCTACGTCTGGGGCTCACTCCAAAAGTTTCAAGTCTGAAGCCTTGCTGATTTGTCAGCTTGTTGGCCTATTCATCCGCTATGCAACAAGCTATAGTTTGTCAAAATCCATCCATGTTAAGGTACCTTTAGACCGCGACACATGAGAGCCATGTCGGCTGGCGCTGACAGCCCTTGCTATGGGACTTACTGCACAAAAACGAAACTGGGGGCATCATGTACCTACGTCTGGGGCTCACTCCAAAAGTTTCAAGTCTGAAGCCTTGCTGATTTGTCAGCTTGTTGGCCTATTCATCCGCTATGCAACAAGCTATAGTTTGTCAAAATCCATCCATGTTAAGGTACCTTTAGACCGCGACATATGAGAGCCATGTCGGCTGGCGCTGACAGCCCTTGCTATGGGACTTACTGCACAAAAACGAAACTGGGGGCATCATGTACCTACGTCTGGGGCTCACTCCAAAAGTTTCAAGTCTGAAGCCTTGCTGATTTGTCAGCTTGTTGGCCTATTCATCCGCTATGCAACAAGCTATAGTTTGTCAAAATCCATCCATGTTAAGGTACCTTTAGACCGCGACACATGAGAGCCATGTCGGCTGGCGCTGACAGCCCTTGCTATGGGACTTACTGCACAAAAACGAAACTGGGGCATCATGTACCTACGTCTGGGGCTCACTCCAAAAGTTTCAAGTCTG
The DNA here is from genome assembly GCA_029964075.1 of Patiria pectinifera. Classification (NCBI taxonomy): domain Eukaryota; kingdom Metazoa; phylum Echinodermata; class Asteroidea; order Valvatida; family Asterinidae; genus Patiria; species Patiria pectinifera. The sequence continues at coordinate 12,827,019 of CM057141.1, forward strand.
AAGCCTTGCTGATTTGTCAGCTTGTTGGCCTATTCATCCGCTATGCAACAAGCTATAGTTTGTCAAAATCCATCCATGTTAAGGTACCTTTAGACCGCGACATATGAGAGCCATGTCGGCTGGCGCTGACAGCCCTTGCTATGGGACTTACTGCACAAAAACGAAACTGGGGGCATCATGTACCTACGTCTGGGGCTCACTCCAAAGTTTCAAGTCTGAAGCCTTGCCGATTTGTCAGCTTGTTGGCCTATTCATCCGCTATGCAACAAGCTATAGTTTGTCAAAATCCATCCATGTTAAGGTACCTTTAGACCGCGACACATGAGAGCCATGTCGGCTGGCGCTGACAGCCCTTGCTATGGGACTTACTGCACAAAAACGAAACTGGGGGCATCATGTACCTACGTCTGGGGCTCACTCCAAAGTTTCAAGTCTGAAGCCTTGCCGATTTGTCAGCTTGTTGGCCTATTCATCCGCTATGCAACAAGCTATAGTTTGTCAAAATCCATCCATGTTAAGGTACCTTTAGACCGCGACACATGAGAGCCATGTCGGCTGGCGCTGACAGCCCTTGCTATGGGACTTACTGCACAAAACGAAACTGGGGGCATCATGTACCTACGTCTGGGGCTCACTCCAAAAGTTTCAAGTCTGAAGCCTTGCTGATTTGTCAGCTTGTTGGCCTATTCATCCGCTATGCAACAAGCTATAGTTTGTCAAAATCCATCCATGTTAAGGTACCTTTAGACCGCGACACATGAGAGCCATGTCGGCTGGCGCTGACAGCCCTTGCTATGGGACTTACTGCACAAAAACGAAACTGTGGGAATCATGTACCTACGTCTGGGGCTCACTCTCAACGTTTCAAGTCTGAAGCCTTGCCGATTTGTCAGCTTGTTGGCCTATTCATCCGCTATGCAACAAGCTATAGTTTGTCAAAATCCATCCATGTTAAGGTACCTTTAGACCGCGACACATGAGAGCCATGTCGGCTGGCGCTGACAGCCCTTGCTATGGGACTTACTGCACAAAAACGAAACTGGGGGCATCATGTACCTACGTCTGGGGCTCACTCCAAAAGTTTCAAGTCTGAAGCCTTGCCGATTTGTCAGCTTGTTGGCCTATTCATCCGCTATGCAACAAGCTATAGTTTGTCAAAATCCATCCATGTTAAGGTACCTTTAGACCGCGACATATGAGAGCCATGTCGGCTGGCGCTGACAGCCCTTGCTATGGGACTTACTGCACAAAAACGAAACTGGGGGCATCATGTACCTACGTCTGGGGCTCACTCCAAAAGTTTCAAGTCTGAAGCCTTGCTGATTTGTCAGCTTGTTGGCCTATTCATCCGCTATGCAACAAGCTATAGTTTGTCAAAATCCATCCATGTTAAGGTACCTTTAGACCGCGACACATGAGAGCCATGTCGGCTGGCGCTGACAGCCCTTGCTATGGGACTTACTGCACAAAAACGAAACTGGGGGCATCATGTACCTACGTCTGGGGCTCACTCCAAAAGTTTCAAGTCTGAAGCCTTGCCGATTTGTCAGCTTGTTGGCCTATTCATCCGCTATGCAACAAGCTATAGTTTGTCAAAATCCATCCATGTTAAGGTACCTTTAGACCGCGACACATGAGAGCCATGTCGGCTGGCGCTGACAGCCCTTGCTATGGGACTTACTGCACAAAAACGAAACTGGGGGCATCATGTACCTACGTCTGGGGCTCACTCCAAAAGTTTCAAGTCTGAAGCCTTGCCGATTTGTCAGCTTGTTGGCCTATTCATCCGCTATGCAACAAGCTATAGTTTGTCAAAATCCATCCATGTTAAGGTACCTTTAGACCGCGACACATGAGAGCCATGTCGGCTGGCGCTGACAGCCCTTGCTATGGGACTTACTGCACAAAAACGAAACTGGGGCATCATGTACCTACGTCTGGGGCTCACTCCAAAAGTTTCAAGTCTGAAGCCTTGCTGATTTGTCAGCTTGTTGGCCTATTCATCCGCTATGCAACAAGCTATAGTTTGTCAAAATCCATCCATGTTAAGGTACCTTTAGACCGCGACACATGAGAGCCATGTCGGCTGGCGCTGACAGCCCTTGCTATGGGACTTACTGCACAAAAACGAAACTGGGGGCATCATGTACCTACGTCTGGGGCTCACTCCAAAAGTTTCAAGTCTGAAGCCTTGCTGATTTGTCAGCTTGTTGGCCTATTCATCCGCTATGCAACAAGCTATAGTTTGTCAAAATCCATCCATGTTAAGGTACCTTTAGACCGCGACACATGAGAGCCATGTCGGCTGGCGCTGACAGCCCTTGCTATGGGACTTACTGCACAAAAACGAAACTGGGGGCATCATGTACCTACGTCTGGGGCTCACTCCAAAAGTTTCAAGTCTGAAGCCTTGCCGATTTGTCAGCTTGTTGGCCTATTCATCCGCTATGCAACAAGCTATAGTTTGTCAAAATCCATCCATGTTAAGGTACCTTTAGACCGCGACACATGAGAGCCATGTCGGCTGGCGCTGACAGCCCTTGCTATGGGACTTACTGCACAAAAACGAAACTGGGGGCATCATGTACCTACGTCTGGGGCTCACTCCAAAAGTTTCAAGTCTGAAGCCTTGCCGATTTGTCAGCTTGTTGGCCTATTCATCCGCTATGCAACAAGCTATAGTTTGTCAAAATCCATCCATGTTAAGGTACCTTTAGACCGCGACACATGAGAGCCATGTCGGCTGGCGCTGACAGCCCTTGCTATGGGACTTACTGCACAAAAACGAAACTGGGGGCATCATGTACCTACGTCTGGGGCTCACTCCAAAAGTTTCAAGTCTGAAGCCTTGCTGATTTGTCAGCTTGTTGGCCTATTCATCCGCTATGCAACAAGCTATAGTTTGTCAAAATCCATCCATGTTAAGGTACCTTTAGACCGCGACACATGAGAGCCATGTCGGCTGGCGCTGACAGCCCTTGCTATGGGACTTACTGCACAAAAACGAAACTGGGGGCATCATGTACCTACGTCTGGGGCTCACTCCAAAAGTTTCAAGTCTGAAGCCTTGCTGATTTGTCAGCTTGTTGGCCTATTCATCCGCTATGCAACAAGCTATAGTTTGTCAAAATCCATCCATGTTAAGGTACCTTTAGACCGCGACACATGAGAGCCATGTCGGCTGGCGCTGACAGCCCTTGCTATGGGACTTACTGCACAAAAACGAAACTGGGGGCATCATGTACCTACGTCTGGGGCTCACTCCAAAAGTTTCAAGTCTGAAGCCTTGCTGATTTGTCAGCTTGTTGGCCTATTCATCCGCTATGCAACAAGCTATAGTTTGTCAAAATCCATCCATGTTAAGGTACCTTTAGACCGCGACACATGAGAGCCATGTCGGCTGGCGCTGACAGCCCTTGCTATGGGACTTACTGCACAAAAACGAAACTAGGGGCATCATGTACCTACGTCTGGGGCTCACTCCAAAATTTCAACTCTGAAGCCTTGCTGATTTGTCAGCTTATTGGCTGGTTGGCCTATTCATCCGCTTTGCAACAAGCTATAGTTTGTCAAAATCCATCCATGTTAAGGTACCTTTAGACCGCGACACATGAGAGCCATGTCGGCTGGCGCTGACAGCCCTTGCTATGGGACTTACTGCACAAAAACGAAACTGGGGGCATCATGTACCTACGTCTGGGGCTCACTCCAAAAGTTTCAAGTCTGAAGCCTTGCCGATTTGTCAGCTTGTTGGCCTATTCATCCGCTATGCAACAAGCTATAGTTTGTCAAAATCCATCCATGTTAAGGTACCTTTAGACCGCGACACATGAGAGCCATGTCGGCTGGCGCTGACAGCCCTTGCTATGGGACTTACTGCACAAAAACGAAACTGGGGGCATCATGTACCTACGTCTGGGGCTCACTCCAAAAGTTTCAAGTCTGAAGCCTTGCTGATTTGTCAGCTTGTTGGCCTATTCATCCGCTATGCAACAAGCTATAGTTTGTCAAAATCCATCCATGTTAAGGTACCTTTAGACCGCGACACATGAGAGCCATGTCGGCTGGCGCTGACAGCCCTTGCTATGGGACTTACTGCACAAAAACGAAACTGGGGGCATCATGTACCTACGTCTGGGGCTCACTCCAAAAGTTTCAAGTCTGAAGCCTTGCCGATTTGTCAGCTTGTTGGCCTATTCATCCGCTATGCAACAAGCTATAGTTTGTCAAAATCCATCCATGTTAAGGTACCTTTAGACCGCGACACATGAGAGCCATGTCGGCTGGCGCTGACAGCCCTTGCTATGGGACTTACTGCACAAAAACGAAACTGGGGGCATCATGTACCTACGTCTGGGGCTCACTCCAAAAGTTTCAAGTCTGAAGCCTTGCTGATTTGTCAGCTTGTTGGCCTATTCATCCGCTATGCAACAAGCTATAGTTTGTCAAAATCCATCCATGTTAAGGTACCTTTAGACCGCGACACATGAGAGCCATGTCGGCTGGCGCTGACAGCCCTTGCTATGGGACTTACTGCACAAAAACGAAACTGGGGCATCATGTACCTACGTCTGGGGCTCACTCCAAAAGTTTCAAGTCTGAAGCCTTGCTGATTTGTCAGCTTGTTGGCCTATTCATCCGCTATGCAACAAGCTATAGTTTGTCAAAATCCATCCATGTTAAGGTACCTTTAGACCGCGACACATGAGAGCCATGTCGGCTGGCGCTGACAGCCCTTGCTATGGGACTTACTGCACAAAACGAAACTGGGGGCATCATGTACCTACGTCTGGGGCTCACTCCAAAAGTTTCAAGTCTGAAGCCTTGCTGATTTGTCAGCTTGTTGGCCTATTCATCCGCTATGCAACAAGCTATAGTTTGTCAAAATCCATCCATGTTAAGGTACCTTTAGACCGCGACACATGAGAGCCATGTCGGCTGGCGCTGACAGCCCTTGCTATGGGACTTACTGCACAAAAACGAAACTGGGGGCATCATGTACCTACGTCTGGGGCTCACTCCAAAAGTTTCAAGTCTGAAGCCTTGCCGATTTGTCAGCTTGTTGGCCTATTCATCCGCTATGCAACAAGCTATAGTTTGTCAAAATCCATCCATGTTAAGGTACCTTTAGACCGCGACACATGAGAGCCATGTCGGCTGGCGCTGACAGCCCTTGCTATGGGACTTACTGCACAAAAACGAAACTGGGGGCATCATGTACCTACGTCTGGGGCTCACTCCAAAAGTTTCAAGTCTGAAGCCTTGCCGATTTGTCAGCTTGTTGGCCTATTCATCCGCTATGCAACAAGCTATAGTTTGTCAAAATCCATCCATGTTAAGGTACCTTTAGACCGCGACACATGAGAGCCATGTCGGCTGGCGCTGACAGCCCTTGCTATGGGACTTACTGCACAAAAACGAAACTGGGGGCATCATGTACCTACGTCTGGGGCTCACTCCAAAAGTTTCAAGTCTGAAGCCTTGCTGATTTGTCAGCTTGTTGGCCTATTCATCCGCTATGCAACAAGCTATAGTTTGTCAAAATCCATCCATGTTAAGGTACCTTTAGACCGCGACACATGAGAGCCATGTCGGCTGGCGCTGACAGCCCTTGCTATGGGACTTACTGCACAAAAACGAAACTGGGGGCATCATGTACCTACGTCTGGGGCTCACTCCAAAAGTTTCAAGTCTGAAGCCTTGCCGATTTGTCAGCTTGTTGGCCTATTCATCCGCTATGCAACAAGCTATAGTTTGTCAAAATCCATCCATGTTAAGGTACCTTTAGACCGCGACACATGAGAGCCATGTCGGCTGGCGCTGACAGCCCTTGCTATGGGACTTACTGCACAAAAACGAAACTGGGGGCATCATGTACCTACGTCTGGGGCTCACTCCAAAAGTTTCAAGTCTGAAGCCTTGCTGATTTGTCAGCTTGTTGGCCTATTCATCCGCTATGCAACAAGCTATAGTTTGTCAAAATCCATCCATGTTAAGGTACCTTTAGACCGCGACACATGAGAGCCATGTCGGCTGGCGCTGACAGCCCTTGCTATGGGACTTACTGCACAAAAACGAAACTGGGGCATCATGTACCTACGTCTGGGGCTCACTCCAAAAGTTTCAAGTCTGAAGCCTTGCCGATTTGTCAGCTTGTTGGCCTATTCATCCGCTATGCAACAAGCTATAGTTTGTCAAAATCCATCCATGTTAAGGTACCTTTAGACCGCGACACATGAGAGCCATGTCGGCTGGCGCTGACAGCCCTTGCTATGGGACTTACTGCACAAAAACGAAACTGGGGGCATCATGTACCTACGTCTGGGGCTCACTCCAAAAGTTTCAAGTCTGAAGCCTTGCTGATTTGTCAGCTTGTTGGCCTATTCATCCGCTATGCAACAAGCTATAGTTTGTCAAAATCCATCCATGTTAAGGTACCTTTAGACCGCGACACATGAGAGCCATGTCGGCTGGCGCTGACAGCCCTTGCTATGGGACTTACTGCACAAAAACGAAACTGGGGCATCATGTACCTACGTCTGGGGCTCACTCCAAAAGTTTCAAGTCTGAAGCCTTGCCGATTTGTCAGCTTGTTGGCCTATTCATCCGCTATGCAACAAGCTATAGTTTGTCAAAATCCATCCATGTTAAGGTACCTTTAGACCGCGACACATGAGAGCCATGTCGGCTGGCGCTGACAGCCCTTGCTATGGGACTTACTGCACAAAACGAAACTGGGGGCATCATGTACCTACGTCTGGGGCTCACTCCAAAAGTTTCAAGTCTGAAGCCTTGCTGATTTGTCAGCTTGTTGGCCTATTCATCCGCTATGCAACAAGCTATAGTTTGTCAAAATCCATCCATGTTAAGGTACCTTTAGACCGCGACACATGAGAGCCATGTCGGCTGGCGCTGACAGCCCTTGCTATGGGACTTACTGCACAAAAACGAAACTGGGGGCATCATGTACCTACGTCTGGGGCTCACTCCAACAGTTTCAAGTCTGAAGCCTTGCTGATTTGTCAGCTTGTTGGCCTATTCATCCGCTATGCAACAAGCTATAGTTTGTCAAAATCCATCCATGTTAAGGTACCTTTAGACCGCGACACATGAGAGCCATGTCGGCTGGCGCTGACAGCCCTTGCTATGGGACTTACTGCACAAAAACGAAACTGGGGGCATCATGTACCTACGTCTGGGGCTCACTCCAAAAGTTTCAAGTCTGAAGCCTTGCTGATTTGTCAGCTTGTTGGCCTATTCATCCGCTATGCAACAAGCTATAGTTTGTCAAAATCCATCCATGTTAAGGTACCTTTAGACCGCGACACATGAGAGCCATGTCGGCTGGCGCTGACAGCCCTTGCTATGGGACTTACTGCACAAAAACGAAACTGGGGGCATCATGTACCTACGTCTGGGGCTCACTCCAAAAGTTTCAAGTCTGAAGCCTTGTTGATTTGTCAGCTTGTTGGCCTATTCATCCGCTATGCAACAAGCTATAGTTTGTCAAAATCCATCCATGTTAAGGTACCTTTAGACCGCGACACATGAGAGCCATGTCGGCTGGCGCTGACAGCCCTTGCTATGGGACTTACTGCACAAAAACGAAACTGGGGGCATCATGTACCTACGTCTGGGGCTCACTCCAAAAGTTTCAAGTCTGAAGCCTTGCTGATTTGTCAGCTTGTTGGCCTATTCATCCGCTATGCAACAAGCTATAGTTTGTCAAAATCCATCCATGTTAAGGTACCTTTAGACCGCGACACATGAGAGCCATGTCGGCTGGCGCTGACAGCCCTTGCTATGGGACTTACTGCACAAAAACGAAACTGGGGGCATCATGTACCTACGTCTGGGGCTCACTCCAAAAGTTTCAAGTCTGAAGCCTTGCCGATTTGTCAGCTTGTTGGCCTATTCATCCGCTATGCAACAAGCTATAGTTTGTCAAAATCCATCCATGTTAAGGTACCTTTAGACCGCGACACATGAGAGCCATGTCGGCTGGCGCTGACAGCCCTTGCTATGGGACTTACTGCACAAAAACGAAACTGGGGGCATCATGTACCTACGTCTGGGGCTCACTCCAAAAGTTTCAAGTCTGAAGCCTTGCTGATTTGTCAGCTTGTTGGCCTATTCATCCGCTATGCAACAAGCTATAGTTTGTCAAAATCCATCCATGTTAAGGTACCTTTAGACCGCGACACATGAGAGCCATGTCGGCTGGCGCTGACAGCCCTTGCTATGGGACTTACTGCACAAAAACGAAACTGGGGCATCATGTACCTACGTCTGAGACTCACTCCAAAAGTTTCAAGTCTGAAGCCTTGTTGATTTGTCAGCTTGTTGGCCTATTCATCCGCTATGCAACAAGCTATAGTTTGTCAAAATCCATCCATGTTAAGGTACCTTTAGACCGCGACACATGAGAGCCATGTCGGCTGGCGCTGACAGCCCTTGCTATGGGACTTACTGCACAAAAACGAAACTGGGGGCATCATGTACCTACGTCTGGGGCTCACTCCAAAAGTTTCAAGTCTGAAGCCTTGCTGATTTGTCAGCTTGTTGGCCTATTCATCCGCTATGCAACAAGCTATAGTTTGTCAAAATCCATCCATGTTAAGGTACCTTTAGACCGCGACACATGAGAGCCATGTCGGCTGGCGCTGACAGCCCTTGCTATGGGACTTACTGCACAAAAACGAAACTGGGGGCATCATGTACCTACGTCTGGGGCTCACTCCAAAAGTTTCAAGTCTGAAGCCTTGCCGATTTGTCAGCTTGTTGGCCTATTCATCCGCTATGCAACAAGCTATAGTTTGTCAAAATCCATCCATGTTAAGGTACCTTTAGACCGCGACACATGAGAGCCATGTCGGCTGGCGCTGACAGCCCTTGCTATGGGACTTACTGCACAAAAACGAAACTGGGGGCATCATGTACCTACGTCTGGGGCTCACTCCAAAAGTTTCAAGTCTGAAGCCTTGCTGATTTGTCAGCTTGTTGGCCTATTCATCCGCTATGCAACAAGCTATAGTTTGTCAAAATCCATCCATGTTAAGGTACCTTTAGACCGCGACACATGAGAGCCATGTCGGCTGGCGCTGACAGCCCTTGCTATGGGACTTACTGCACAAAAACGAAACTGGGGCATCATGTACCTACGTCTGGGGCTCACTCCAAAAGTTTCAAGTCTGAAGCCTTGCCGATTTGTCAGCTTGTTGGCCTATTCATCCGCTATGCAACAAGCTATAGTTTGTCAAAATCCATCCATGTTAAGGTACCTTTAGACCGCGACACATGAGAGCCATGTCGGCTGGCGCTGACAGCCCTTGCTATGGGACTTACTGCACAAAAAC
>CM057141.1:12836874-13135803 GCA_029964075.1 Patiria pectinifera
CAAATCGGCAAGGCTTCAGACTTGAAACTTTGGAGTGAGCCCCAGACGTAGGTACATGATGCCCCCAGTTTCGTTTTTGTGCAGTAAGTCCCATAGCAAGGGCTGTCAGCGCCAGCCGACATGGCTCTCATGTGTCGCGGTCTAAAGGTACCTTAACATGGATGGATTTTGACAAACTATAGCTTGTTGCATAGCGGATGAATAGGCCAACAAGCTGACAAATCGGCAAGGCTTCAGACTTGAAACTTTTGAGTGAGCCCCAGACGTAGGTACATGATGCCCCCAGTTTCGTTTTTGTGCAGTAAGTCCCATAGCAAGGGCTGTCAGCGCCAGCCGACATGGCTCTCATGTGTCGCGGTCTAAAGGTACCTTAACATGGATGGATTTTGACAAACTATAGCTTGTTGCATAGCGGATGAATAGGCCAACAAGCTGACAAATCGGCAAGGCTTCAGACTTGAAACTTTTGGAGTGAGCCCCAGACGTAGGTACATGATGCCCCAGTTTCGTTTTTGTGCAGTAAGTCCCATAGCAAGGGCTGTCAGCGCCAGCCGACATGGCTCTCATGTGTCGCGGTCTAAAGGTACCTTAACATGGATGGATTTTGACAAACTATAGCTTGTTGCATAGCGGATGAATAGGCCAACAAGCTGACAAATCGGCAAGGCTTCAGACTTGAAACTTTTGGAGTGAGCCCCAGACGTAGGTACATGATGCCCCCAGTTTCGTTTTTGTGCAGTAAGTCCCATAGCAAGGGCTGTCAGCGCCAGCCGACATGGCTCTCATGTGTCGCGGTCTAAAGGTACCTTAACATGGATGGATTTTGACAAACTATAGCTTGTTGCATAGCGGATGAATAGGCCAACAAGCTGACAAATCGGCAAGGCTTCAGACTTGAAACTTTGGAGTGAGCCCCAGACGTAGGTACATGATGCCCCCAGTTTCGTTTTTGTGCAGTAAGTCCCATAGCAAGGGCTGTCAGCGCCAGCCGACATGGCTCTCATGTGTCGCGGTCTAAAGGTACCTTAACATGGATGGATTTTGACAAACTATAGCTTGTTGCATAGCGGATGAATAGGCCAACAAGCTGACAAATCGGCAAGGCTTCAGACTTGAAACTTTTGGAGTGAGCCCCAGACGTAGGTACATGATGCCCCCAGTTTCGTTTTTGTGCAGTAAGTCCCATAGCAAGGGCTGTCAGCGCCAGCCGACATGGCTCTCATGTGTCGCGGTCTAAAGGTACCTTAACATGGATGGATTTTGACAAACTATAGCTTGTTGCATAGCGGATGAATAGGCCAACAAGCTGACAAATCGGCAAGGCTTCAGACTTGAAACCTTTGGAGTGAGCCCCAGACGTAGGTACATGATGCCCCCAGTTTCGTTTTTGTGCAGTAAGTCCCATAGCAAGGGCTGTCAGCGCCAGCCGACATGGCTCTCATGTGTCGCGGTCTAAAGGTACCTTAACATGGATGGATTTTGACAAACTATAGCTTGTTGCATAGCGGATGAATAGGCCAACAAGCTGACAAATCGGCAAGGCTTCAGACTTGAAACTTTTGGAGTGAGCCCCAGACGTAGGTACATGATGCCCCCAGTTTCGTTTTTGTGCAGTAAGTCCCATAAAAAGGGCTGTCAGCTCCTGCCGACATGGCTCTCATGTGTCGCGGTCTAAAGGTACCTTAACATGGATGGATTTTGACAAACTATAGCTTGTTGCATAGCGGATAGATAGGCCAACAAGCTGACAAATCGGCAAGGCTTCAGACTTGAAACTTTTGGAGTGAGCCCAGACGTAGGTACATGATCCCCACAGTTTCGTTTTTGTGCAGTAAGTCCCACAGCAAGGGCTGTCAGCGCCAGCCGACATGGCTCTCATGTGTCGCGGTCTAAAGGTACCTTAACATGGATGGATTTTGACAAACTATAGCTTGTTGCATAGCGGATGAATAGGCCAACAAGCTGACAAATCGGCAAGGCTTCAGACTTGAAACTTTTGGAGTGAGCCCCAGACGTAGGTACATGATGCCCCCAGTTTCGTTTTTGTGCAGTAAGTCCCATAGCAAGGGCTGTCAGCGCCAGCCGACATGGCTCTCATGTGTCGCGGTCTAAAGGTACCTTAACATGGATGGATTTTGACAAACTATAGCTTGTTGCATAGCGGATGAATAGGCCAACAAGCTGACAAATCGGCAAGGCTTCAGACTTGAAACTTTGGAGTGAGCCCCAGACGTAGGTACATGATGCCCCCAGTTTCGTTTTTGTGCAGTAAGTCCCATAGCAAGGGCTGTCAGCGCCAGCCGACATGGCTCTCATGTGTCGCGGTCTAAAGGTACCTTAACATGGATGGATTTTGACAAACTATAGCTTGTTGCATAGCGGATGAATAGGCCAACAAGCTGACAAATCGGCAAGGCTTCAGACTTGAAACTTTTGGAGTGAGCCCCAGACGTAGGTACATGATGCCCCAGTTTCGTTTTTGTGCAGTAAGTCCCATAGCAAGGGCTGTCAGCGCCTGCCGACATGGCTCTCATGTGTCGCGGTCTAAAGGTACCTTAACATGGATGGATTTTGACAAACTATAGCTTGTTGCATAGCGGATGAATAGGCCAACAAGCTGACAAATCGGCAAGGCTTCAGACTTGAAACTTTTGGAGTGAGCCCCAGACGTAGGTACATGATGCCCCCAGTTTCGTTTTTGTGCAGTAAGTCCCATAGCAAGGGCTGTCAGCGCCAGCCGACATGGCTCTCATGTGTCGCGGTCTAAAGGTACCTTAACATGGATGGATTTTGACAAACTATAGCTTGTTGCATAGCGGATGAATAGGCCAACAAGCTGACAAATCGGCAAGGCTTCAGACTTGAAACCTTTGGAGTGAGCCCCAGATGTAGGTACATGATGCCCCAGTTTCGTTTTTGTGCAGTAAGTCCCATAGCAAGGGCTGTCAGCGCCTGCCGACATGGCTCTCATGTGTCGCGGTCTAAAGGTACCTTAACATGGATGGATTTTGACAAACTATAGCTTGTTGCATAGCGGATGAATAGGCCAACAAGCTGACAAATCGGCAAGGCTTCAGACTTGAAACTTTTGGAGTGAGCCCCAGACGTAGGTACATGATGCCCCCAGTTTCGTTTTTGTGCAGTAAGTCCCATAGCAAGGGCTGTCAGCGCCAGCCGACATGGCTCTCATGTGTCGCGGTCTAAAGGTACCTTAACATGGATGGATTTTGACAAACTATAGCTTGTTGCATAGCGGATGAATAGGCCAACAAGCTGACAAATCGGCAAGGCTTCAGACTTGAAACTTTTGGAGTGAGCCCCAGACGTAGGTACATGATGCCCCCAGTTTCGTTTTTGTGCAGTAAGTCCCATAGCAAGGGCTGTCAGCGCCAGCCGACATGGCTCTCATGTGTCGCGGTCTAAAGGTACCTTAACATGGATGGATTTTGACAAACTATAGCTTGTTGCATAGCGGATGAATAGGCCAACAAGCTGACAAATCGGCAAGGCTTCAGACTTGAAACTTTTGGAGTGAGCCGCAGACGTAGGTACATGATGCCCCCAGTTTCGTTTTTGTGCAGTAAGTCCCATAGCAAGGGCTGTCAGCGCCAGCCGACATGGCTCTCATGTGTCGCGGTCTAAAGGTACCTTAACATGGATGGATTTTGACAAACTATAGCTTGTTGCATAGCGGATGAATAGGCCAACAAGCTGACAAATCGGCAAGGCTTCAGACTTGAAACTTTTGGAGTGAGCCCCAGACGTAGGTACATGATGCCCCCAGTTTCGTTTTTGTGCAGTAAGTCCCATAGCAAGGGCTGTCAGCGCCAGCCGACATGGCTCTCATGTGTCGCGGTCTAAAGGTACCTTAACATGGATGGATTTTGACAAACTATAGCTTGTTGCATAGCGGATGAATAGGCCAACAAGCTGACAAATCGGCAAGGCTTCAGACTTGAAACTTTTGGAGTGAGCCCCAGACGTAGGTACATGATGCCCCAGTTTCGTTTTTGTGCAGTAAGTCCCATAGCAAGGGCTGTCAGCGCCAGCCGACATGGCTCTCATGTGTCGCGGTCTAAAGGTACCTTAACATGGATGGATTTTGACAAACTATAGCTTGTTGCATAGCGGATGAATAGGCCAACAAGCTGACAAATCGGCAAGGCTTCAGACTTGAAACTTTTGGAGTGAGCCCCAGACGTAGGTACATGATGCCCCAGTTTCGTTTTTGTGCAGTAAGTCCCATAGCAAGGGCTGTCAGCGCCTGCCGACATGGCTCTCATGTGTCGCGGTCTAAAGGTACCTTAACATGGATGGATTTTGACAAACTATAGCTTGTTGCATAGCGGATGATTAGGCCAACAAGCTGACAAATCGGCAAGGCTTCAGACTTGAAACCTTTGGAGTGAGCCCCAGATGTAGGTACATGATGCCCCCAGTTTCGTTTTTGTGCAGTAAGTCCCATAGCAAGGGCTGTCAGCGCCTGCCGACATGGCTCTCATGTGTCGCGGTCTAAAGGTACCTTAACATGGATGGATTTTGACAAACTATAGCTTGTTGCATAGCGGATGAATAGGCCAACAAGCTGACAAATCGGCAAGGCTTCAGACTTGAAACTTTTGGAGTGAGCCCCAGACGTAGGTACATGATGCCCCAGTTTCGTTTTTGTGCAGTAAGTCCCATAGCAAGGGCTGTCAGCGCCAGCCGACATGGCTCTCATGTGTCGCGGTCTAAAGGTACCTTAACATGGATGGATTTTGACAAACTATAGCTTGTTGCATAGCGGATGAATAGGCCAACAAGCTGACAAATCGGCAAGGCTTCAGACTTGAAACCTTTGGAGTGAGCTTCAGATTTAGGTACATGATGCCCCCATTTTCGTTTTTTTGCAGTAAGTCCTATAGCAAGGGCTGTCAGCGCCAGCCGACATGGCTCTCATGTGTCGCGGTCTAAAGGTACCTTAACATGGATGGATTTTGACAAACTATAGCTTGTTGCATAGCGGATGAATAGGCCAACAAGCTGACAAATCGGCAAGGCTTCAGACTTGAAACTTTTGGAGTGAGCCCCAGACGTAGGTACATGATGCCCCCAGTTTCGTTTTTGTGCAGTAAGTCCCATAGCAAGGGCTGTCAGCGCCAGCCGACATGGCTCTCATGTGTCGCGGTCTAAAGGTACCTTAACATGGATGGATTTTGACAAACTATAGCTTGTTGCATAGCGGATGAATAGGCCAACAAGCTGACAAATCGGCAAGGCTTCAGACTTGAAACTTCTGGAGTGAGCTGCAGACGTAGGTACATGATGCCCCCAGTTTCGTTTTTGTGCAGTAAGTCCCATAGCAAGGGCTGTCAGCGCCTGCCGACATGGCTCTCATGTGTCGCGGTCTAAAGGTACCTTAACATGGATGGATTTTGACAAACTATAGCTTGTTGCATAGCGGATGAATAGGCCAACAAGCTGACAAATCGGCAAGGCTTCAGACTTGAAACTTTTGGAGTGAGCCCCAGACGTAGGTACATGATGCCCCCAGTTTCGTTTTTGTGCAGTAAGTCCCATAGCAAGGGCTGTCAGCGCCAGCCGACATGGCTCTCATGTGTCGCGGTCTAAAGGTACCTTAACATGGATGGATTTTGACAAACTATAGCTTGTTGCATAGCGGATGAATAGGCCAACAAGCTGACAAATCGGCAAGGCTTCAGACTTGAAACTTTTGGAGTGAGCCCCAGACGTAGGTACATGATGCCCCCAGTTTCGTTTTTGTGCAGTAAGTCCCATAGCAAGGGCTGTCAGCGCCAGCCGACATGGCTCTCATGTGTCGCGGTCTAAAGGTACCTTAACATGGATGGATTTTGACAAACTATAGCTTGTTGCATAGCGGATGAATAGGCCAACAAGCTGACAAATCGGCAAGGCTTCAGACTTGAAACTTTTGGAGTGAGCCCCAGACGTAGGTACATGATGCCCCCAGTTTCGTTTTTGTGCAGTAAGTCCCATAGCAAGGGCTGTCAGCGCCAGCCGACATGGCTCTCATGTGTCGCGGTCTAAAGGTACCTTAACATGGATGGATTTTGACAAACTATAGCTTGTTGCATAGCGGATGAATAGGCCAACAAGCTGACAAATCGGCAAGGCTTCAGACTTGAAACTTTTGGAGTGAGCCCCAGACGTAGGTACATGATGCCCCCAGTTTCGTTTTTGTGCAGTAAGTCCCATAGCAAGGGCTGTCAGCGCCAGCCGACATGGCTCTCATGTGTCGCGGTCTAAAGGTACCTTAACATGGATGGATTTTGACAAACTATAGCTTGTTGCATAGCGGATGAATAGGCCAACAAGCTGACAAATCGGCAAGGCTTCAGACTTGAAACTTTTGGAGTGAGCCCCAGACGTAGGTACATGATGCCCCCAGTTTCGTTTTTGTGCAGTAAGTCCCATAGCAAGGGCTGTCAGCGCCAGCCGACATGGCTCTCATGTGTCGCGGTCTAAAGGTACCTTAACATGGATGGATTTTGACAAACTATAGCTTGTTGCATAGCGGATGAATAGGCCAACAAGCTGACAAATCGGCAAGGCTTCAGACTTGAAACTTTTGGAGTGAGCCCCAGACGTAGGTACATGATGCCCCAGTTTCGTTTTTGTGCAGTAAGTCCCATAGCAAGGGCTGTCAGCGCCAGCCGACATGGCTCTCATGTGTCGCGGTCTAAAGGTACCTTAACATGGATGGATTTTGACAAACTATAGCTTGTTGCATAGCGGATGATTAGGCCAACAAGCTGACAAATCGGCAAGGCTTCAGACTTGAAACCTTTGGAGTGAGCTTCAGATGTAGGTACATGATGCCCCCAGTTTCGTTTTTGTGCAGTAAGTCCCATAGCAAGGGCTGTCAGCGCCTGCCGACATGGCTCTCATGTGTCGCGGTCTAAAGGTACCTTAACATGGATGGATTTTGACAAACTATAGCTTGTTGCATAGCGGATGAATAGGCCAACAAGCTGACAAATCGGCAAGGCTTCAGACTTGAAACTTTTGGAGTGAGCCCCAGATGTAGGTACATGATGCCCCCAGTTTCGTTTTTGTGCAGTAAGTCCCATAGCAAGGGCTGTCAGCGCCTGCCGACATGGCTCTCATGTGTCGCGGTCTAAAGGTACCTTAACATGGATGGATTTTGACAAACTATAGCTTGTTGCATAGCGGATGATTAGGCCAACAAGCTGACAAATCGGCAAGGCTTCAGACTTGAAACCTTTGGAGTGAGCCCCAGATGTAGGTACATGATGCCCCAGTTTCGTTTTTGTGCAGTAAGTCCCATAGCAAGGGCTGTCAGCGCCAGCCGACATGGCTCTCATGTGTCGCGGTCTAAAGGTACCTTAACATAGATGGATTTTGACAAACTATAGCTTGTTGCATAGCGGATGAATAGGCCAACAAGCTGACAAATCGGCAAGGCTTCAGACTTGAAACTTTTGGAGTGAGCCCCAGACGTAGGTACATGATGCCCCAGTTTCGTTTTTGTGCAGTAAGTCCCATAGCAAGGGCTGTCAGCGCCAGCCGACATGGCTCTCATGTGTCGCGGTCTAAAGGTACCTTAACATGGATGGATTTTGACAAACTATAGCTTGTTGCATAGCGGATGAATAGGCCAACAAGCTGACAAATCGGCAAGGCTTCAGACTTGAAACTTTTGGAGTGAGCCCCAGACGTAGGTACATGATGCCCCCAGTTTCGTTTTTGTGCAGTAAGTCCCATAGCAAGGGCTGTCAGCGCCAGCCGACATGGCTCTCATGTGTCGCGGTCTAAAGGTACCTTAACATGGATGGATTTTGACAAACTATAGCTTGTTGCATAGCGGATGAATAGGCCAACAAGCTGACAAATCGGCAAGGCTTCAGACTTGAAACTTTTGGAGTGAGCCCCAGACGTAGGTACATGATGCCCCCAGTTTCGTTTTTGTGCAGTAAGTCCCATAGCAAGGGCTGTCAGCGCCAGCCGACATGGCTCTCATGTGTCGCGGTCTAAAGGTACCTTAACATGGATGGATTTTGACAAACTATAGCTTGTTGCATAGCGGATGAATAGGCCAACAAGCTGACAAATCGGCAAGGCTTCAGACTTGAAACTTTTGGAGTGAGCCCCAGACGTAGGTACATGATGCACCAGTTTCGTTTTTGTGCAGTAAGTCCCATAGCAAGGGCTGTCAGCGCCAGCCGACATGGCTCTCATGTGTCGCGGTCTAAAGGTACCTTAACATGGATGGATTTTGACAAACTATAGCTTGTTGCATAGCGGATGAATAGGCCAACAAGCTGACAAATCGGCAAGGCTTCAGACTTGAAACTTTTGGAGTGAGCCCCAGACGTAGGCACATGATGCCCCAGTTTCGTTTTTGTGCAGTAAGTCCCATAGCAAGGGCTGTCAGCGCCAGCCGACATGGCTCTCATGTGTCGCGGTCTAAAGGTACCTTAACATGGATGGATTTTGACAAACTATAGCTTGTTGCATAGCGGATGAATAGGCCAACAAGCTGACAAATCGGCAAGGCTTCAGACTTGAAACTTTTGGAGTGAGCCCCAGACGTAGGTACATGATGCCCCCAGTTTCGTTTTTGTGCAGTAAGTCCCATAGCAAGGGCTGTCAGCGCCAGCCGACATGGCTCTCATGTGTCGCGGTCTAAAGGTACCTTAACATGGATGGATTTTGACAAACTATAGCTTGTTGCATAGCGGATGAATAGGCCAACAAGCTGACAAATCGGCAAGGCTTCAGACTTGAAACCTTTGGAGTGAGCCCCAGATGTAGGTACATGATGCCCCCAGTTTCGTTTTTGTGCAGTAAGTCCCATAGCAAGGGCTGTCAGCGCCAGCCGACATGGCTCTCATGTGTCGCGGTCTAAAGGTACCTTAACATGGATGGATTTTGACAAACTATAGCTTGTTGCATAGCGGATGAATAGGCCAACAAGCTGACAAATCGGCAAGGCTTCAGACTTGAAACTTTTGGAGTGAGCCCCAGACGTAGGTACATGATGCCCCAGTTTCGTTTTTGTGCAGTAAGTCCCATAGCAAGGGCTGTCAGCGCCAGCCGACATGGCTCTCATGTGTCGCGGTCTAAAGGTACCTTAACATGGATGGATTTTGACAAACTATAGCTTGTTGCATAGCGGATGAATAGGCCAACAAGCTGACAAATCGGCAAGGCTTCAGACTTGAAACTTTTGGAGTGAGCCGCAGACGTAGGTACATGATGCCCCCAGTTTCGTTTTTGTGCAGTAAGTCCCATAGCAAGGGCTGTCAGCGCCAGCCGACATGGCTCTCATGTGTCGCGGTCTAAAGGTACCTTAACATGGATGGATTTTGACAAACTATAGCTTGTTGCATAGCGGATGAATAGGCCAACAAGCTGACAAATCGGCAAGGCTTCAGACTTGAAACTTTGGAGTGAGCCCCAGACGTAGGTACATGATGCCCCAGTTTCGTTTTTGTGCAGTAAGTCCCATAGCAAGGGCTGTCAGCGCCAGCCGACATGGCTCTCATGTGTCGCGGTCTAAAGGTACCTTAACATGGATGGATTTTGACAAACTATAGCTTGTTGCATAGCGGATGAATAGGCCAACAAGCTGACAAATCGGCAAGGCTTCAGACTTGAAACCTTTGGAGTGAGCCCCAGACGTAGGTACATGATGCCCCCAGTTTCGTTTTTGTGCAGTAAGTCCCATAGCAAGGGCTGTCAGCGCCAGCCGACATGGCTCTCATGTGTCGCGGTCTAAAGGTACCTTAACATGGATGGATTTTGACAAACTATAGCTTGTTGCATAGCGGATGAATAGGCCAACAAGCTGACAAATCGGCAAGGCTTCAGACTTGAAACTTTGGAGTGAGCCCCAGACGTAGGTACATGATGCCCCCAGTTTCGTTTTTGTGCAGTAAGTCCCATAGCAAGGGCTGTCAGCGCCAGCCGACATGGCTCTCATGTGTCGCGGTCTAAAGGTACCTTAACATGGATGGATTTTGACAAACTATAGCTTGTTGCATAGCGGATGAATAGGCCAACAAGCTGACAAATCGGCAAGGCTTCAGACTTGAAACCTTTGGAGTGAGCCCCAGATGTAGGTACATGATGCCCCCAGTTTCGTTTTTGTGCAGTAAGTCCCATAGCAAGGGCTGTCAGCGCCTGCCGACATGGCTCTCATGTGTCGCGGTCTAAAGGTACCTTAACATGGATGGATTTTGACAAACTATAGCTTGTTGCATAGCGGATGAATAGGCCAACAAGCTGACAAATCGGCAAGGCTTCAGACTTGAAACTTTTGGAGTGAGCCCCAGACGTAGGTACATGATGCCCCCAGTTTCGTTTTTGTGCAGTAAGTCCCATAGCAAGGGCTGTCAGCGCCAGCCGACATGGCTCTCATGTGTCGCGGTCTAAAGGTACCTTAACATGGATGGATTTTGACAAACTATAGCTTGTTGCATAGCGGATGATTAGGCCAACAAGCTGACAAATCGGCAAGGCTTCAGACTTGAAACCTTTGGAGTGAGCCCCAGATGTAGGTACATGATGCCCCCAGTTTCGTTTTTGTGCAGTAAGTCCCATAGCAAGGGCTGTCAGCGCCAGCCGACATGGCTCTCATGTGTCGCGGTCTAAAGGTACCTTAACATAGATGGATTTTGACAAACTATAGCTTGTTGCATAGCGGATGAATAGGCCAACAAGCTGACAAATCGGCAAGGCTTCAGACTTGAAACTTTTGGAGTGAGCCGCAGACGTAGGTACATGATGTCCCCAGTTTCGTTTTTGTGCAGTAAGTCCCATAGCAAGGGCTGTCAGCGCCAGCCGACATGGCTCTCATGTGTCGCGGTCTAAAGGTACCTTAACATGGATGGATTTTGACAAACTATAGCTTGTTGCATAGCGGATGAATAGGCCAACAAGCTGACAAATCGGCAAGGCTTCAGACTTGAAACTTTTGGAGTGAGCCCCAGACGTAGGTACATGATGCCCCAGTTTCGTTTTTGTGCAGTAAGTCCCATAGCAAGGGCTGTCAGCGCCAGCCGACATGGCTCTCATGTGTCGCGGTCTAAAGGTACCTTAACATAGATGGATTTTGACAAACTATAGCTTGTTGCATAGCGGATGAATAGGCCAACAAGCTGACAAATCGGCAAGGCTTCAGACTTGAAACTTTTGGAGTGAGCCCCAGACGTAGGTACATGATGCCCCCAGTTTCGTTTTTGTGCAGTAAGTCCCATAGCAAGGGCTGTCAGCGCCAGCCGACATGGCTCTCATGTGTCGCGGTCTAAAGGTACCTTAACATGGATGGATTTTGACAAACTATAGCTTGTTGCATAGCGGATGAATAGGCCAACAAGCTGACAAATCGGCAAGGCTTCAGACTTGAAACTTTTGGAGTGAGCCCCAGACGTAGGTACATGATGCCCCCAGTTTCGTTTTTGTGCAGTAAGTCCCATAGCAAGGGCTGTCAGCGCCAGCCGACATGGCTCTCATGTGTCGCGGTCTAAAGGTACCTTAACATGGATGGATTTTGACAAACTATAGCTTGTTGCATAGCGGATGAATAGGCCAACAAGCTGACAAATCGGCAAGGCTTCAGACTTGAAACTTTTGGAGTGAGCCCCAGACGTAGGTACATGATGCCCCCAGTTTCGTTTTTGTGCAGTAAGTCCCATAGCAAGGGCTGTCAGCGCCAGCCGACATGGCTCTCATGTGTCGCGGTCTAAAGGTACCTTAACATGGATGGATTTTGACAAACTATAGCTTGTTGCATAGCGGATGAATAGGCCAACAAGCTGACAAATCGGCAAGGCTTCAGACTTGAAACTTTTGGAGTGAGCCCCAGACGTAGGTACATGATGCCCCAGTTTCGTTTTTGTGCAGTAAGTCCCATAGCAAGGGCTGTCAGCGCCAGCCGACATGGCTCTCATGTGTCGCGGTCTAAAGGTACCTTAACATGGATGGATTTTGACAAACTATAGCTTGTTGCATAGCGGATGAATAGGCCAACAAGCTGACAAATCGGCAAGGCTTCAGACTTGAAACTTTTGGAGTGAGCCGCAGACGTAGGTACATGATGCCCCCAGTTTCGTTTTTGTGCAGTAAGTCCCATAGCAAGGGCTGTCAGCGCCAGCCGACATGGCTCTCATGTGTCGCGGTCTAAAGGTACCTTAACATGGATGGATTTTGACAAACTATAGCTTGTTGCATAGCGGATGAATAGGCCAACAAGCTGACAAATCGGCAAGGCTTCAGACTTGAAACTTTTGGAGTGAGCCCCAGACGTAGGTACATGATGCCCCCAGTTTCGTTTTTGTGCAGTAAGTCCCATAGCAAGGGCTGTCAGCGCCAGCCGACATGGCTCTCATGTGTCGCGGTCTAAAGGTACCTTAACATGGATGGATTTTGACAAACTATAGCTTGTTGCATAGCGGATGAATAGGCCAACAAGCTGACAAATCGGCAAGGCTTCAGACTTGAAACCTTTGGAGTGAGCCCCAGACGTAGGTACATGATGCCCCCAGTTTCGTTTTTGTGCAGTAAGTCCCATAGCAAGGGCTGTCAGCGCCAGCCGACATGGCTCTCATGTGTCGCGGTCTAAAGGTACCTTAACATGGATGGATTTTGACAAACTATAGCTTGTTGCATAGCGGATGAATAGGCCAACAAGCTGACAAATCGGCAAGGCTTCAGACTTGAAACTTTTGGAGTGAGCCCCAGACGTAGGTACATGATGCCCCCAGTTTCGTTTTTGTGCAGTAAGTCCCATAGCAAGTGCTGTCAGCGCCAGCCGACATGGCTCTCATGTGTCGCTGTCTAAAGGTACCTTAACATGGATGGATTTTGACAAACTATAGCTTGTTGCATTGCGGATGAATAGGCAAACAAGCTGACAAATCGGCAAGGCTTCAGACTCTAAACCTTTGGAGTGAGCCGCAGACGTATGTACATGATGCCCCCCAGTCTCGTTTTTGTGCAGTAAGTCCCATAGCAAGGGCTGTCAGCGCCAGCCGACATGGCTCTCATGTGTCGCGGTCTAAAGGTAGCTTAACATGGATGGATTTTGACAAACTATAGCTTGTTGCATAGCGGATGAATAGGCCAACAAGCTGACAAATCGGCAAGGCTTCAGACTTGAAACTTTTGGAGTGAGCCCCAGACGTAGGTACATGATGCCCCCAGTTTCGTTTTTGTGCAGTAAGTCCCATAGCAAGGGCTGTCAGCGCCAGCCGACATGGCTCTCATGTGTCGCGGTCTAAAGGTACCTTAACATGGATGGATTTTGACAAACTATAGCTTGTTGCATAGCGGATGAATAGGCCAACAAGCTGACAAATCGGCAAGGCTTCAGACTTGAAACTTTGGAGTGAGCCCCAGACGTAGGTACATGATGCCCCCAGTTTCGTTTTTGTGCAGTAAGTCCCATAGCAAGGGCTGTCAGCGCCAGCCGACATGGCTCTCATGTGTCGCGGTCTAAAGGTACCTTAACATGGATGGATTTTGACAAACTATAGCTTGTTGCATAGCGGATGAATAGGCCAACAAGCTGACAAATCGGCAAGGCTTCAGACTTGAAACTTTGGAGTGAGCCTCAGACGTAGGTACATGATGCCCCCAGTTTCGTTTTTGTGCAGTAAGTCCCATAGCAAGGGCTGTCAGCGCCAGCCGACATGGCTCTCATGTGTCGCGGTCTAAAGGTACCTTAACATGGATGGATTTTGACAAACTATAGCTTGTTGCATAGCGGATGAATAGGCCAACAAGCTGACAAATCGGCAAGGCTTCAGACTTGAAACTTTTGGAGTGAGCCCCAGACGTAGGTACATGATGCCCCCAGTTTCGTTTTTGTGCAGTAAGTCCCATAGCAAGGGCTGTCAGCGCCAGCCGACATGGCTCTCATGTGTCGCGGTCTAAAGGTACCTTAACATGGATGGATTTTGACAAACTATAGCTTGTTGCATAGCGGATGAATAGGCCAACAAGCTGACAAATCGGCAAGGCTTCAGACTTGAAACTTTTGGAGTGAGCCCCAGACGTAGGTACATGATGCCCCCAGTTTCGTTTTTGTGCAGTAAGTCCCATAGCAAGGGCTGTCAGCGCCAGCCGACATGGCTCTCATGTGTCGCGGTCTAAAGGTACCTTAACATGGATGGATTTTGACAAACTATAGCTTGTTGCATAGCGGATGAATAGGCCAACAAGCTGACAAATCGGCAAGGCTTCAGACTTGAAACTTTTGGAGTGAGCCCCAGACGTAGGTACATGATGCCCCCAGTTTCGTTTTTGTGCAGTAAGTCCCATAGCAAGGGCTGTCAGCGCCAGCCGACATGGCTCTCATGTGTCGCGGTCTAAAGGTACCTTAACATGGATGGATTTTGACAAACTATAGCTTGTTGCATAGCGGATGAATAGGCCAACAAGCTGACAAATCGGCAAGGCTTCAGACTTGAAACTTTTGGAGTGAGCCTCAGACGTAGGTACATGATGCCCCAGTTTCGTTTTTGTGCAGTAAGTCCCATAGCAAGGGCTGTCAGCGCCAGCCGACATGGCTCTCATGTGTCGCGGTCTAAAGGTACCTTAACATGGATGGATTTTGACAAACTATAGCTTGTTGCATAGCGGATGAATAGGCCAACAAGCTGACAAATCGGCAAGGCTTCAGACTTGAAACCTTTGGAGTGAGCCCCAGACGTAGGTACATGATGCCCCCGTTTCGTTTTTGTGCAGTAAGTCCCATAGCAAGGGCTGTCAGCGCCAGCCGACATGGCTCTCATGTGTCGCGGTCTAAAGGTACCTTAACATGGATGGATTTTGACAAACTATAGCTTGTTGCATAGCGGATGAATAGGCCAACAAGCTGACAAATCGGCAAGGCTTCAGACTTGAAACTTTTGGAGTGAGCCCCAGACGCAGGTACATGATGCCCCCAGTTTCGTTTTTGTGCAGTAAGTCCCATAGCAAGGGCTGTCAGCGCCAGCCGACATGGCTCTCATGTGTCGCGGTCTAAAGGTACCTTAACATGGATGGATTTTGACAAACTATAGCTTGTTGCATAGCGGATGAATAGGCCAACAAGCTGACAAATCGGCAAGGCTTCAGACTTGAAACTTTTGGAGTGAGCCCCAGACGTAGGTACATGATGCCCCTAGTTTCGTTTTTGTGCAGTAAGTCCCATAGCAAGGGCTGTCAGCGCCAGCCGACATGGCTCTCATGTGTCGCGGTCTAAAGGTACCTTAACATGGATGGATTTTGACAAACTATAGCTTGTTGCATAGCGGATGAATAGGCCAACAAGCTGACAAATCGGCAAGGCTTCAGACTTGAAACTTTTGGAGTGAGCCGCAGACGTAGGTACATGATGCCCCCAGTTTCGTTTTTGTGCAGTAAGTCCCATAGCAAGGGCTGTCAGCGCCAGCCGACATGGCTCTCATGTGTCGCGGTCTAAAGGTACCTTAACATGGATGGATTTTGACAAACTATAGCTTGTTGCATAGCGGATGAATAGGCCAACAAGCTGACAAATCGGCAAGGCTTCAGACTTGAAACTTTTGGAGTGAGCCCCAGACGTAGGTACATGATGCCCCAGTTTCGTTTTTGTGCAGTAAGTCCCATAGCAAGGGCTGTCAGCGCCAGCCGACATGGCTCTCATGTGTCGCGGTCTAAAGGTACCTTAACATGGATGGATTTTGACAAACTATAGCTTGTTGCATAGCGGATGAATAGGCCAACAAGCTGACAAATCGGCAAGGCTTCAGACTTGAAACTTTTGGAGTGAGCCCCAGACGCAGGTACATGATGCCCCCAGTTTCGTTTTTGTGCAGTAAGTCCCATAGCAAGGGCTGTCAGCGCCAGCCGACATGGCTCTCATGTGTCGCGGTCTAAAGGTACCTTAACATGGATGGATTTTGACAAACTATAGCTTGTTGCATAGCGGATGAATAGGCCAACAAGCTGACAAATCGGCAAGGCTTCAGACTTGAAACTTTTGGAGTGAGCCGCAGACGTAGGTACATGATGCCCCAGTTTCGTTTTTGTGCAGTAAGTCCCATAGCAAGGGCTGTCAGCGCCAGCCGACATGGCTCTCATGTGTCGCGGTCTAAAGGTACCTTAACATGGATGGATTTTGACAAACTATAGCTTGTTGCATAGCGGATGAATAGGCCAACAAGCTGACAAATCGGCAAGGCTTCAGACTTGAAACTTTTGGAGTGAGCCGCAGACGTAGGTACATGATGCCCCAGTTTCGTTTTTGTGCAGTAAGTCCCATAGCAAGGGCTGTCAGCGCCAGCCGACATGGCTCTCATGTGTCGCGGTCTAAAGGTACCTTAACATTGATGGATTTTGACAAACTATAGCTTGTTGCATAGCGGATGAATAGGCCAACAAGCTGACAAATCGGCAAGGCTTCAGACTTGAAACTTTTGGAGTGAGCCGCAGACGTAGGTACATGATGTCCCCAGTTTCGTTTTTGTGCAGTAAGTCCCATAGCAAGGGCTGTCAGCGCCAGCCGACATGGCTCTCATGTGTCGCGGTCTAAAGGTACCTTAACATGGATGGATTTTGACAAACTATAGCTTGTTGCATAGCGGATGAATAGGCCAACAAGCTGACAAATCGGCAAGGCTTCAGACTTGAAACTTTTGGAGTGAGCTTCAGACGTAGGTACATGATGCCCCCAGTTTCGTTTTTGTGCAGTAAGTCCCATAGCAAGGGCTGTCAGCGCCAGCCGACATGGCTCTCATGTGTCGCGGTCTAAAGGTACCTTAACATGGATGGATTTTGACAAACTATAGCTTGTTGCATAGCGGATGATTAGGCCAACAAGCTGACAAATCGGCAAGGCTTCAGACTTGAAACCTTTGGAGTGAGCTTCAGATGTAGGTACATGATGCCCGAGTTTCGTTTTTGTGCAGTAAGTCCCATAGCAAGGGCTGTCAGCGCCTGCCGACATGGCTCTCATGTGTCGCGGTCTAAAGGTACCTTAACATGGATGGATTTTGACAAACTATAGCTTGTTGCATAGCGGATGAATAGGCCAACAAGCTGACAAATCGGCAAGGCTTCAGACTTGAAACTTTTGGAGTGAGCTTCAGACGTAGGTACATGATGCCCCCAGTTTCGTTTTTGTGCAGTAAGTCCCATAGCAAGGGCTGTCAGCGCCAGCCGACATGGCTCTCATGTGTCGCGGTCTAAAGGTACCTTAACATGGATGGATTTTGACAAACTATAGCTTGTTGCATAGCGGATGATTAGGCCAACAAGCTGACAAATCGGCAAGGCTTCAGACTTGAAACCTTTGGAGTGAGCTTCAGATGTAGGTACATGATGCCCCCAGTTTCGTTTTTGTGCAGTAAGTCCCATAGCAAGGGCTGTCAGCGCCAGCCGACATGGCTCTCATGTGTCGCGGTCTAAAGGTACCTTAACATAGATGGATTTTGATAAACTATAGCTTGTTGCATAGCGGATGAAAAGGCCAACAAGCTGACAAATCGGCAAGGCTTCAGACTTGAAACTTTTGGAGTGAGCCGCAGACGTAGGTACATGATGCCCCCAGTTTCGTTTTTGTGCAGTAAGTCCCATAGCAAGGGCTGTCAGCGCCAGCCGACATGGCTCTCATGTGTCGCGGTCTAAAGGTACCTTAACATGGATGGATTTTGACAAACTATAGCTTGTTGCATAGCGGATGAATAGGCCAACAAGCTGACAAATCGGCAAGGCTTCAGACTTGAAACTTTTGGAGTGAGCTGCAGACGTAGGTACATGATGCCCCCAGTTTCGTTCTTGTGCAGTAAGTCCCATAGCAAGGACCGTCAGCGCCAGCCGACATGGCTCTCATATGTCGCGGTCTAAAGGTACCTTAACATAGATGTATTTTGATAAAGTATAGCTTGTTGCATAGCGGATGAATAGGCCAACAAGCTGACAAATCGGCAAGGCTTCAGACTTGAAACTTTTGGAGTGAGCCCCAGACGCAGGTAGATGATGCCCCCAGTGTCGTTTTTGTGCAGTAAGTCCCATAGCAAGGGCTGTCAGCGCCAGCCGACATGGCTCTCATGTGTCGCGGTCTAAAGGTAGCTTAACATGGATGGATTTTGACAAACTATAGCTTGTTGCATAGCGGATGAATAGGCCAACAAGCTGACAAATCGGCAAGGCTTCAGACTTGAAACTTTTGGAGTGAGCCGCAGACGTAGGTACATGATGCCCCCAGTTTCGTTTTTGTGCAGTAAGTCCCATAGCAAGGGCTGTCAGCGCCAGCCGACATGGCTCTCATGTGTCGCGGTCTAAAGGTACCTTAACATGGATGGATTTTGACAAACTATAACTTGTTGCATAGCGGATGAATAGGCCAACAAGCTGACAAATCGGCAAGGCTTCAGACTTGAAACTTCTGGAGTGAGCCCCAGACGTAGGTACATGATGCCCCCAGTTTCGTTTTTGTGCAGTAAGTCCCATAGCAAGGGCTGTCAGCGCCAGCCGACATTGCTCTCATGTGTCGCGGTCTAAAGGTACCTTAACATGGATGGATTTTGACAAACTATAGCTTGTTGCATAGCGGATGAATAGACCAACAAGCTGACAAATCGGCAAGGCTTCAGACTTGAAACTTTTGGAGTGAGCCCCAGACGTAGGTACATGATGCCCCCAGTTTCGTTTTTGTGCAGTAAGTCCCATAGCAAGGGCTGTTCGCGCCTGCCGACATTGCTCTCATGTGTCGCGGTCTAAGGCACCTTAACATGGATGGATTTTGACAAACTTTAGCTTGTTGCATAGCGGATGAATAGGCCAAATAACTGACAAATCGGCAAGGCTTCAGACTTGAAACTTTTGGAGTGAGCCGCAGATGTAGGTACATGATGCCCCCAGTTTCGTTTTTGTGCAGTAAGTCCCATAGCAAGGGCTGTCAGCGCCAGCCGACATGGCTCTCATGTGTCGCGGTCTAAAGGTACCTTAACATGGATTGATTTTGACAAACTATAGCTTGTTGCATAGCGGATGAATAGGCCAACAAGCTGACAAATCGGCAAGGCTTCAGACTTGAAACTGTTGGAGTGAGCCCCAGACGTAGGTACATGATGCCCCTAGTTTCGTTTTTATGCAGTAGGTCCCATAGCAAGGGCTGTCAACGCCAGCCGACATGGCTCTCATGTGTCGCAGTCTAAAGGTACCTTAACATGGTTGGATTTTAATAAACTATAACTTGTTGCATAGCGGATGAATAGGCCAACAAGCTGACAAATCGGCAAGGCTTCAGACTTGAAACTTCTGGAGTGAGCCTCAGACGCAGGTACATGATGCCCCCAGTGTCGTTTTTGTGCAGTAAGTCCCATAACAAGGGCTGTCAGCGCCAGCCGACATGGCTCTCATGTGTCGCGGTCTAAAGGTAGCTTAACATAAATGAATTTTGACAAACTATAGCTTGTTGCATAGCGGATGAATAGGCCAACAAGCTGACAAATCGTCAAGGTTTCAGACCTGAAACCTTTGGAGTGAGCCCCAGACGTAGGTACATGATGCCCCCAGTTTCGTTTTTGTGCAGTAAGTCCCATAGCAAGGGCTGTCAGCGCCAGCCGACATGGCTCTCATGTGTCGCGGTCTAAAGGTACCTTAACATGGATGGATTTTGACAAACTATAACTTGTTACTTAGCAAAGGAATAGACCAACAAGCTGACAAATTGGCAAGGCTTCAGACTTGAAACTTTTGGAGTGAGCCTCAGACGCAGGTACATGATGCCCCCAGTGTCGTTTTTGTGCAGTAAGTCCCAGAGCAAGGGCTGTCCGCGCCAGCCGACATTGCTCTCATGTGTCGCGGTCTAAAGGTACCTTAACATGGATCGATTTTGACAAACTATAACTTGTTGCATAGCGGATGAATAGTCCAACAAGCTGACAAATCGGTAAGGCTTCAGACTTGAAACTTGTGGAGTGAGCCCCAGACGTAGGTACATGATGCCCCTAGTTTCGTTTTTGTGCAGTAAGTCCCATAGCAAGGACTGTCAGCGCCAGCCGACATGGCTCTCATGAGTCGCGGTCTAAATGTAGCTTAACCTGGATGGATTTACACAAACTATAGCTTGTTGCATAGCGGATGAATAGGCCAACAAGCTGACAAATCGGCAAGGCTTCAGACTTGAAACTTTTGGAGTGAGCCGCAGCCGTAGGAACATGATGCCCCCAGTTTCGTTTTTGTGCAGTAAGTCCCATAGCAAGGGCTGTCAACGCCAGCCGACATGGCTCTCATGTGTCGCGGTCTAAAGGTACCTTAACATGGATGGATTTTGACAAACTATAGCTTGTTGCATAGCGGATGAATAGGCCAACAAGCTGACAAATCGGCAAGGCTTCAGACTTGAAACTTCTGGAGTGAGCCCCAGACGTAGGTACATGATGCCCCCAGTTTCGTTTTTGTGCAGTAAGTCCCATAGCAAGGGCTGTCAGCGCCAGCCGACACGGCTCTCATGTGTCGCGGTCTAAAGGTACCTTAACATGGATGGATTTTGACAAACTATAGCTTGTTGCATAGCGGATGAATAGGCCAACAAGCCGACAAATCGGCAAGGCTTCAGACTTGAAACTTTTGGAGTGAGCCCCAGACGCATGTACATGATGCCCCCAGTTTTGTTTTTGTGCAGTAAGTCCCATAGCAAGGGCTGTCCGCGCCAGCCGACATGGCTCTCATGTGTCGCGGTCTAAAGGTAGCTTAACATGGATGGATTTTGACAAACTATAGCTTGTTGCATAACGCATGAATAGGCCAAGAAGCTGACAAATCGGCAAGCCTTCAGACTTGAAACTTTTGGAGTGAGCCGCAGACGTAGGAACATGATGCCCCCAGTTTCGTTTTTGTGCAGTAAGTCCCATAGCAAGGGCTGTCAGCGCCAGCCGACATGGCTCTCATGTGTCGCGGTCTAAAGGTACCTTAACATGGATGGATTTTGACAAACTATAACTTGTTGCATAGCGGATGAATAAGCCAACAAGCTGACAAATCGGCAAGGCTTCAGACCTGAAACTTCTGGAGTGAGCCCTAGACGTAGGTACATGATGCCCCCAGTGTCATTTTTGTGCAGTAAGTCCCATAACAAGGGCTGTCAGCGCCAGCCGACATGGCTCTCATGTGTCGCGGTCTAAAGGTAGCTTAACATAAATGAATTTTGACAAACTATAACTTGTTGCATAGCGGATGAATAGGCCAACAAGCTGACAAATCGTCAAGGTTTCAGACCTGAAACCTTTTGAGTGAGCCCCAGACGTAGGTACATGATGCCCCCAGTTTCGTTTTTGTGCAGTAAGTCCAATAGCAAGGGCTGTCAGCGCCAGCCGACATGGCTCTCATGTGTCGCGGTCTAAAGGTACCTTAACATGGATGGATTTTGACAAACTATAGCTTGTTGCATAGCGGATGAATAGGCCAAGAAGCTGACAAATTGGCAAGGCTTCAGACTTGAAACTTTTCGAGTGAGCCGCAGACGCAGGTACATGATGCCCCCAGTGTCGTTTTTGTGCAGTAAGTCCCATTGCAAGGGCTGTCCGCGCCAGCTGACATTGCTCTCATGTGTCGCGGTATAAAGGTACCTTAACATGGATCGATTTTGACAAATTATAGCTTGTTGCATAGCGAATGAATACGCCAACAAGCTGACAAATCGGTAAGGCTTCAAACTTAAAAAACTTTTGGAGTGAGCCCCAGACGTAGGTACATGATGCCCCTAGTTTCGTTTTTGTGCAGTAAGTCCCATAGCAAGGGCTGTCAGCGCCGGCCGACATGGCTCTCATGAGTCGCGGTCTAAAGGTAGCTTAACCTGGATGGATTTACACAAACTATAGCTTGTTGCATAGCGGATGAATAGGCCAACAAGGTGACAAATCGGCAAGGCTTCAGACTTGAAACTTTTGGAGTGAGCCTCAGACGTAGGTACACGATGCCCCCAGTTTCGTTTTTGTGCAGTAAGTCCCATAGCAAGGGCTGTCAGTGCCAGCCGACATGGCTCTCATGTGTCGCAGTCTAAAGGTACCTTAACATGGATGGATTGTGACAAACTATAGCTTGTTAAATAGCGGATGAATAGTCCAACAAGCTGACAAATCGGTAAGGCTTCAGACTGGAAACTTTTGGAGTGAGCCCCACACGTACGTACTTGATGCTCCCAGTTTCGTTTTTGTGCAGTCAGTGCTTTTGACGAGTGGGAATCGACCAACTCCATCCAAAATGCCTGGAAACTGGTAAAACAGCTCTCTGGTAAACGTCCAAACACCGTTTTCATTTAAGGTGATGATCGACTTGCCTCTTGGAAATCCCATTTTGAGAAGCTTCTCAACTCTGATAATGCCTCCAATGACCCAGTCTCCATTGATCCCGTCTTTGATCCAAACCCTAACATCCCAACTGGCAAATTCTCCCAAGCCGAGGTCAACATAGCCATTAAACAAATGAAGCTTGGCAAGGCTCCTGGTTTGGACAACATACCTATTGAAGTTTGGAGGCTTCCTAAACTCAAGAAATATCTCACAAGGTTCTGCAATGCAACCCTTGAAGGTAACCGCCCTCCAGAATGGGGCTTGTCCGGCAGTTGAGAAAATACATATTCATGTATTTTCATTTGTGCGTACTTTTCTTCCCTGCTGCTTTTGATGTTCATGTTTATTTGTTTATTTCTCTGCGCCTTGAGCATCTAATCAAGATGGATTTGGCGCATTATAAATGCTCTTTATTATTATTATTATCGTCCCAGTTTCAAAGAAAGGGGACCTCACCATCCCAGACAACTACCGGGGAATCAGCCTCTCTCAAACTGCTGCCAGGGTTTACAATCGACTACTTCTGAATCGCATTCGTCCGGAAGTTGAGAAGATACTCCGTCCCAATCAAAGTGGCTTTCGGCCTCTACGTTCAACCTCATCTCAAATCCTTGCCCTCAGGCGCCTTATTGAGGAAATTCGTAACCACCAGAAGGAAGCTGCCATCATTTTCATCGATTTCCGTAAAGCATTTGACTCTGTTGACAGACCAACAATGTTTAAGATCCTGCATGCTTACGGTATCCCGGACCATTAATGCCATCAAAATTATGTATGAAGATACAAGTGCTGTTGTTCTCACTCCCGAAGGTGAATCAGATTCGTTCTTCGTCAACACTGGAGTTCTTCAAGGTGATCCTCTCGCCCCCTACCTATTTATCATAGTTCTGGATTATGCCTTGCGGACAGCATTAAATGTAACCGATGGTCTCACCCTCTCACGCCGTAGGAGTAGTAGACACCCTGCCCAATACCTATCCGACCTAGATCATGCAGATGACATTAGTCTCCTTGCTGACACCCTCCTTGATGCCGAATCTCTCCTCCATAAAGTAGAAGCTTGCTGCAAGTCCGTTGGTCTCTCTCTCAACGCAAAGAAGACTAAGTACATGGTCATCAACCCATCTACCTCTGATGATGTCACTGCACTAGATGGCAGTAAGCTCGATAAAGTTGATGACTTCAAGTATCTGGGCTCCTACACCAACACAGCTCATGACATCGAGTGTAGAAAAGCTCAAGCTTGGTCTGCTCTGTTCGCACTGACCAAAGTATGGATATCCTCGATCTCCAAGACCACCAAACTTAAGATCTTCAAGACCTCAGTAGAATCCATCATCCTCTACGGTTGCGAGTCCTGGACCCTGACCAAACAGATCTCTGCATCCATTGATGGCACCTATACACGGATGTTGCGGGCTGGGCAGAACGTTTCATGGCAACAACATCTCCCTAACTCTGTTCTGTATGGTGCCCTTCCCCCTATCTCCACCACCATCAGACAGCGTGGCCTTCGGCTAGCCGGTCACGTTTATCGACATAATGAGTCAGCTAGTCAAGTTCTCCTCTGGAACCCTGAAGCACCTCGACGAAAAAGTCGTCCCAACATGACCCTGAATACATCCATCGAGCTAGAAACTGGTCTGAGTGGTCCATCTCTTTCCAACACTATGCTCGACAGGGACAGTTGGGCCCAGCTCATCAAGTCATCATGAAAATGAATGAATGAAGAAGACAAGAAGTCCCATAGCAAGGGCTGTCAGCGCCAGCCGACATGGCTCTCATGTGTCGCGGTCTAAAGGTACCTTAACATGGATGGATTTTGATAAACTATAGCTTGTTGCATAGCGGATGAATAGGCCAACAAGCTGACAAATCGGCAAGGCTTCAGACTTGAACCCTTTGGAGTGAGCCCCAGACGTAGGTACATGATGCTCCCAGTTTCGTTTTTGTGTAGTAAGTCCCATAGCAAGGGCTGTCAGCGCCAGCCGACATGGCTCTCATGTGTCGCGGTCTAAAGGTACCTTAACATGGATGGATTTTGACAAACTATAGCTTGTTGCATAGCGGATGAATAGGCCAACAAGCTGATGAATCGGCAAGTCTTTAGACGCAGGTATAAGATGCCCCCAGTTTCGTTTTTGTGCAGTAAGTCCCATAGCAAGGGCTGTCAGCGCCAGCCGACATGGCTCTCATGTGTCGCGGTCTCAAGGTACCTTAACATGGATGGATTTTGACAAACTATAGCTTGTTGCATAGCGGATAGAAAGGCAAAGAAGCTGACAAATCGGCAAGGCTTCAGACTTGAAACTTTTGGAATGAGCCTCCGACGGAGGTATAAGATGCCCCCAGTTTCGTTTTTGTGCAGTAAGTCCTATAACAAGGGCTGTCAGCGCCAGCCGACATGGCTCTCATGTGTCGCGGTCTCAAGGTACCTTAACATGGATGGATTTTGACAAACTATAGCTTGTTGCATAGCGGATGAAGAGGCAAAAAAGTTGACAAATCGGCAAGGCTTCAGACTTGAAACTTTTAAAATGAGCCTCAGACGCAGGTATAAGATGCCCCCAGTTTCGTTTTTGTGCAGTAAGTCCCATAACAAGGGCTGTCAGCGCATGCCGACATGGCTCTCATGTGTCGCGGTTTAAAGGTACCTTAACATGGATGGATTTTGACAAACTATAGCTTGTTGCATAGCGGATAAATAGCCCAACAAACTGATCAATCGGCAAGTCTTCAGACTTGAAACTTGTGGAGTGAGCTTCAGACGTAAGTACATGATGCCCCCAGTTTCGTTTTTGTGCAGTAAGTCCCATGGCAAAGGCTGACAGCGCCAGCCGACATGGCTCTCATTGGTCGCGGTCTAAAGGTACCTTAACATGGATGGATTTTGACAAACTATAGCTTGTTGCATAGCGGATGAATAGGCCAACAAGCTGACAAATCGGCAAGGCTTCAGACTTGAATCCTTTGGAGAGAGCCCTAGACGTAGGTACATGATGCCCCCAGTTTCGTTTTTGTGCAGTAAGTCCCATAGCAAGGGCTGTCAGCGGCAGCCGACATGGCTCTCATGTGTCGCGGTCTAAAGGTACCTTGACAGGCCAACTAGCTGACAAATCGGCAAGTCTTCAGACTTAAACCCTTTGGAGTGAGCTTCAGACGTAGGAACATGATGCCCCAAGTTTCGTTTTTGTGCAGTAAGTCCCATAGCAAGGGCTCTCTGCGCCAACCGACATAGCTCTCACTTGTCGCGGTCTAAAGTTACCTTAACATGGATGGATTTTGACAAACTATAGCTTGTTGCATAGCGGATAAATAGGTTAACAAGCTGACAAATCGGCAAGGCTTCAGACTTGAAACTTCTGGAGTGAGCCCCATTCGCAGTTACATGATGCCCCCAGTTTCGTTTTTGTGCATTAAGTTTCATAGCAAGGGCTGTCAGCGGCAGCCGACATGGCTCTCATGTGTCGCGGTCTAAAGGTACCTTGACATGGCTGGATTTTGACAAACTATAACTTGCTGCATAGCGGATGAATAGGTTAACAAGCTGATCAATCGGCAAGTCTTCAGACTCGAAACTTTTGGAGTGAGCCCCAGACGTAGGTACATGATGCCCCTAGTACCGTTTTTGTGCAGTAAGTCCCATAGCAAGGGCTGTAAGCGCCAGCCGACATGGCTCTCATGTGTTGAGGTCTAAAGGTACCTTAACATGGATGGATTTTGACAAACTATAGCTTGTTGCATAGTGGATGATTAGGCCAACAAGCTCACAAATCGGCAAGACTTCAGACTTGAAACCTTTGGAGTGAGCCCTAGACGTAGGTACATGATGCTCCCAGTCTCGTTTTTGTGCAGTAAGTCCCATAGCAAGGGCTGTCAGCGCCAGCCGACATGGCTCTCATGTGTCGCGGTCTAAAGGTACCTTAACATGAATGGATTTTGACAAAGTATAGCTTGTTGCATAGCGGATGAATATGCCAACAAGCTGACAAATCGGCAAGGCTTTAGACTTGAATTCTTTGGAGAGAGCCCTAGACGAAGGTACATGATGCCGCCAATTTCGTTTTTGTGCAGTAAGTCCCATAGCAAGGGCTGTCAGCGGCAGCCGACATGGCTCTCATGTGTCGCGGACTAAAGGTACCTTAACATGGATGGATTTTGACAAACTATAGCTTGTTGCATAGCGGATGAATAGGCCAACAAGCTGACAAATCGGCAAGGCTTCAGACTTGAATCCTGTGGAGAGAGCCCTAGACGTAGGTACATGATGCTCCTAGTTTCGTTTTTGTGCAGTAAGTCCCATAGCAAGGGCTGTCAGCGCCAGCCGACATAGCTCTCACTTGTCGCGGTCTAAAGTTACCTTAACATAGATGGATTTTGACAATCTATAGCTTGATGCATAGCGGATGAATAGTCCAACAAGCTAACAAATCGGGAAGGCTTCAGACTGGAAACTTTTGGAGTGAGCCCCGGACGCATGTACATGATGCCCCCAGTTTCGTTTTTGTGCAGTAAGTCCCATAACAAGGGCTGTCAGCGCCAGCCGACATGGCTCTCATGTGTCGCCTTCTAAAGGTACCTTAACATAGATGGATTTTGACAAACTATAGCTTGTTGCATAGCGGATGAATAGGCAAAGAAGCTGACAAATCGGCAAGGCTTCAGACTTGAAACTTTTGGAATAAGCCTCCGACGCAGGTATAAGCTACCCCCAGTTTCGTTTTTGTGCAGTAAGTCCCATAACAAGGGCTGTCAGCGCCAGCCGACATGGCTCTCATGTGTCGCGGTCTAAAGGTACTTTAACATGGATGGATTTTGACAAACTATAACTTGTTGCATAGCGGATGAATAGGCCAACAAGCTGATCAATCGGCAAGTCTTTAGACTTGAAACTTGTGGAATGAGCTTCAGACGTAAGTACATGATGCCCCCAGTTTCGTTTTTGTGCAGTAAGTCCCATAGCAAAGGCTGTCAGCGCCAGCCGACATGGTTCTCATGTGTCGCGGTCTAAAGGTACCTTAACATGGATGGATTTTGACAAACTATAGCTTGTTGCATAGCGGATAAATAGCCCAACAAGCTGATCAATCGGCAAGTCTTCAGACTTGAAACTTGTGGAGTGAGCTTCAGACGTAAGTACATGATGCCCCCAGTTTCGTTTTTGTGCAGTAAGTCCCATAGCAAAGGCTGTCAGCGCCAGCCGACATGGTTCTCATGTGTCGCGGTCTAAAGGTACCTTACCATGGATGGATTTAGACAAACTAAAGCTTGTTGCATAGCGGATGAATAGGCCAACAAGCTGACAAATCAGCAAGCCTTCAGACTTGAAACTTTTGGAGTGAGTCCCAGACGTAGGTACATGATGCCCCAAGTTTCGTTTTTGTGCAGTAAGTCCCATAGCAAGGGCTGTCAGCGCCAGCCGACATGGCTCTCATGTGTCGTGGTCTAAAGGTACCTTAACATGGATGGATTTTAACAAGCTATAACTTGTTGCATAGCGGATGAATATGCCAACAAGCTGACAAATCGGCAAGGCTTTTTACTTGAATCCTTTGGAGAAAGCCCTAGACGTAGGTACATAATGCCGCCAGTTTCGTTTTTGTGCAGTAAGTCCCATAGCAAGGGCTGTCAGCGGCAGCCGACATGGCTCTCATGTGTCGCGGACTAAATTTACTTTAACATGGATGGATTTTGACAAACTATAGCTTGTTGCATAGCGGATGAATAGTCCAACAAGCTGACAAATCGGCAAGTCTTCAGACTTGAACCCTTTGGAGTGAGCCCCAGACGTAGGTACATGATGCTCCCAGTTTCGTTTTTGTGCAGTAAGTCCCATAGCAAGGGCTGTCAGCGCCAGCCGACATAGCTCTCACTTGTCGCGGTCTAAAGTTACCTTAACATAGATGGATTTTGACAATCTATAGCTTGATGCATAGCGGATGAATAGGCCAACAAGCTGACAAATCGGCAAGGCTTCAGACTTGAAACTTTTGGAGTGAGTCCCATTCGCAGTTACATGATGCCCCCAGTTTCGTTTTTGTGCATTAAGTTTCATAGCAAGGGCTGTCAGCGCCAGCCGACATGGCTTTCATGTGTCGCGGTCTAAAGGTACCTTAGCATGGCTGGATTTTGACAAACTATAACTTGTTGCATAGCGGATGAATAAGCCAACAAGCTGACAAATCGGCAAGGCTTCAGACTTGAAACTTTTGGAATGAGCCTCCGACGCAGGTATAAGATGCCCCCAGTTTCGTTTTTTTGGCAGTAAGTCCCATAACAAGGGCTGTCAGCGCCAGCCGACATGGCTCTCATGTGTCGCGGTCTAAAGGTACCTTAACATGGATGGATTTTGACAAACTATAGCTTGTTCCATAGCAGATAAATAGCCCAACAAGCTGATCAATCGGCAAGTCTTCAGACTTGAAACTTGTTGAGTGAGCTTCAGACGTAAGTACATGATGCCCCCAGTTTCGTTTTTGTGCAGTAAGTCCCATAGCAAAGGCTGTCAGCGCCAGCCGACATGGTTCTCATGTGTCGCGGTCTAAAGGTACCTTACCATAGATGGATTTTCACAAACTAAAGCTTGTTGCATAGCGGATGAATAGGCCAACAAGCTGAAAAATCAGCAAGCCTTCAGACTTGAAACTTTTGGAGTGAGCTTCAGACGTATGTACATGATGCCCCAAGTTTCGTTTTTGTGCAGTAAGTCCCATAGCAAGGGCTGTCAGCGCCAGCCGACATGGCTCTCATGTGTCGAGGTCTAAAGGTACCTTAACATGGATGGATTTTGACAAACTATAGCTTGTTGCATAGTGGATGATTAGGCCAACAAGCTCACAAATCGGCAAGGCTTCAGACTTGAAACCTTCGGAGTGAGGCCTAGACGTAGGTACATGATGCACCCAGTCTCGTTTTTGTGCAGTAAGTCCCATAGCAAGGGCTGTCAGCGCCAGCCGACATGGCTCTCATGTGTCGCGGTCTAAAGGTACCTTAACATGGATGGATTTTGACAAACTATAGCTTGTTGCATAGCGGATGAATATGCCAACAAGCTGACAAATCGGCAAGGCTTTAGACTTGAATCCTTTGGAGAGAGCCCTAGACGTAGGTACATGATGCCGCCAGTTTCGTTTTTGTGCAGTAAGTCCCATAGCAAGGGCTGTCAGCGGCAGCCGACATGGCTCTCATGTGTCGCGGACTAAATTTACTTTAACATGGATGGATTTTGACAAACTATAACTTGTTGCATAGCGGATGAATAGTCCAACAAGCTGACAAATCGGCAAGTCTTCAGACTTGAACCCTTTGGAGTGAGCCCCAGACGTAGGTACATGATGCTCCCAGTTTCGTTTTTGTGCAGTAAGTCCCATAGCAAGGGCTGTCAGCGCCAGCCGACATAGCTCTCACTTGTCGCGGTCTAAAGTTACCTTAACATAGATGGATTTTGACAATCTATAGCTTGACGCAAAGCGGATGAATAGGCCAACAAGCTGACAAATCGGCAAGGCTTCAGACTTGAAACTTTTGGAGTGAGTCCCATTAGCAGTTACATGATGCCCCCAGTTTCGTTTTTGTGCATTAAGTTTCATAGCAAGGGCTGTCAGCGCCAGCCGACATGGCTTTCATGTGTCGCGGTCTAAAGGTACCTTAGCATGGCTGGATTTTGACAAACTATAGCTTGTTGCATAGCGGATGAATAGGCCAACAAGCTGACAAATCGGCAAGGCTTCAGACTTGAAACTTTTGGAATGAGCCTCCGACGCAGGTATAAGATGCCCCCAGTTTCGTTTTTTTTGCAGTAAGTCCCATAACAAGGGCTGTCAGCGCCAGCCGACATGGCTCTCATGTGTCGCGGTCTAAAGGTACCTTAACATGGATGGATTTTGACAAACTATAGCTTGTTCCATAGCAGATAAATAGCCCAACAAGCTGATCAATCGGCAAGTCTTCAGACTTGAAACTTGTTGAGTGAGCTTCAGACGTAAGTACATGATGCCCCCAGTTTCGTTTTTGTGCAGTAAGTCCCATAGCAAAGGCTGTCAGCGCCAGCCGACATGGTTCTCATGTGTCGCGGTCTAAAGGTACCTTACCATAGATGGATTTTCACAAACTGAAGCTTGTTGCATAGCGGATGAATAGGCCAACAAGCTGAAAAATCAGCAAGCCTTCAGACTTGAAACTTTTGGAGTGAGCTTCAGACGTATGTACATGATGCCCCAAGTTTCGTTTTTGTGCAGTAAGTCCCATAGCAAGGGCTGTCAGCGCCAGCCGACATGGCTCTCATGTGTCGAGGTCTAAAGGTACCTTAACATGGATGGATTTTGACAAACTATAGCTTGTTGCATAGTGGATGATTAGGCCAACAAGCTCACAAATCGGCAAGGCTTCAGACTTGAAACCTTCGGAGTGAGGCCTAGACGTAGGTACATGATGCACCCAGTCTCGTTTTTGTGCAGTAAGTCCCATAGTAAGGGCTGTCAGCGCCAGCCGACATGGCTCTCATGTGTCGCGGTCTAAATGTACCTTAACATGGATGGATTTTGACAAACTATAGCTTGTTGCATAGCGGATGAATATGCCAACAAGCTGACAAATCGGCAAGGCTTTAGACTTGAATCCTTTGGAGAGAGCCCTAGACGTAGGTACATGATGCCGCCAGTTTCGTTTTTGTGCAGTAAGTCCCATAGCAAGGGCTGTCAGCGGCAGCCGACATGGCTCTCATGTGTCGCGGACTAAATTTACTTTAACATGGATGGATTTTGACAAACTATAACTTGTTGCATAGCGGATGAATAGTCCAACAAGCTGACAAATCGGCAAGTCTTCAGACTTGAACCCTTTGGAGTGAGCCCCAGACGTAGGTACATGATGCTCCCAGTTTCGTTTTTGTGCAGTAAGTCCCATAGCAAGGGCTGTCAGCGCCAGCCGACATAGCTCTCACTTGTCGCGGTCTAAAGTTACCTTAACATAGATGGATTTTGACAATCTATAGCTTGATGCAAAGCAGATGAATAGGCCAACAAGCTGACAAATCGGCAAGGCTTCAGACTTGAAACTTTTGGAGTGAGTCCCATTAGCAGTTACATGATGCCCCCAGTTTCGTTTTTGTGCATTAAGTTTCATAGCAAGGGCTGTCAGCGCCAGCCGACATGGCTTTCATGTGTCGCGGTCTAAAGGTACCTTAGCATGGCTGGATTTTGACAAACTATAGCTTGTTGCATAGCGGATGAATAGGCCAACAAGCTGACAAATCGGCAAGGCTTCAGACTTGAAACTTTTGGAATGAGCCTCCGACGCAGGTATAAGATGCCCCCAGTTTCGTTTTTTTTTTGCAGTAAGTCCCATAACAAGGGCTGTCAGCGCCAGCCGACATGGCTCTCATGTGTCGCGGTCTAAAGGTACCTTAACATGGATGGATTTTGACAAACTATAGCTTGTTCCATAGCAGATAAATAGCCCAACAAGCTGATCAATCGGCAAGTCTTCAGACTTGAAACTTGTTGAGTGAGCTTCAGACGTAAGTACATGATGCCCCCAGTTTCGTTTTTGTGCAGTAAGTCCCATAGCAAAGGCTGTCAGCGCCAGCCGACATGGTTCTCATGTGTCGCGGTCTAAAGGTACCTTACCATAGATGGATTTTCACAAACTAAAGCTTGTTGCATAGCGGATGAATAGGCCAACAAGCTGACAAATCAGCAAGCCTTCAGACTTGAAACTTTTGGAGTGATCCCCAGACGTATGTACATGATGCCCCCAGTTTCGTTTTTGTGCAGTAAGTCCCATAGCAAGGGCAGTCGGCGCCAGCCGACATGGCTCTCATGTGTCGCGGTCTAAAAGTACCGCAACAAGGATGGATTTTGACAAACTATAGCTTGTTGCATAGCGGATGAATATGCCAAAAAGTTGACAAATCGGCAAGGCTTCAGACTTGAAACTTTTGGAGTGAGCCCCAGACGCAAGTACATGATGCCCCCAGTTTCGTTTTTGTGCAGTAAGTCCCATAGCAAAGGCTGTCAGCGCCAGCCGACATGGTTCTCATGTGTCGCGGTCTAAAGGTACCTTACCATAGATGGATTTTCACAAACTAAAGCTTGTTGCATAGCGGATGAATAGGCCAACAAGCTGACAAATCAGCAAGCCTTCAGACTTAAAACTTTTGGAGTGAACCCCAGACGTATGTACATGATGCCCCAAGTTTCGTTTTTGTGCAGTAAGTCCCATAGCAAGGGCTGTCAGCGCCAGCCGACATGGCTCTCATGTGTCGAGGTCTAAAGGTACCTTAACATGGATGGATTTTGACAAACTATAGCTTGTTGCATAGTGGATGATTAGGCCAACAAGCTCACAAATCGGCAAGGCTTCAGACTTGAAACCTTTGGAGTGAGGCCTAGACGTAGGTACATGATGCACCCAGTCTCGTTTTTGTGCAGTAAGTCCCATATCAAGGGCTGTCAGCGCCAGCCGACATGGCTCTCATGTGTCGCGGTCTAAAGGTACCTTAACATGGATGGATTTTTACAAACTATAGCTTGTTACATAGCGGATGAATATGCAAACAAGCTGACAAATCGGCAAGGCTTTAGACTTGAATCCTTTGGACAGAGCCCTAGACGTAGGTACATGATGCACCCAGTCTCGTTTTTGTGCAGTAAGTCCCATAGCAAGGGCTGTCAGCGGCAGCCGACATGGTTCTCATGTGTCGCGGACTAAATTTACCTTAACATGGATGGATTTTGACAAACTATAGCTTGTTGCATAGCGGATGAATAGTCCAACAAGCTGACAAATCGGCAAGTCTTCAGACTTGAACCCTTTGGGTCTAAAGTTACCTTAACATAGATGGATTTTGACAATCTATAGCTTGTTGCATAGCGGATGAATAGGCAAACAAGCTGACAAATCGGCAAGGTTTCAGACTTGAAACTTTTGGAGTGAGCTCCATTCGCAGTTACATGATGCCCCCAGTTTCGTTTTTGTGCATTAAGTTTCATAGCAAGGGCTGTCAGCGCCAGCCGACATGGCTCTCATGTGTCGCGGTCTAAAGGTACCTTAACATGGATGGATTTTTACAAACTATAGCTTGTTGCATAGCGGATGAATAGGCCAACAAGCTGACAAATCGGCAAGGCTTCAGACTTGAAACTTTTGGAATAATCCTCCGACGCAGGTATAAGATGCCCCCAGTTTCGTTGTTGTGCAGTAAGTCCCATAGAGAGGGCTGTCAGCGGCAGCCGACATGGCTCTCATGTGTCGCGGACTAAAGTTACCTTTACATGGATGGATTTTGACAAAACTATAGCTTGTTGCATAGCGGATGAATAGGCCAACAAGCTGACAAGTCGGCAAGGCTTCAGACTTGAAACTTTTGGAGTGATCCCCAGACGTATGTACATGATGCCCCCAGTTTCGTTTTTGTGCAGTAAGTCCCATAGCAAGGGCAGTCGGCGCCAGCCGACATGGCTCTCATGTGTCGCGGTCTAAAGGTACCGCAACAAGGATGGATTTTGACAAACTATAGCTTGTTGCATAGCGGATGAATATGCCAAAAAGTTGACAAATCGGCAAGGCTTCAGACTTGAAACTTTTGGAGTGAGCCCCAGACGCAAGTACATGATGCCCCCAGTTTCGTTTTTGTGCAGTAAGTCCCATAGCAAGGGCTGTCAGCGCCAGCCGACATGGCACTCATGTGTCGCGGTCTAAGGGTACCTTAACATGGATGGATTTTGACAAACTATAGCTTTTTGCAAAGCGGATGAATAGTCCAACAAGTTGACAGATCGGCAAGGCTTTAGACTTAAAACTTTTGGAGTGAGCCCCAGACGCAGGTACATGATGCCCCCAGTTTCGTTTTTGTGCAGTAAGTCCCATAGCAATGGCTGTCAGCGCCAGCCGACATGGCTCTCATGTGTCGCGGTCTAAAGGTACC
This sequence comes from Patiria pectinifera, assembly GCA_029964075.1. NCBI lineage: Eukaryota > Metazoa > Echinodermata > Asteroidea > Valvatida > Asterinidae > Patiria > Patiria pectinifera. The sequence continues at coordinate 12,871,108 of CM057141.1, forward strand.
TCAACAAGGATGGATTTTGACAAACTATAGCTTGTTGCATAGTGGATGAATAGGCCAACAAGTTGACAAATCGGCAGGGCTTCAGACTGGAAACTTTTGGAGTGAGCCCCAGACGCCACTACATGATGCCCCCAGTTTCGTTTTTGTACAGTAAGTCCCATAGCAAGGGCTGTCAGCGCCAGCCGACATGGCTCTCATGTGTCGCGGTCTAAAGGTACCTTAACATAGATGGATTTTGACAAACTATAGCTTGTTGCAAAGCGGATGAATAGTCCAACAAGCTCACAAATCGGCAAGGCTTCAGACTGGAAACTTTTGGAGTGAGCCCCAGACGCAGGTACATGATTCCCCCAGTTTCGTTTTTGTGCAGTAAGTCCCACAGCAAGGGCTGTCAGCGCCAGCCGACATGGCTCTCATGTGTCGCGGTCTAAAGGTACCTTAACATGGATGGATTTTGACAAACTATAGCTTGTTGCATAGCGGATGAATAGGCCAACAAGCTGACAAATCGGCAAGGCTTCAGACTTGAATCCTGTAGAGAGAGCCCTAGACGTTGGTACATGATGCCGCCAGTTTCGTTTTTGTGCAGTAAGTCCCATAGCAAGGGCTGTCAGCGCCAGCCGACATGGCTCTCATGTGTCGCGGTCTAAAGGTACCTTAACATGGTTGAATTTTGACAAACTATAGCTTGTTGCATAGCGGATGAATAGGCCAACAAGCTGACATATCGTCAAGGCTTCAGACTTGAAACTTCTGGAGTGAGCCCCAGACGTAGGTACATGATGCCCCCAGTTTCGTTTTTGTGCAGTAAGTCCCATAGCAAGGGCTGTCACCGCCAGGCGACATGGCTCTCATGTGTCGCGGTCTAAAGGTACCTTAACATAGATGGATTTTGACAAAGTATAGCTTGTTGCATAGCGGATGAATAGGCCAACAATCTGACAAATCGGCAAGTCTTTCGACTTGAAACTTTTGGAGTGAGCCCCCGAACGTTAGTATAAGATGCCCCCAGTTTCGTTTTTGTGCAGTAAGTCCCATAGCAAGGGCTGCCAGCGCCAGCCGACATGGCTCTCATGTGTCGCGGTCTAAAGGTACCTTAACATGGATGGATTTTGACAAACTATAGCTTGTTGCAAAGCGGATGAATAGTCCAATAAGGTGACAAATCGGTAAGGCTTCAAACTGGCAACTTTTGGAGTGGGCCCAAACGTAGGTACATGATGCCCCCAGTTTCGTTTTTGTGCAGTAAGTCCCATAGCAATGGCTGTCAGCGCCAGCCTTCATGGCTCTCATGTGTCGCGGTCTAAAGGTACCTTAACATGGATGGATTTTGACAAACTATAGCTTGTTGCATAGCGGATGAATAGGCCAACAAGCTGACAAATCGGCAAGTCTTTCGACTTTAAACTTTTGGAGTGAGCCCCCCATAACGTTTGTATAAGATGCCCCCAGTTTCGTTTTTGTGCAGTAAGTCCCATAGCAAGGGCTGCCAGCGCCAGCCGACATGGCTCTCATGTGTCGCGGTCTAAAGGTACCTTAACATGGATGGATTTTGACAAACTATAGCTTGTTGCAAAGCGGATGAATAGTCCAATAAGGTGACAAATCGGTAAGGCTTCAAACTGGCAACTTTTGGAGTGAGCCCCAGACGTAGGTACATGATGCTCCCAGTCTCGTTTTTGCGCAGTAAGTCCCATAGCAATGGCTGTCAGCGCCTGCCGACATGGCTCTCATGTGTCGCGGTCTAAAAGTACCTTAACATAAATGGATTTTGACAAAGTATAGCTTGTTGCAAAGCGGATGAATAGTCCAACAAGCTGACAAATCGGCAAGGCTTCAGACCTGACAGTTTTGGAGTGAGCCCCAGACGCAGGTACATGATGCCCCCAGTTTCGTTTTTGTGCAGTAAGTCCCTTAGCAAGGGCTGTCAGCGCCAGCCGACATGGCTCTCATGTGTCGCTGTCTAAAGGTACCTTAACATGGATGGATTTTAACAAACTATAGCTTGTTGCATAGCGGATGAATAGGCCAACAAGCTGACATATCGTCAAGGCTTCAGACTTGAAACTTCTGGAGTGAGCCCCAGACGTAGGTACATGATGCCCCCAGTTTCGTTTTGGTGCACTAAGTCCCATAGCAAGGGCTGTCAGCGCCAGCCGACATGGCTCTCATGTGTCGCGGTCTAAAGGTACCTTAACATAAATGGATTTTAACAAACTATATCTTGTTGCATAGCGGATGAATAGGCCAACAAGCTGACAAATCGGCAGGGCTTCAGACTTGAAACTTCTGCAGTGAGCCTCAGACGTAGGTACATGATGCCCCCAGTTTCGTTTTTGTGCAGTAAGTCCCATAGCAAGGGCTGTCAGCGGCAGCCGACATGGCTCTCATGTGTCGCGGTCTAAAGGTACCTTAACATGGATGGATTTTAACAAACTATAGCTTGTTGCATAGCAGATGAATAGGCCAACAAGCTGACAAATCGGAAGGGCTTCAGACTTGAATCCTGTGGAGAGAGCCCTAGACGTAGGTACATGATGCCGCCAGTTTCGTTTTTGTGCAGTAAGTCCCATAGCAAGGGCTGTCAGCGCCAGCCGACATGGCTCTCATGTGTCGCGGTCTAAAGGTACCTTAACATGGCTGGATTTTAACAAACTATAGCTTGTTGCATAGCGGATGAATAGGCCAACAAGCTGACAAATCGGCAAGGCTTCAGACTTGAAACTTCTGGAGTGAGCCTCAGACGTAGGTACATGATGCCCCCAGTTTCGGTTTTGTGCAGTAAGTCCCATAGCAAGGGCTGTCAGCGCCAGCCGACATGGTTCTGATGTGTCGCTGTCTAAAGGTACCTTAACATAGATGGATTCTGACAAACTATACCTTGTTGGATACCGGATGAATAGGCCAACAAGCTCACAAATCGGCAAGGCTGCAGACTTGAAACTTTTGGAGTGAGCCCAAGACGTAGGTACATGATGCCCCCAGTTTCGTTTTTGTGCAGTAAGTCCCATTGCAAGGGCTGTCAGCGCCGGCTGACATGGCTCTCATGTGTCGCGTTCTAAAGGTACCCTAACATAAACGGATTTTAACAAACTGTAGCTCGTTGGATAGTGGATGAATTGGCCAACAAGCTGACGAATCGGCAAGGCTTCAGACTTGAAACTTTTGGGGTGAGCCCCAGACGTAGGTACATGATGCCCCTAGTTTCGTTTTTTTGCAGTACGTCCCATAGCAAGGGCTGTCAGCGCCAGCCGACATGGCTCTCATGTGTCGCGGTCTAAAAGTACCTTAACATGGATGGATCTTGACAAACTATAGCTTGTTGGATAGCGGATGAATGGGCCAAAGAGCTGACAAATCGGCAAGTTTTCAGCTTTTAAACTTTTTGAGTGAGCTCCAGACGTATGTACATGATGCCCCCTGTTTCGTTTTTGTGCAGTAAGTCCCATAGCAAGGGCTGTCAGCGCCTGCCGACATGGCTCTCATGTGTCGCGGTCTAAAGGTACCTTAACATGGATGGATCTTGACAAACTATAGCTTGTTGGATAGCGGATAAATGGGCCAACAAGCTGACAAATCGGCAAGGCTTCATCTTTCAAACTTTTTGAGTGAGCTTTAGACGTAGGTACATGATGCCCGCAGTTTCGTTTTTGTGCAGTAAGTCCCATAGCAAGGGCTGTCAGCGCCAGCCGACATGGCTGTCATGTGTCGCGGTCTAAAGGTACCTTAACATAGATGGATTTTGACAAACTATAGCTTGTTGGATAGCGGATGCATAGGCCAACAAGCTGACAAATCGGCAAGGCTTCAGACCTGAAACTGTTGGAGTGAGCTTCAGACGTAGGTACATGATGCCCGCAGTTTCGTTTTTGTGCAGTAAGTCCCATAGCAAGGGCTGTCAGCGCCGGCTGACATGGCTCTCATGTGTCGCGATCTAAAGGTACCTTAACATAGACAGATTTTAACAAACTGTAGCTCGTTGGATAGCATATGAATAGGCCAACAAGCTGACAAATCGGCAAGGCTTCAGACTTGAAACTTTTGGGGTGAGCTCCAGCCGTAGATACATGATGCACCCAGTTTCGTTTTTGTGCAGTAAGTCCCACAGCAAGGGCTGTTAGCGCCAGCCGACATGGCTGTCATGTGTCGCGGTCTAAAGGTACCTTAACATAAATGGATTTTGACAAACTATACTTTGTTGGATAGCGGATGAATAGGCCAACAAGCTGACGTGTCGGCAATGCTTCAGACTTGAAACTTTTTGAGTGAGCCCCAGACGTATGTACATGATGCCCCCAGGTTCGTTTTTGTGCAGTAAGTCCCATAGCAAGGGCTGTCAGCGCCAGCCGACATGGCTCTCATGTGTCGCGGTCTAAATGTGCCTCAAAATGAACGGATTTTGACAAACTGTAGCTTGTTAGATAGCGGATGAGTAGGCCAACAAGCTGACAAATCGGCAAAGCTTCATACTTGAAACTTTTGGAGTGAGCCCCAGACGTAGGTACATGATGCCCCCAGTTTCGTTTTTGTGCAGTAAGTCCCATAGCAAGGGCTGTCACCGCCAGGCGACATGGCTATCATGTGTCGCGGTCTAAAGGTACCTTAATATAGATGGATTTTGACAAACTATAGCTTGTTGCATAGCGGATGAATAGGCCAACAAGCTGACAAATGGGCAAGTCTTTCGACTTTAAACTTTTGGAGTGAGCCCCCAAACGTAAGTACATGATGCCCCCAGTTTCGTTTTTGTGCAGTAAGTCCCATAGCAAGGGCTGTCAGCGCCAGCCGACATGGCTCTCATGTGTCGCAGTCTAAAGGTATCTTAACATAGATAGATTTTGACAAACTATAGCTTGTTGCGTAGCGGATGAATAGGCCAACAAGCTGACAAATCGGCCAGGTATTAGACTTAAAACATTTTGACTGAACCCCAGACGTAGGTACATGATGCCCCCAGTTTCGTTTTTGTGCAGTACGTCCCATAGCAAGGGCTGTCAGCGCCAGCCGACATTGCTCTCATATGTCACGGTCTAAAGGTACCTTTACCTAGATGGAATTTGACAAACTATAGCTTGTTGGATAGCGGATGAATAGGCCAACAAGCTGACAAATCGGCAAGGCTTCAGACTTGAAACTTTTGGAGTGAGCCCCGGACGTAAGTACATGATGCCCCCAGTTTCGTTTTTGTGCAGTAAGTCCCATAGCAAGGGCTGTCAGCGCCAGCCGACATGGCTCTCATTTGTCGCGGTCTAAAGGTACCTTAACATAAATGGATTTTGACAAAATATAGCTTGTTGGATAGCAGATGCATAGGCCAACAAGCTGACAAATAGGCAAGGCTTCAGACCTGAAACTTTTGGAGTGAGCCTCATTATAGCTTGTTGGATAGCGGATGAGTATGTCAACAAGCTGACAAATCGCCAAAGCTTCATACTTGAAACTTTTGGAGTGAGCCCCAGACGTAGGTACATGATGCCCCCAGTTTTGTTTTTGTGCAGTAAGTCCCATAGCAAGGGCTGTCACCGCCAGGCGACATGGCTCTCATGTGTCGTGGTCTAAAGGTACCTTAACATAGATGGATTTTGATAAACTTTAGCTTGTTGCATAGCAGATGAATAGGCCAACAAGCTGACAAATGGGCAAGTCTTTCGACTTTAAACTTTTGGAGTGAGCCCCAGACGTAGGTACATGATGCCCCCAGTTTTGTTTTTGTGCAGTAAGTCCCATAGCAAGGGCTGTCACCGCCAGGCGACATGGCTCTCATGTGTCGTGGTCTAAAGGTACCTTAACATAGATGGATTTTGATAAACTTTAGCTTGTTGCATAGCAGATGAATAGGCCAACAAGCTGACAAATGGGCAAGTCTTTCGACTTTAAACTTTTGGAGTGAGCCCCCAAACGTAAGTACATGATGCCCCCAGTTTTGTTTTTGTGCAGTAAGTCCCATAGTAAGGGCTGTCAGCGCCAGCCGACATGGCTCTCATGTGTCGCGGTCCAAAGGAACCTTAACATAAATGGATTTTGACAAACTATAGCTTGTTGCATAGCGGATGAATAGGCCAACAAGCTGACGAATCGGTAAGGCCCATAGCAAGGGCTGTCAGCGCCAGCCGACATGGCTCTCATGTGTCGCGGTCTAAAGGTGCCTTAACATAAATGGATTTTGAAAAACTATAGCTTGTTGGATAGCAAATGAATGGGCCAACAAGCTGACAAATCGGCAAGGCTTCAGCTTTCAACCTTTTTGAGGTATTAGACTTAAAACATTTGGACTGAGCCCCAGACGTAGGTACATGATGCCCCCAGTTTCGTTTTTGTGCAGTACGTCCCATAGCAAGGGCTGTCAGCGCCAGCTGACATTGCTCTCATATGTCGCGGTCTAAAGGTACCCTAACATGGACGGATTTTAACAAACTGTAGCTCGTTGGATAGCGGATGAATAGGCCAACAAGCTGACAAATCGGCAAGGCTTCAGACTTGAAACTTTTGGGGTGAGCTCCAGCCGTTTATACATGATGCCCCCAGTTTCGTTTTTGTGCAGTAAGTCCCACAGCAAGGGCTGTTAGCGACAGCCGACATGGCTGTCATGTGTCGCGGTCTAAAGGTACCTTTACATGGATGGATTTTGACAAACTATACCTTGTTGGATAGCGGATGAATAGGCCAACAAGCTGACAAGTCGGCAAGGCTTCAGACTTGAAACTTTGGGAGTGAGCCCCAGACGTAAGTACATGATGCCCCCAGTTTCGTTTTTGTGCAGTAAGTCCCATAGCAAGGACTGTCAGCGCCAGCCGACATGGCTCTCATGTGTCGCGGTCTAAATGTGCCTCAAAATAGACGGATTTTGACAAACTGTAGCTTGTTGGATAGCAGATGAATAGGCCAACATGCTGACAAATCGGCAAGGCTTCAGACTTGAAACTTTTGGAGTGAGCCCCAGACGTAGGTACATGATGCCCCCAGTTTCGTTTTTGTGCTGTACGTCCCATAGCAAGGGCTGTCAGCGCCAGCCGACATGGCTCTCATATGTCGCGGTCTAAAGGTATCTTAACATGGATGGAATTTGACAAATTATAGCTTGTTGGATAGCGGATGAGTATGTCAACAAGCTGACAAATCGCCAAAGCTTCATACTTGAAACTTTTGGAGTGAGCCCCAGACGTAGGTACATGATGCCCCCAGTTTTGTTTTTGTGCAGTAAGTCCCATAGCAAGGGCTGTCACCGCCAGGCGACATGGCTCTCATGTGTCGTGGTCTAAAGGTACCTTAACATAGATGGATTTTGATAAACTTTAGCTTGTTGCATAGCAGATGAATAGGCCAACAAGCTGACAAATGGGCAAGTCTTTCGACTTTAAACTTTTGGAGTGAGCCCCCAAACGTAAGTACATGATGCCCCCAGTTTCGTTTTTGTGCAGTAAGTCCCATAGCAATGGCTGTCAGCGCCAGCCGACATGGCTCTCATGTGTCGCGGTCCAAAGGTACCTTAACATAAATGGATTTTGACAAACTATAGCTTGTTGCATAGCGGATGAATAGGCCAACAAGCTGACGAATCGGTAAGGCCCATAGCAAGGGCTGTCAGCGCCAGCCGACATGGCTCTCATGTGTCGCGGTCTAAAGGTGCCTTAACATAAATGGATTTTGAAAAACTATAGCTTGTTGGATAGCAAATGAATGGGCCAACAAGCTGACAAATCGGCAAGGCTTCAGCTTTCAACCTTTTTGAGGTATTAGACTTAAAACATTTGGACTGAGCCCCAGACGTAGGTACATGATGCCCCCAGTTTCGTTTTTGTGCAGTACGTCCTATAGCAAGGGCTGTCAGCGCCAGCTGACATTGCTCTCATATGTCGCGGTCTAAAGGTACCTTTACATGGATGGAATTTGACAAACTATAGCTTGTTGGATAGCGGATGGATAGGCCAACAAGCTGCCTTAAGGCTGCCTTAAGGCTGGATTTTAGGGTCTTGGCCTTGGCCTCGATGCTTGAGGGCAAAAGCCTTGGCCTTGGCCTTGGCCTTGAGGGTTCAGGGCCTTGCAATTTTGAGTCAAAGCTCTTCAAGGCCCATAGATTTTTGCATTTTCCAGATAAATCTGTTCGAAATTTTGCTGTTACCATTTTAACCGTATTACCATGGAGGAGGGAAGCACCCTATAGATTTGTCTGTTGGGCACACTTCCACTTTCGTAGCATCACATTTTGTTACCATTGTAGTAGATTTGCTGCAAAAATATTCCGTACACTTGTGGGGCTAATGCGATGATCACTTTAATTGCATAACTATGGAATAGATCTGATTGGTTGTATATGTCTCCCCGATAAGTGCTAAAGATTTGCATGTATCTGTTTTAGATAATGCTGATATTTCTGACCATGTTGGGCCAGCAAATAAAAACTTCCCAAATCAGTTTCTTTAATCCCCCTTTGTTACACTTGGAAGAATTGTGTGTCAATATAGAAGTAAATCATTATTTTGTTTAGTTAAACCATATTGAAGACCTGAACTTATACTTTAATAGATACAGTGCAGTCATAAAACGGTGTAGGCCTATGCGAGCATGTTGATTGCAATTAAAGAAATGTTGTTCTTCGTAACGAGCAATTCGTGATAATAAGGGCGGATCCAGGGGGGCCAAAAGGGGCCATGCCCCCCCCCCAAAAAAAAAGAAACCATTTTTTTTTATGTGACGTCGTAATAAAGGCAGGCAATTAGTACACCACCATCTTTTCCTCAAAAAAACATCGGTTAAAATGGTCAGAAATTGCCTCAAATCGCACCACAGAGCATCTCGAATCCAAAAAAATTTCGGGGCCCTTAAGCGGGCCCCGAAGCCCAAGCCGTAATTTGTTTACCCACTTTTTTGGGGGGAGCAAAATTTCTTTGGCCCCCCTCCCGCAAATTGTGTTCTGGATGCGCCCTTGCGTGATGATGTGTCACTCGTGACTATAATTAGTTCTATATTAGTGGTCATTTCATAAAACAGGGCCTTGGCCTTGGCCTTGGCCTTGAGGGTTAAGCCTTGGCCTTGGCCTCGAGGCTTGAGGGTCAAAGCCTTAGCCTTGGCCTTGGCCTTGAGGGTCAAAGCCTTGGCCTTGGCCTTGGCCTTGAGGGTCAAAGCCTTTGCTCCAACACTGTCCCATAGCAAGGGCTGTCAGCGCCAGCCGACTTGGCTCTCATGTGTCGCGGTCTAAAGATGCCTTAACATTGGACGGATTTTGACAAACTATAGCTTGTTGGATAGAAGATGAATAGGCCTACAAGCTGACAAATCGGAAAGGCTTCAGACTTGAAACTTTTGGAGTGAGCTTCAGACGTAGGTACATGATGCCCCAATTTCATTTTTGTGCAGTAAGTCCCATAGCAAGCGCTGTCAGCGCCAGCCGGCATGGCTCTCATGTGTCGCGGTCTAAAGGTACCCTAACATGCACAAATTTTGACAAACTATAACTTGTTGGATAGTGGATGAATAGGCCTACAAGCTGACAAATCGTCAAGGCTTTAGACTTGAAACTTTTGGAGTGAGCCTCAGACGTAGGTACATGATGCCCCCAGTGTCGTTTTTGTGCAGTAAGTCCCATAGCAAGGGCTGTCCGCGCCAGCCGACATGGCTCTCATGTGTCGCGGTCTAAAGGTAGCTTAACATGGATGGATTTTGACAAACTATAGCTTGTTGCATAACGCATGAATAGGCCAAGAAGCTGACAAATCGGCAAGCCTTCAGACTTGAAACTTTTGGAGTGAGCCGCAGACGTAGGAACATGATGCCCCCAGTTTCGTTTTTGTGCAGTAAGTCCCATAGCAAGGGCTGTCAGCGCCAGCCGACATGGCTCTCATGTGTCGCGGTCTAAAGGTACCTTAACATGGATGGATTTTGACAAACTATAACTTGTTGCATAGCGGATGAATACGCCAACAAGCTGACAAATCGGCAAGGCTTCAGACCTGAAACTTCTGGAGTGAGCCCTAGACGTAGGTACATGATGCCCCCAGTTTCGTTTTTGTGCAGTTAGTCCCATAGCAAGGGCTGTCAGCGCCAGCCGACATGGCTCTCAAGTGTCGCGGTCTAAAAGTACCTTAACATGGATGGATTTTGTAAAACTATAGCTTGTTGGATAGCGGATGAACAGGCCAACAAGCTGACAAATCGGCAAGGCTTCAGACTTGAAACGTTTGGAGTGAGCTCCAGACGTAGGTACATGATGCCCCCAGTTTCGTTTGTGTGCAGTAAGTCCCTTAGCAAGGGCTGTCAGCGCCAACCGACATGGTTCTGATGTGTCGCGGTCTAAAGGTACCTTAACATGGATGGATTCTGACAAACTATAGCTTGTTGCATAGCGGATGAATAGGCCAACAAGCTGACAAATCGGCAAGGCTGCAGACTTGAAACTTTTGGAGTGAGCCCAAGACGTATGTACATGATGCCCCCAGTTTCGTTTTTGTGCAGTAAATCCCATAGCAAGGGCTTTCAGCGCCAGCCGACATGGCTCTCATGTGTCGCGGTCTAAAGGTACATTAACATTGGACAGATCTTGACAAACTATAGCTTGTTGGATAGCGGATGAATGGGCCATGTTACAACTGATAATGTAGTAACCAACCGATAACGTATCACCAACCGATAATGTATCACAAATTGACCGATATTGTATCACTAACCGATAATGTACCAAAAATTTACTGATAGTGTAGTAAAATTTGTATCCGATAATGTATCACGTGTCGACGGATAATGTAACTACAAAATAACTGTATCCGATAATGTATCACCACGGAACGGATACTGTATCAACCGATAATGTATCATAAATCAACCGATAATGTATCAGTATTGGGAAAAGGTGTACACAAATGTTTGTTTTATGTCCGATTATCCCGCCCCACGTTTTGACCAGGGAGGGGGGGGGTCTGGGCTAGTTGATCACCACCACCCCCCATTATTTTGTATTTAGAGAAAAAGGGCTTATTTTGAGGTATTTTTCAAACTTTCCAACCGCCGAAATGTATTAAATAGTATTGAGAAAGGGAGAAAAATACAAATAGCTTGAAATGCGCTGGGACGTCTGTATCATGAACAGCAACCCCAGTGTCATGTGGTCTCCAGCAAGGCCCCCCCCCCCCCGCTTGTATTTCACGGCCAGGACTTTTTTTTTTAGCTATCCCCCATCCCCAAGTCCCCAGCGCAGATTTACGCTACTGTTGCAGGGGCGGATCCAGGATTTTTCGCGGGAGGGGGGTTCATCAGCAAAACAATCTGAATATGTACACAGGATTTATTTTTTTTCGGACACTTGGCCTCCGTAAAATCAAAAACTTAGGGAAGGGGGTATCATTTTTCAATAGGGGACGCTGTTCAAATTTGACAATTATTAACACTGGATTACAGAATGGTGTAAAAATATCCCCTATCTAAGCTGCCTCCGTCCGTATTTTGAACAGGCGGACATTATACCAGTATTTTTTTTGTTTGGGGGGGGGGGCACAGCAGAGGGGGGGGGTGCATTATTTTTTTTAGGAATTTGTATGCAATTTGTTTTGGGACACAGCTGGGGGACCCTCCCACCCCGGATCCGCGCCTGTGTTGGCCTCAAGGAAGCGGTAGGCTCGTGACGTTTGGACTCAAAACTGTGTGGGTTGAACAAACTGAAGTCAGTGGGTAGACAAATAACAAATGACGTCACATGCGAACGGTGCCCCCCCCCCCCCCCGGGGGGGCATTATTTTGTACGGTACAGTAATATTTTGTACGGTACAGTAAAATTGTGTACCTGATTGTAGGATTTTATCAGCGTTCCCCGTTGAAAATATGGCACGACACCCCCTCCCCCCTCATCGACCCCCTCCCCCTCATCCCTCCTCACCCCCCATCCCTCCACTAAATGAGCAGTAATGCTGTGATTGTGCCCTTTCTGTAAGAAAAAAATATCGACGGGGGTCGACAAGGGACCCATGAAGCTTGATCGCATCTAGACTATCTTCGACGATTGCCGCCTAAATCCGGTAAACTTGTTACATTGTATCTTTTGTGACAGCTCAAGTTACATGATCATTTCAGATGGTAGTTTTGCTATACAAATGCCTCGCCACTTGTATGTGTTCCCGGTTCATGCACAGCGCGTATTTTGAATGATGCAAAGTTATTGGGGGAGGGAATAGTCTGGAAGACCATCTCAAGTTAAATTGAACGTATGCGCGCGCCGACGTTGCCTGACGCTCATGCAAAGACGCTGCTGCTAATAGCCACATTCTGGCACATTCTGGAAGTGGTGTGGAACCTTGCGCGCGAACCAGTACAGTACAGTACGCACATGCTGTGTCCCGTCCATTGATCTCCATACGGGGATCAATGGTCCCGTACGTCCATGGGGCTCTCAAAAGTGGTAAAACTCGCCCTCTTGTGTCGCAGCACGGAGCCCATGTGGAGGTCAAATGTCCGGAGAAAAAAATTTGTCCACATTTCGGCGCGGATGTGCGAGTGCAGTTAACCCCCCCCCCCCTTGACATCAAAAGCTGGATACGCCACTAGCCTAGGCCCACTTGGAAGTAGAGCGTCTCCAAACCAGAGCAACTCCCTACCTCCCAAAATAAAAAAAAACATATTCTTAATGATAAACTTTCTCGAGTGGGGACTTATCATAGTAAAGGCACTTATTAGACTTTAAATAATTTGCAATATTTCCACCTTTTTCCAATACTGATACATTATCGGTTGATTTTTGATACATTATCGGTTGATACAGTATCCGTTCCGTGGTGATACATTATCGGATACAGTTATTTTGTAGTTACATTATCCGTCGACACGTGATACATTATCGGATACAAATTTTACTACACTATCAGTAAATTTTTGGTACATTATCGGTTAGTGATACAATATCGGTCAATTTGTGATACATTATCGGTTGGTGATACGTTATCGGTTAGTTACTACATTATCAGTTGTAACAGGCCAACAAGCTGACAAATCAGCAAGGCTTCAGCTTTCAAACTTTTTGAGTGAGCCCCAGACGTATGTACATGATGCCCCCTGTTTCGTTTTTGTGCAGTGAGTCCCATAGCAAGGGCTTTCAGCGCCAGCCGACATGGCTCTCATGTGTCGCGGTCTAAAGGTGCCTCAAAATAGACGGATTGTGACAAACTGTAGCTTGTTGGATAGCAGATGAATAGGCCAGCAAGCTGACAAATCGGCAAAGCTTCAGACTTGAAACTTTTGGAGTGAGCCCCAGACATAGGTACATGATGCCCCCAGTCTCGTTTTTGTGCCGTACGTCCCATAGCAAGGGCTGTCAGCGCCAGCCGACATGGCTCTCATATGTCGCGGTCTAAAGGTACCTTAACATGGATGGAATTTGACAAACTATAGCTTGTTGGATAGCAGATGAATAGGCCTACAAGCTGACAAATTGGCAAGGCTTCAGACTTGAAACTTTTGGAGTGAGCTTCAGACGTAGGTACATGATGCCCCAGTTTCATTTTTGTGCAGTAAGTCCCATAGCAAGCGCTGTCAGCGCCAGCCGGCATGGCTCTCATGTGTCGCGGTTTAAAGGTACCCTTACATGAACGGATTTTGACAAACTGTAGCTTGTTGGATAGTGGATGAATAGGCCTACAGCTGACAAATCGGCAAGGCTTTAGACTTGAAACTTTTGGAGTGAGCCTCAGACGTAGGTACATGATGCCCCCAGTTTCGTTTTTGTGCAGTAAGTCCCATAGCAAGGGCTGTCAGCGCCAACCGACATGGCTCTCATTCCGCGGTCTAAAGGTATTTTAACATAGACGGATTTTGACAAACTATACCTTGTTGGATAGCGGATTAATAGACAAATCGTGTTGGAGCGGGGGGGGGGTGTTTGCATTTTTTTGACGGATTTCGATGATTTTTTTTTTTTTTTGGACAGGCGAGCTGGGGGACCCTCCCCCTGGATCCGCCCCTGCACCTCCTCGATCGTTTTGCGCAATGCATGATCGAGTGCAATGACATCGGGGATAACCCTGCATTTCTTCAGAAGCTTTCGGCAGCAGCACGCGCCTTCCGCCGCTGCGCCCCCCGTCTTCTGAAAGGCTAACCCCCTTGCAATTTTTGTCAATTTTCTTCAAAACATGACTCGTAAGGGACCCTCAAACACATTCCAACTCAATTTAGAGACAGATATATCATTAAAAAAAATTTTAAATTAAAACCTCTTGCAATTTTTGTCAATTTTCGTCAAAAAAATGAAAATGCTCCAAACTTCCTGGAAAGACCCCTAAGGGCCCCGGGAACACATTCCATCTTGATTTAGGGTGAGATATATCATTAAAAGTAATTCATATTTTAGCCAATTTTTTATAGAAAAATTGTAAGGCTAACCTTTTGCAATGTTTGTCAATTTTGGTCAAGAAATGAAAATGCTCCAAACTTCCTGGAAGGACTCCTAAGGGACCCTCAAACACTTTCCCACTCCATTAAGGGACATATATCATTAAAAAGAAATTCATATTTTAGCCAAATATTATGAAAAATGTAAGGTTAACTCCTTGCAATTTTTGTCAATTTTGGCCCAAAAAAATGAAATTGCTCTAAACTTCCTGGAAAGACTCTTGAGGGGACCCTCGAACACATTCCAACTCGGTTCAGGGACAGATATATCATTAAAAAGAAATTCATATTTTAGCCTAATTTTATTTAAAAAAATGTAAGGCTAACCCCTTGCAATTTTTGTCAATTTTGGTCAAAAAAATTAAATGCTTCAAACTTCATGGAAAGACTCCTAAGGGACCCTCGAACACATTTCAACTCGATTCAGGGACAGATATATCTTGAAAAAGAAATTCATTTTTAGCCAAATTTTATGAAAAATGTAAAGCTAACCCCTTGCAATTTTTGTCGATTTTCTTCAAAATACGAAAATTCTCCAAACTTCGTCAAAAAATTAAATGCTTCAAACTCCATGGAAAGACTCTTAAGGAACCCTCGAACACATTCCAACTCAATTTAGGGACAGATATATCATTAAAAAGAAATTCATATTTTAGCCAATTTTTATGAAAACTGTGAGGCTAACCTCTTGTAATTTTTGTCAATTTTCGTCAAAAAAATGAAAATGCTCCAAACTTCCTGGAAAGACCCCTAAGGGCCCCGGGAACACATTCCATTTTGATTGAGGGATATATATATTATTAAAAAGTAATTCATATTTTAGCCAATTTTTTATAGAAAAATTGTAAGGCTAACCCCTTGCAATGTTTGTCAATTTTTGTCAAGAAATGAAAATGCTCCAAACTTCCTGGAAGGACTCCTAAGGGGCCCTCAAACACATTCCCACTCCATTAAGGGACAGATATATCATTAAAAAGAAATTCATATTTTAGCCAAATATTGTGAAAAATGTAGGGTTAACTCCTTGCAATTTTTGTCAATTTTGGTCAAAAAATGAAATTGCTCTAAACTTCCTGGAAAGACTCTTGAGGGGACCCTCGAACACATTCCAACTCGTGTCAGTGACAGATATATCATTAAAAAGAAATTCATATTTTAGCCTAATTCTATAAAAAAAAATGTAAGGCTAACCCCTTGCAATTTTTGTCAATTTTGGTCAAAAAATTAAATGCTTCAAACTTCATGGAAAGACTCTTAAGGAACCCTCGAACACATTCCAACTCGATTCAGGGACAGATATATCTTGAAAAAGAAATTCATTTTTAGCCAAATTTTATGAAAAATGTAATTTTTGTCGATTTTCTTCAAAATACGAAAATTCTCCAAACTTCGTCAAAAAATTAAATGCTTCAAACTTCATGGAAAGACTCTTAAGGAACCCTTAGGGCCCCTGGAACACATTCCATTTCGATTTAGGGAGGGATGTAACATTAAAAAGTAATTCATATTTTAGCCAATTTTTATAGAAAAATTGTAAGGCTAACCCCTTGCAATGTTTGTCAATTTTGGTCAAGTAATGAAATTGCTCCAAACTTCCTGGAAGGACTCCTAAGGGACCCTCAAACACATTCCCACTCCATTAAGGGACACATATATCATTAAAAAGAAATTCCTATTTTAGCCAAATATTATGAAAAATGTAAGGCTAACCCCTTGCAATTTTTGTCAATTTTGGTCAAAAAATTAAATGCTCCAAACTTCCTGGAAGGACTCCTAAAGGACCCTAGAACGCAATCCGACTTGATCTAGGGACAGATATATCTTGAAAAAAATATTCATATTTAGCCAAATTTTATGAAAAATGTAAGGCTAACCCCTTGCAATTTTTGTCAATTTTCGTCAAAAAATGAAATTGCTCCAAACTTCCTGGAAAGATACCTGAGGGGACCCTCGAACACATTCCAACTCGATTCAGGGACGATTATATCATTAAAAAGAAATTCATATTTTAGCCTAATTTTATTTAAAAAAATGTAAGGCTAACCCCTTGCAATTTTTGTCAATTTTGGTAAGAAAATTAAATGCTTCAAACTTCATGGAAAGACTCTTAATAAGGAACCCTTGAACACATTCCAACTCGATTTAGGGACAGATATATCATTAAAGAGAAATTCATATTTTAGCCAATTTTTATGAAAACTGTAAAGCTAACCTCTTGCAATTTTTGTCAATTTTCGTCAAAAAAAATGAAAATGCTCCAAACTTCCTTGAAAGACCCCTAAGGGCCCCTGGAACACATTCCATTTCGATTTAGGGAGAGATATATCATTAAAAAGTAATTCATATTTTAGCCAATTTTTATTTAAAAAATTTAATGTTTGTCAAATTTGGTCAAACAAAATAAATTGCTCCAAACTTCCTGGAAAGACCCCTAAGGGCCCCTGGAACACATTCCATTGCGATTTAGGGACAGATATATCATTAAAAAGAAATTCATATTTTAGCCAAATATTATGAAAAATGTAAGGTTAACTCCTTGAAATGTTTGTCAATTTTCGTCAAAATATAAAAATGCTCCAAACTTCCTGGGACACTGTAACACATTCCAACTCGATTTAGGGACAGAAATATCATTAAAAAGAAAATCATATTTTAGCTAATTTTTATGAAAAATGTTAGGCTAACCCATTGGAATTTATGTCAAATTGTAAGGCTAACCCCTTGCAATGTTTGCCAATTTTGGTCAAAAAATGAAAATGCTCCAAACTTCCTGGAAGATCTCCTAAGGGACCCTCAAACACATTCCCACTCGATTTAGGGACAGATATATCATTAAAAAGAAATTAATATTTTAGCCAAATATTATGAAAAATGTAAGGTTAACTCCTTGCAATGTTTGTCAATTTTCGTTAAAAAATAAAATTGCTCCAAACTTCCTGGAATGACTCCTAAGGGACCCTGGAACACATTCCAACTCGATTTAGGGACACATATATCATTAAAAAGAAAATCATATTTTAGTTAATTTTTATGAAAAATGTAAGGCTAGCCCCTTGCAATTTTTGTCAATTTTCTACAAAATATGAAAATTCTCTAAACTTCCTGGAAAGACTCGTAAAAAACCCTGGAGCACATTCCAACTCGATTTTGGGACACATATATCATTAAAAAGAAAATCATATTTTAGCCAATTTTTATGAAAAATTCCCCCCCCCACGTCTTTAACTGATAAATCGATTTTTTTTTTGCCCCCTTTAGAAAAGGTCCTAGCTGGCGACGCCCATGGGTTGTGCACATCACTCTTTGTTGGAAACGCGTCACATTCTCTGGCGCATGGCGGCGAGTTCGATCCAGACGTAGACATGTCTTCCTCGTCAGAAATTATATCTTGGGGGTTCAGAGATCACAAGGAATATTTCGCTAACGGACAGAAGCAGCACAGCGCAGTATGCAAGTCATGTGGGCTGGGGATTTCAGAGAAGTCTGAAACAACTTTACCAAACAAAAACAACACTTTTTAATATGTGTGCATGTTAAATTTCTTGGAATACTGGGTAATTACTTTACATATTAAATGCAAATAACGGTGCTATTTTCCATAATGCTATAGATAAAAAATGTACTCGGGATGTACTCGATATCTTTGTACTCGTACTTGGCCCGTACTCGGACTCTGAAAAAACTCGAATTCGGATTTTTGGCCGAGGACTCGACTAAAAAGTACTCGGACTCGGCCCGTACTCGGCACTGTGTGTACTCGGAAAAGTTTGTACTCGAGTTTTTTGGTACTCGACTACAACACTGCTCCACAAAGAGTGCTTTATTCATGTTCAAAGTGACTTGAAGTGACAAGTTTGCGCAATTTGTACAGTGTATTTCTTTAAATCAAATTCAGTACAATGTGTTTTTCTTGAGTTATCATCTCCACAAACTGTGTGTTATTTTTGTTTACCTAATGCCGACTTCGTTTGGGCAGATCGTGATCCGCGTTGCTTTACGGTGGTGACCACTATTTGTGTAGCGCGCCCTCTATTGGAAGAAATTGATGTTGGTAAAATGTACGGGAGTGCCCTTACACACTGTAGCTTTTTGTTGTGTTCATTTTTCTCTTCAAATGTTTTTGTTCATTTTTAAAACTTTTGTGTCGTACATCACGATGAATTATAGGACGCAATTTGAATTTAATGCAATTTTGTTTACTTGATTTATCGTCTCCACAACAGTGTTGGAGTACTCGTACTCGAACTCGAACTCGAGTACAACTCGAGTACCAATAAGTACTTGGCCCGTACTCGATCATAAGTACATGTACTCGGAAAAAAAAAACAAGTACTCGGCACGTACTCGTAATTTTGAACTCGGGCTCGTCCCTTAACTCGACAAATTGTACTCGATGAACTCGATCCCAGTCGCGCGGTACTCGAAAGAAAATTCGGATTTTTTCGATACTAATTATTCGATACTAAAGTTTGACCAAAAATTTCACAGAGTGTATATGAAAATGATGAAAGTATTGCGCTGTATTCTTTATCGACTCTAAATCGAGTGTTCGTGAATGGGTATTTTTTTACTGTCCTATTCTCACTGAATACTACAAGAATACCAGCGAAATAAACCGCAACCTTCTTTTCGTGGGCTTCATGTGCGTTCATCACACGAGGCATTTTCTAACTAACAAGGCGCGGAAAGATCGTATCCGTGGGGAAGAGGTTGTGCCATGGGCGTCGCGGGGGGGGGCAAGGGGGGGCGCGAATTCATAGTGGTGTAAATTTAATGAGTGGGGGGCTGGCGGCAAAATGTCCCTTTCCCCTCTAAAACTGATAAATTGAGAATTTGTTGAAAAATACAAGGATTTTTGGGATTTTAGCGCCCCTAGTGTAATGCCGTGCATGTCCTGGTGGTATGCTGTCTACATTTTCATAGTCGTTTTTTTCCGGAAATTAAGGATGAGAACTTCCAGTTCATATTATTTTTCACGAAAATAATGTTTGATAACAGGCTGACGAAGGACTGTTGGGAACAGCGAACGGAATAGGCCTATAGGTCTGATATACAGTGTTAACAAACAAATCCGTAAGAAAAGATAGTTTTCTTTTTAAAGACGTCTGAACGATTTTAAAATAGTAGTAGGGGAGTTGAGAATCTGTGTCTGTCAAAATACAAAGAGTAGAAGTCAGGCGCAGATCCCCTGAGAGGGGTTCAAACCTCCCCCCGCCAACCCCAACCCCGCTCTGACGCACAAAAAAATGTATAACCATTATAATAATGATAAGGTCCGCCTGTCCG
Source organism: Patiria pectinifera (assembly GCA_029964075.1). NCBI lineage: Eukaryota > Metazoa > Echinodermata > Asteroidea > Valvatida > Asterinidae > Patiria > Patiria pectinifera. The sequence continues at coordinate 12,890,758 of CM057141.1, forward strand.
CAACAATCGGATATAAACATCTCTAACGGGCCTGACCACCCCCCGCCAAAATTCCAAGTTCCGCCCCTGCACGCCTGATGTCTTTTTCAAAAAAGGCCTGCATAATAATAGTTTCCATTGTTGCGTAATGGGAAGGGCGTTTAGCACACGTACGCCTACGACTAATGAGGCTGCCGTATACAATTTTTCGAAGAAATGAAAACCAGTGGGCTCATTATTTCCCGAAATGTCAACTTCTTTTCGTCCATGGAGCCCAAACAGATGGACCCACCAATGTGCCACGTTTCTCCGTCAATTATTTTGAGAACTCTAAGAAAGCCAAATGGCCCAGTGGTTAGATTCACCGTCCACGCATCGCGCGGGGCACGGGTTCGAATCCCGTCGGTGTCTTTTTGGTTTTAATCACACTCGTTCAGTCATTGTATAAGATGTTTAATTTCCCGTCGTAAAATACCAACAGTACCTTAGCTTAACCGGTAAGCACTGCTGTTGGTACTGTCCGTGAGTTCCAGGTTGGCGCCTTCGTACAGGTTCAGGGCATTTGGTCCACTCGGAGGATCAGGGCTTAGGGGCCGCCCTGTTCCTCCCTTAGCTCTTTGCTTTTACATGGTGCCTGGCCCTCCGGGGTTATATGGATGGACAGGGAAGGAAGTGTGTATTGGTCGGGGACGCCGAGACCCCGGAAGAGAACTAAGGGATTGGCTGGGGCATTGTTATGGCTCAGACCGATCCCTGAAAGCTTGACTAGCACATAACTTTTTGATTTTTTTTATCCTCTATCTTTTATACTTTGGTTTAGTTTGATATTTACATCTGCTCGGCAGATGTACGGTAGTTTTGAAAACGAAACAGAGGTCTATGTCATGAATCAATGAATCATAATTGACTATAATTAAAACGGAGTTTCGTTCGATCAATATGACTACCATTATAAATGGCGCAATTTCCAATTGACGTAAAAACGCCATATTATACCGGGGAATAAATACAGACGTACATTGTAATATAAACATTATTTACATCTTTCAAATAACGTTTCTTCAATTGTGAACATTCCCAACAAATATAGTATTTCTCAAAACAGGGGAACAAAACGCAAGATAGCAAAGTCCGTCACCCTTAAACTGGAAATTAAAAATGAAAAACAAAGTACAATAATGTACAATAAGGATTGAACTGGAAAACAATCTATGGCATGGGGCTTTTACTGACTTGCTTTTTCTACAGTCAGTAACATGCAGGCGCGGATCTTGAGAAAGGTTTTTTTTTGGGGGGGGGGGGGTTCGAACCCCTCCACTGCTCTGACACAAAAAGTAAAGCTATTCTACAGCGGTTATTAACACTAGGCACATATCACAGAATATGCATATACCCCCTAAGAAAGCAGCCAATGTCCGTATTTTTGTGCAAAGCGGACATTATTACCAGTAAACAGTTTAAGCGTGTCAGAGGGGGGGGGGGGGGGGTGTTTCGCATTTTATTCCACGGATTTCTATGAATTTTGTTTTTGGACAGAACTGGGCATGGGCACGCGAGGGGGCAAGGGGGGGGGGGGCGCTTGCAAAAAAAAACCCAACCAAAAACCAAAAAGAGAAAAAGAGGCGCAAAGTCATAGTGGGGCTCGTATCATACTCTCAATGCATTGGGGGCGTGCTGTTCAAATCCGACGATTTTTAACACTATATCACAGCGTAGTGTAAATATACCCACTAACCAAGCTGGCTCTGTCCGTATTTTGTGCAAAGGCTGACATTACCAGTACCAAATGTTTGGGTGTCAGAGCAGGGGGGGGGGTTACATTTTGATACATTTCTATGGAAATACAAACAATTTTGACAGATCTGCGCCTAATACCAATGCACGGAGAATCTTTTTCGAAGAAAAGTGAAACCAAGATCGCCCAAATCGGTCCAGTAGCTTTTGTTCTAAAGCCTATTTTGTGAAGCAAGGTGGGGGTCATTTTTGTCCCGATGAATTACTAAACCGCGCCCGGGAATTTGACTTGCATTGTAAATTGACAGAGGGATTCTTATGTAATAAAACCCGCATGAAAGAAGTGTGCTTCACAAAATAGGCTCTGCAGCAAAAACTACTGGACCGAATCGGGATATTCTGGTATCATAATTTTTTCTAAAAGGATTCTTCGTGAATGGACCGATCCAGTAAGCTCCGCCCAGTGCGCACGTGGGCAAATTAACACGTGCTCCTCTCCAATCCGGTTCTTTAGTAAAAACGTCATACACGCACGCGCACCGCTGATTACTTGCGCCCATTGGATAAACACTTACGTTGCGTTAGCTTCCGGTTCCAATGGTTCCATTGCTACTTAATGGTCAGTGGGCGTGGTTTAAACTGAACTGACGTCACACTAACGAACCGGATGCCACACTGCATTTTCCTTCCGCGCGCATCATACGCGCGTGCACGCATGTCGGACTTTAGTGCACGCACGTCGGACATAAATCACGGCTGTGATTGGTCAGAACACCATGGGGCGGTGCTTACTGGATCGGTCCATTGGTACAGGTGGTTTGAGTCTCAAGGTTGTGGAAGTATGCCGTTCCGGTTTGTGTTGACCACCCTGTATAACGAGTTTCATTCGGTTACGTTTCCAGACATCTTTCTTCAATTTCTTTTTCAAAGCATTACAAAACTCTGACTAGTACGGTAAACAAAAAGGTATTACATAAAAAAAAACTTCTTACATTAGGCATAACGACATGACAAACGAACTGACAAGAACAATATGAACACACTGGGCTAAATGCTGAAGTAAAGCTGTTTTTTTTTTTATTCGTCATAATATGAAGCAGACAATTATATACGTCAAGGTCTGATATGTACAGGATTTGCAAACAAGTGTTTATCAAAAAATGGAATCAACTGCCACTACAAGGGCATCACGTGGCTAACAATCTCTGAAAACACAGAGTTCTTAATTTATGTTAATACCAAAAAGTGACACCGACTTGACCACATATAAAGAATTAATGGTATGCCATAACCCTCTGGTGCTTAACAGGTGCCGTATAGTTAAAGACATGGATACGCTATGGCCCATAATAGTTTGAGCCTGAAATCTTGCAAGCTCATCCGAAATGTTTCTTTCAATGCTTCAATTGCCGGGATACGTAAATAATTCTTTGCTTGAAGGTTACTTTTTCAAATGAGATCTTAATGTTAACACAATAAATGCCTCGAAATATCTGAGATGGTTTACTGAAAGGCTCCTGTTCTTTGGGAAACACCCATTCAGGTTGAAGGATTACAACATAATAAAGTGAAAAATTACTGACTTTTCACTGGTTCAAACCTGCCAGGAACCAAATTTTCCTAAAATAATCCTAAAATTAACGGAAAAACCCCAAAAAACAAAAAGTAGTCAAATGTTTTCAGATCATCAAGTTGATGTGAAAATCTGAAATAAAATTGGTAAGACATGATTAATTCTGTCATTTCCCCATGTCGAGATTTCCCCATGTCGAGCCAGACCCTTAAACCCTTAAACCCCAACAACAGTGGTTCAGGATTTCACAGGTTGTTTATAGCACATCAGTGCGAGTTCAAGGTCTAATGTACAACTCATGAAAATGTTGCGTAACAAAATCTGGCACTTAACCAAAAAACCCAAACAATTGCCAGATAATTAACAAAAGTTCAAAATTATACAAATACGATGTTTTGGTGATGAAAAAAAAATGTGAATAAATAAACAAATTGTCAAGACTCTTTCAACGAAGATAAGAGCAATCAAATTTATATAATTTTTCATTGATGAAACGAAAATTGGACACATCCCAAAATGGAAAAGAAAAGAAAACGATTATTGTAAATATTATTTGAAATCAGACTCATCAGAGAAATGTTACTGTAATTCCAAGACAGTTACAATATCAATGATGTTAAAGGGATTAAATGTCACCTTCCAATTTGTTATTTTTTTCCTTGAAAAAAGAAAAAAAACCCAACATTTTCTTTTAAAAAACCCTTTGTTTGATGAAGATCACTACAGTATCACATGGTACCCTAAGCATGGCTACTTGTAGTGTGTCTAGTTCCCTTGTACAAAGGCAATGTTCAATATGTACTCAATTCCATCCCAATGGTACCAGACTACTTTTAACATGAGCCTTACTTAGAGTCTCATAAAAGAGTGTAGAAAAATCATTAGGTCTGCTGTCGCAGGCCTAAGACTGGTGCTCTCTTTGACAATTAGGATACCAGATGTGTAGTGCATGGCATCTGACACCAACATGGCTGCCACATGCTTTAGACTGGCGCTCTCTTTAACGATTAGGATACCAGACGTGAAATGGATGATGTCCTTTAAAAGGGAGATCTGGCTTCCAAATTCATTCTCCTTGACCACAGACGCACTTAGTCTTCAGTCACATCGCTAGTAGCCACCCCAACACATTGCAAGACCTTTTTTATTAAATACATCTGTACAAAAAACTCATATACAGCCGGCGTGTACAGCTGCACAGCGGCTGAACACAAGGCTATATATTTCACATCATATTTCCGTGTCCGAGTATACGATCACTGTGTGGTTTAGTCCGAGAGGTCGATGGAGGAAGGGGTTAACTGTCTACTCGTGTGCCTCCACCGGTTCCCGGTTCATAACTGGCGCTTGGCTCTTCTGCTGCATACAGCTCCTGGCAACCGACTCAAACAATCTGTTGGTTAACAAGAAAGAATCTTTAAGTGAACTTGAAAAGAGACTAACTCGGCATTCAGATATGATGATTAGCACTAGTTTCTGTGGTGTAAGCCTTGGCATTGTGCATGGATTAGTCTGATCTTCAGTGTATCTTTGGAGTCGCAGATGCCTCAGGTTTAAAAATCTCAGGGCATTTAAAATGTTAAATTAAATACCTGTTAATGGTACATCTGGGAGACATTTTCTTGTCATTAATCATACCTTAAGGAGACACCGGACATTAGGGAGACATTGAAACGTCTCCCTAATGTCACAGCTCCTATTTAGTGGCAACATTTTACTGTCGCAAATAGGCTAGATTGATTGCTTGTGGTCCCAAACATAAATAAACTGAAATTCGTGGGGGTAGGATAAGGTAAAATTGGGATTGGGTGACTTTAAAGATGGAAAAATTTTGTGCACAAGTCTATGGGAATGTCTCCCAAATTACCCATTTCCCGTAATCAAAATAACTTCAGTTAAGAGTGTTCCAGTGAGACACAAATAAAGGCTGATCGTATGTAACAGAATAAATAAGTTTCACATGATGACATAAGGATTGACCCATTCCTAATTTCAACAGGATTATTGTGTTTCAATATTAACAAAAAAAATGATGAAAAGAACATTATACACCAAAGTGCAAGCGTGTTTTTAATTGTTTCAAAAATATTTTCCTTCCATAATGTGTGAACAGCAATTTTTTTTGGGGGGGGGGCAGAGCATGTTACAGCTTTTTGTCAAAAAGGAAAACAAGAATGTAAAGTAAACATTGAATGGAGGGGAGGGGGCAAAAGAATCCTGTATCTATGGCTTAAAAAAAGGTTGTCAAATCAAAAAACAAAAGAAGTTATGTTTGAGGAAATGAAGCAGAATGATGAGACTTCCTCAGACAGTCTGTGACTTACTTTTCAATCTCCGGGGCACAGTGGACAAACTCATGATTCCAGAACTTGAAGTTAGGATTCCTGATGAGATCAATGAAGGTGATGAGAAGGCCCCATGGGTGTGGTCTGTTGACTATCAATCGCTCTAGCAGTACCCTAGAGGAAAAAGAAAGGCAAAATTGGGCAAAGGAAAACAATTAAGTCTTGATTTTTTGTTGGAATTTAGAAAATGTTAGTTGGACATGCCGTGCCAATGTGCTGCGGCAATGGTACATATCAGGAGGAATTACATGTAGGTAGGAACACCTCGCCCTACACCCGACTTGTTTACTATGGTCTGTTTAAAGGGCAAATGCAACGTAATTTTGGAAATGCAATCCTTGAAAATGTATCTCTGTATTCCACATTTTTCAAGGGTATTTTGGTGCCTTTTTGTTTTCATACTTGTACAACTTTCCACACTCATGAGCAAAAGTGTGATGTCTTTTTTTAGGCGGCGAAACACCAATGTTACAGCTATTTCAGCACTGAAAGTTGTCAGAATTTTGGATAATTTGCTGTCGTACATTTTCTTTTCTTTGGTGTTTCATTGTGTCAGAGCATGGCAGTAAGCCAATGAACCCACTTTTTCTCACTTTTTCTCAAATGTTTTCAGCGAGGAAATTTTTGAGTTCACATTTGAACAGAAAACCTTTGAACTGAACAGTGTCTTCCTGAAATGACATCACAGCAACAACACCCTCAGTTGTTCAGAAAAGCGTGGACAATTTTACATGTTTAAAAAGTGCACTTTTCAAAAATACATTTTACCAAAGAGAAAGTTGCACAAAACAGGTTCCTTCACAAAACAGGTTTCCTGCACAAGTACCCCCTCGACGGTAACAAGGGGAGAGTTGGGGAGACCACTTGTGAGATATTCGAACACACTGCCAAAGACACCTGACCCTTATACGTATATGCTATGGCTTTGCGCACATTCATAATAAAATAAATTGTGCATAGTTCGCGTGATACGCACACATGGAAGTATGTGCATAAAGCGCCCTCTTCTGTTATGAGTAATAACTCGTAAGAGGGTCTCACCTCGTGATTTGTTCTTGCATTGCCTCCGTGTTGGCCTCAGCAAAGAGATACAGGAGAGTGCAGCTGAAGTAGTGAGTGTGGCTGTTGGGGTAACGTAGCTGGTTGGCTATTGCATTCAGGAAAAGATACCGCCCTGGATAACACAATGCAAAATCAACACAGTCAATGACAACTCGAAACAGGTGAACTACCAATAAACGATGGAATATTTGACTAGCCTCAAAATATGCTCCAATTTTGACCACAAGTGATTCTGGGTAACTTTGCCCCCCTTTTTCACTGTTTTAGTCGCTCTAAGCATTCTGTTAGGAACCATCCTGGATCCTTCATAATCTGCCACTATGCAGGAATCCAATGGTACTATTTGGCACTTGATCTTTGAAGAAATTGGTTAAGTATTAGTTGCTGTGCTCTACCTTCCTCAATCCTACAAAATCAAACAAACATTCTTGATGGATTTTAAAAGACCAGGAGGGGTGGTGTTAAATTTCACGAAGTGGCTACTTTTACAGAAGCCACAACATGTTTTTCTAAGGCTGTAGAAAAGGTATTGCAACATAACATTGCAAATCTATATGAGGTTTTGAATTCCCCCAGTCACTGTAGTGTGCTTCAGTAGCTCAATAGGATAAACGTGCATTTAGATTGCCGAAGGTGCCAAGTTGGAATCCCTGAGACAACTTCTATTTTCCTAAAATTTGTACTTTCTGACTTTTATGCAGATGGAGGGATACAAGATTCGGGAAGCAGAGTTGGTTAGATTTACCCTCTGTGTCCAGATCCACCACTAGGTTCTGGAAGATGTCCATATGCGAGGAGTGAGGGATGGTGCTCATGGAAGGCGTGCTGTTCTTGCTGTGGATGTACGCGATGGCCTGCGAGCCCACATACAGGACCAGGGCGTTCATCAGGGCCGTGTTGTAGCGCTGGCCGGGCTCCTGAGAGACCTGCAGGTGACCGCGCAGCTCCGACAGGAACGTGACGGTGCTGCGGGTCTTGAGGTACGAGTCTAGGTCCTAGGTTTGCCAAGAGGTTGATGGGGAAAGGAATAGCATGTTAACTTTTCTAATTCTGTGTACACGGACAGAGGCATTCGTTATTCAAATCTTGGACAAGGATGAACATAGCTTTAGACCATTTTCATGTTGCAGCCATTGATTTTTTCCCATACATATCAATGTAACCAAAGCGAGGCTGGAAGGAAAAATAGTCTGGTTCCTTTTTGCACAAAAACATTATCATTCAGTACTGTTATTGGATACAGGGAATATGACCAAAATGGTGGAAGTATGATAAAGGTCTATTACGACGGCTACTCATGTGAAACTTCAAATACATCATAAAGCAATCATTGCATCAGCTCCACTTGCCATGTTTTACCCTTTAGTCACTGTAGCGCCCGAAACCGCCCTGCCTATTACTCACCGTAGCACCCGAAAACGCCCCAGCACTCTATGGTTTTATTGAATTTTTCGTGAATAAATACAATGTAATACAATGAAGGCCAGGTGCTAATGGGTAATATTGATTTTGTCCAACTTAAAAAAACTTGGGCAGTAACTCTAATTTCACGTGGAATGTGTCACAACTGAATTGTCGCGCAATGTGAGATGCTGCGTAAGTTACGCAATAAACTTTCATGTAAAGCGGAGTCAACTCAAACCGAGTTGACCTTACCTTCTTGAAGGAGGCCGGCTGTATCATGGCCGAGAAGTTGGTCATGATGCGCGGCGGCTGCGTGATATCCGACAGCATCTCCACCTTGAGGTTGGGCGTGAAGGGGTCCGGCAGACGCATGTTGCGCGGGAACGCGCTCAGGATCAGATTACGCATCTGGATGCAGTTGGGCGGGATGACGTCGCAGAAACCGTAGTGGTAGTCACACAGGAACTCTGGGAAGTCGTGGAGAAGGACAAGCAGTACCCGCAAACAACCCTAGAAGGGGGAAAAATTCAGCGTTTCATTTTTTTGGGAGTGGGTGGATTGGGGTGGGGTTTATTCCCTTCAGCTATGCAATGAAGTACTTTTAAGCTGCTGCACAACTGACATCAGCAGGAAATGTCAACATTTTCACCCACACCATACAAAAATGTAATCAGAGGATCAGACATTCACGTGGGCAGAGCCACGGTACGAACATCTGGTATGAACTATCGGAGTGGTCTTTAGAAAGTGTGACGTCGTTTCGATAAAAAATGTTGACTAAGCCGTGGATTGGTCAATTTGGATGCCATGTCTTTGTAATACAACAACGGGTTACGGAAGACCCGATAGAAGGCGCCTGCTGAATGGTCAGAATCTCAAGGTCAAGAGGCAATCTTGTTTTGCATAATAAATCATCATATCTGCACACATATCAAAGACTCTTGCTGTGCAAGAGCATATTCCACAGACTGATAAAACTGAGGGTGCAACCAAAATACACTAAGTATTCCCTTTAAAATGCACGTAAACTAAGAAGTAAAAATTCTCAATGATTTGACTACAGACTTTAAAGGCAATTCCAGCATTACACAATGTCTGGGACTAAGGTTTGAAGAGCTCAGTAAATAAACCTGATAATGTATTTTGCCAATCGTATACATCCATCGTCTTAGTAGAGGAGATTACAGACTAGGAGTTTTGGACCATTTCTCTGAATCATTAATTAGATATCATGGTAAACTGGCTCCGTCACGGACATTACACTTCCTTTTGTAATGCTGGAATTACTACTAAACTGTCTCAGTAATTAGGCAGGTTTAAACTAAGCACAATAGTACGGGGCCTACATGTTGGCTTGTGATCCCTAGCGGGTGCCATTTTCCACAACTATACTTTCATTCTTTGAAATATGGTAAGTACTTATTAAAATTTGTCTATTGTCAAATTCCTCATGAATTTTTTTTACAACGAAAACCCAAACAGTGAATACAGATTGGAAACAGATATATTGCTTTTTTTTTTTACCTTGTAGAGCAATGCAGTGTACTTGGGTAGCTCAGCATTGCGTAGGAATGGTGCCATGAATTTGAACAAGTCAATCAGCAGCTGTGCATACATGGGCCACCCTTGCTGTAAAGATAAAGAACACAACACATTCACAAAATGCCAATTTCAGACCAACAGGAAAATTTACAGACACTTATACATGCCATGGTACATAATTCGGTCGCAACGAGTGGGGGACGGGGGACCCCACCCCAACCCGGCCGGGGGGAAACCATATCGTTTGGTCTCCCCCCTCACTTTTTCTTCCCCGAATAAAAATTGTAGCCTACTATTATGGTTCTATTGCTCAGAATAGCTGATTCAATGACTCCAAACTCGAAAATGATGTTTAAAAGATGATCTTTTACTTGAAACAATTGGTTTTACTAATAGTGGTCAGAAATTGCCTCAGATCGCACCTCAGAAATTGCTTTTCTATAACTGCATGTCTTCTCAACTAAATCTGCCATTTACATTTAACTCCCCACATTTTCAACCCCAACACAAACACGCCCTACCCGATCTATGATCGGGTAAACTCAGCTTGTATCTTTATAATGCAACTTCACCATCATCATCATCATCATCATCGTCACGTCTAATATGGAGAATTCTTCCGAGCACAGAGAACATTTTCTTGATAAGTAGGTATGGGCCGGCTCTGTGCACAAACAAAAGAGGGTGCTCTTTTTTGGAAGGGACACACCACGTGCGTGTACTGGTTCCCGCGAGTATAGCATGAAGTACGAGCCGCTAAGTTTGTTTACCTTCTGTTGGGGCAGCATGGCCAGCATCCGTGCTATGAAGATGCGATGTGATATCAGCTCCAGCCAGGAGTAGACGAAACCTGGTGCTTTGGAAGGCCGCAAGACGTGTAAGGCATTGCTGCGAATGACGATAAAACGGACAACATTAACTCCCAACTCCCTTGACAACATTTGATGGAAACCCCCCTAAATTAGGGTCCCACAGAAATTTTTAATGACATTCCATGACATTGCTAGGACATTTCTAGGATAAAATTAGGGCTTTTCACGACCAAATTGTATATTGTTTTGGCATCTTAGGAGCCTTTTGCTCTGGAGGCAAGGGACGCCACTCCCTGTCAGCCTTCCAGTTTGGCCCAAGACCACTGAGCACCACAAAAGCATCACAATGGTGCAAGGAACATGCAACAAGTATAGAGCACACATGCATTCAGAGGAAGTACAGTAAACTGAAGTACAGTAAACTGTAATGCAAACTGGAAGACTGCCATGGCCAAATAATACCCATCATCACGTATGGGTTGTGCAGGATTCCACGATTTTTCCACGGCTTTTTTTCTTGGAATATCAACTTTCCACGACTCCTCGTACAAAATTTCCATGACTTTCCATGATAGCTTTCAATTCCAAGATTTTCCAGGATTTTCCAGGACTGTGGGAACACTGGACATTGCTCTACTTTCCTGATAGCTTTTGGGGCCACTGGATCAGAAACTAAACCTTGTTTCAAACCATCACGGTCTCAAGTCAAAAAGACTTGAATCATTGAAAAGTTTCATCACGTCCAGAGACCCAATTTTTGAAAAAATTCAAACAATTCAAAATCTTCCAAAAAGCGAAATAATCTAAAATAATCTATTTCTACTGTCAGCATTTACTTACGTACTTGTAATTGATAAAGACCTAAAGAATGGCTTTAAGCCAAAGATTTGCATGCGGCTATGTACCGTCCTTCATAAAAATCAAATAAAATAAAGCTAGGACTTGGGTCTTGTAAGCAGACAGTTTTCAAGGTTAGCCTGAAGTACGGTAGGTAGAGATATAGAGAGAAAATTGAAGTTTATATTTACCAGAAGGCTGTCATAATCTGGTAGTTAATGGCCTCCAGGATCTGTTCCGGGGCGTTGAGTTCCAGCAGAAGCATGTTGAAGATGCGATGGTACGGTAGCTGCTGGAATTCCGTGTTGCGTACCTCGTGGTCTTGAAGGAGAACACCGGCTACAATGCCCAGGACCTAATGACATAACAATGTGGAGACAGGATGCTAGACTATATCACAACTCGTCACAAGTCAATCACAACTCATCATAAGTCAATTGCAAGGCATCTAAAGTCATTAGCTACTCATCACAAGTCAATCACAACTCATCACAAGTCAATCACAACTCATCACAACTCGTCACAAGTCAATCGCAACTCATCACATATCAATCACAACTCATCACAAATCAATCGCAACTCATCACAAGTCAATCGCAACTCATCAAAAGTAAATCACAACTCATCACAAAGCAATCACAAAAGTATCACAACTTATCACAAGTCAACTGCAACTCGTTACAAGTCATTCACAACTCATCACAAGTCAAATCAAAATCTCAAAGCCTCAAGATTTTTAACCTGCTGGATCCTGTCGCTCCGGGCAGGCTTCTCGCTTGACAACTGTTACATGTTGTTACGTTGGGCAGGAGTTCTAGACAAAAATACCCTTGTAGGCTAGAGCTGAGGTGCCTCATTTCCCCCAAGCTTCTGTAATAATCTTGTTACCTTGTTCAGTAGATTGATCTTGGTCACGGCGTTGCTGGCGTCCCCTGAGTGCTTGACTAGGAGCGCAATCAGACGCACGAAGGCATCCAGGGTGTGGAAGCACTTGGCCCTGGTCAGCGTCGGGGTGTGGGCCTGCTCCGCCAAGGCCCGGTAGCACAGGTCCACGCACAGCTCCGTGCAGATGCGGAAGAAACGGGTGATCAAGTCGTCCGTCTTGAGGATTCCCTGCTGGTGCATCTGATTGGTGGAGAGAAGGGATCAGAGATGGATGTCAGCCAATCAGAATGGGTGTTTGGAATGGGTGGGGAGCAAGACAAATTCTGTGCTAACCCTGTTATCACAGAATCCTAGGTTACTAGATGTACGCATGCGCAGAAGCAAATTCCTTCGCTAACCTGTGAAATATGCTTACCGTAAGCACAGAATTGTAAGCACAGGGATTTTTCACCAACAGCAAACAGAGCCATGGAATTTGGCCCTGGATTTGGACAAAACTCCAGAGTACAATGCAAGTGGAGCTGCTAAGCGCAGAAATTTTCAAATTGATATATGGACTATGGTCTACCTTCTTTGATGTTTGGTGCCACTGGATCAGAAACTAAACCTAATTCAAACCATCATGGTCTCAAGTCAAGAAGACTTGAATCATTGAAAAGTTTCATCACATCCAGCGACCCAATTTTGCTTTATAGGCAATAGAGTATGCTCAGCAGGTTTACACAATAAAGGCCTCATTTGTAAAATGGGAGCAGCAAAACAGAAGATCATCCAAAAAATGGAATGCATTTACTAACGACATTTGAGGATTTTGGCTCTTATTACACTATCAGAATTATGTTGGACTGTTTGATCTAAAGTTTCTCTATGAGCCTAAATCCACGACGGACACAAAACCAACGGACAATAAAGTTACTGAAAGGTAGCTTTAACCTTAGGGAAGAATGTGAAAATTAAAACAAGCAGTAACTAGGACTTGCATCCTATGGTCCTCTATAAAACCTCATATAACCACATGATTAAGTTTTTTTAATTGGAGGTTGTCAAAGGGTTTTTTCATCATAATGGGTGAAAATACCTAGTGTAAGGGCTAGCCTGTTGTCCTTTGACTGAGTCAACTGACTGAGTCACTACATCTAAAACCGCCCTCAGGTCCACCTTGCGACGACACAGGACAGTCAGCGACTCACTTTTCAGGATCAAGCTGTGCCTGAGCTACGACTGTCAGGAACATATCAGTCGCTAATTTTTTGCAACCTGAGTGTAACTGCTAGGATATTAATACAATCAGTTGGCGCTCAAAAAAATTAACAGTCGCAAACATTTTTTCAACTTCTGCACCGCACTGGAACACGTACTCGACAGGCAGGAATCAATCACAGTCGACCTGGGTGAAGTTATGACATGTATTGTGAATCGTCATCGCGTCGTGGGTGACTTGAGCATGTTTGCAACTATTCTGTGTGTAGATGCTGCTTGTTCCACAAATAGTAACATGACTTTACCTGGTTGACAAAAGCCGAGAAGGCCTTGGTGCTGTCTTTGCCGCTGGCCGGGGAGTGATACATGCTGACCCATTCCCTCAGCAGGTACTCTGTCTTCTCCCTCAGGCCTGGTGGGTCATCAAACTCCCTGGCCTGGGAGATACCCGAGTGCATCATAGAGGTGGGTCCCCCTGGAGCCTTGTCTAAGAAGGCTGGGTCGTGATTCTGGCGCACCACCTCAATCAGGTGCTGTAGGCTGTGTCAAAAACAAAAAAGGAAGCAGGCTCATTCATAAAGTGGCATAATAACAAGCCCAAAACACCAATTTCTACAATTTACCCTTGGCCTTCCTGATGCTTAAAAATTCACTAGGAGGCTCAGAAGATTTTGAGGGACTTTGAAGGGAACATTGCTCTACCTTCCTTGATAACTTTTAGTGCCGATGGATCAGAAACTAAACCTTTTTCAAACCATCATGGTCTCAAGTCACGAAGACTTGAATCGTTGAAAAGTTTCATCACATCCAGAGACCCAGTTTTTAACATTTACTCTTACCCTTCCTGATGCTTCAAAATCCACTAGGAGGCTCGGAGGATTTTGAAGGACTTGGCAAGTTAGACTCTCGTCACTTATACTTTAAGTTTAAAATCTTTCCCTCGAGAAGTTTCAGTGCAAAGAAGGAGCCACTGGTCTCTTGCACTGTAGAGGATTTTTGAGGATTCAGGAACGTTGCTGGCGATAATGCCTTGGGGAGGGGTTAACCTCAACTAACTTGCAACTGGACTAGCAGGAGTGGTGGTGGTTGGGGGGGGGGGGAAGGGGGTGTAGCTGACCCCTCACTTACCCTTCGGGTGGGTTAGGTGTTTGATTCGCAATACGCATCAGGATATGCAGTGTGTTGTACAGGTCGGCCTCATTCAGGATGTTACTTTGTTTCTCCTCGATCAAGTAACGGCGGACAACGGTCATGGCAAAGGCCACCGCTGTGTAATTCAGGCCGTTCTCCATCGACTGCAATGGAACAATCCCGCAAAAATTTACATCAAGAACAATAATATGAATCTAAGAGCACTTGATGAGGGTTTTTGCTCCAAGGCATGACAAACGTTTTAACGAAAAGCAAAAGCGGCTGTTTTAAAAAACTGCTTTCTTATGGGTGATACACCACTCCACAAATGAATTTGACTTTTCCAGAGCCATTTTTAAACATAATGGAAGTAGGAATGGGCAATGTGAAAAAAAATACCACTTACAATAAGAATATTCACTGGGTTTAAAGCTATAGTCCATCATTTGCAGCTACCCGAAAAGTAACTGGCGTAATTATTGTTGAAAAACATACTTGGTTGAAAGATAATAAGGGGACTAAACTCCCTGTGAAATTATTTTTTCTGGCAAGCTGTCATTTTAAAGTAATCACCGAAAGAAGGCCTTTCCAACGGTGCTTCTTAAGACGCACCGTAGGAAATCTAAATTAGTAGTTCATTTTGTTATTCGGCGAAGCGCGCGCAAGCATTGGCACGATGCACACGTGCGCGCGGTTGCTATAATTCGTCGGATTAGTGCGCGACATTGCGTAGCTGCAATCGGCTCAGTGAGAACGTGTCTCGGACGCTGAATTCAGGTCCAATTCAAAACATGATTCAGCCACTTTCGATTTGAAATTGAGATCCAAGAATGCTGTTTTCTCGGAATATACAGCTGAAGCTGAGCTGAAACTTCATCAGGTTAGTTGTTCAGTACCCTTCAAAGATTTTGAGCACTTTTGTTGCTTCAAACGAACAAAATGCACAAATTACAAATGATGGACTATATCTTTAATATGTGGCCTCAAATTTTCTAGCATTTGAATGTACACGATATCTGCATCTAAATTATCATTAAGACTTGGCCCACGTTTCATGTGACCCATATGTCATGTGATTGTCATGTGACCCACCTGAGCTAACTGCATGTCAAAGGTCTGCATATTCATGAGGTGGGCTCTGAAGAGCTGCTCCACGGCGTCTAGGTTGTACTTCTGTTCACTGCGCGTCTCACACACCACTCTGCCAATACAGGTCAAAGGTTAAAGCTCAAAAGGTCAAACACGAATAAGTACCAAAAGACATATTGGAAAATCGCTTTTGTTCTTCCTTTCCACAATTTTTGGTGCCGGAGTGAAACTTGCAGGGAAGCTTGCTGCATCTTTCAAAGTCCAACACTTTGTAGGAACCCTATCTAAGATGGGTTATGGGGTATGTAAGATGGTTATGGGGAATGTAAGACGGTTTATGGGGTATGTAAGATGGGTTATGGGGTATGCAGAACGGGTTATTGGGTATGCAGAACGGGTTATGGGGTATGTAAGATGGGTTATGGGGAATGTAAGATGGGTTATTGAGTATGCAGGATTGGGTATGGGGAATGTAAGATGGCTTATGGGATGTGTAAGATAGGTTATTGTGTATGCAGAATGGGTTATGGGGTATGCAGGATGGATTATGGGGTATGCAGGATGGTTCAGCAGTCCCGAAACCACCAGTATCCTGCAGAACCATAGTCCAACCTCATACAGCTGCTTAGTGCTTAAGTTTGCTATAACGTACAGAAAAAAGTTGCTTAACAAAAACAGGGTACCGGCCAGAAACCCATGAAATGTTTATGGCCCTCGGTGTTGTAGGTACTTGTACTCGTACTGGCATACATTTCTGGTATTCGTATTCATGAAAATGTACTTGTACTCACACATGTACTCACAACAATGTACCCATACTTGTACTTTTGCAAATGTTCTCCCACAAGGATCTAAACAACTATTTTTAAGGTACTGCAGAAAAAGAAGTTTTGACAGCAAAAAAACCTTGAGAATATGTGTACCCATGGAAATTTGATTCTCTGACATAATTAGCGTGTAACAGAATTCAGAAATTGAAAAAACCCCAAAGGGAAACAAGTTTTATTAGTTACTTGCAGTAACCAGAACAAACACTCACCGTGTGACCTGCTTATTGGTCCACTGAGGGCCATAGGCCCGTTGGTCTTGTAGCGACTTCAGCACCAGGATGTGGCAGTCACGGTATCGCAAGGCTAGCTCCGGGTCCATGGTCTGTGGGGTGTACCCTTCCAGGAGGCCCTCAACAGCCTGATAAGAGGAGACAGGGTACCAAACCATAGCACTTTATTCCAAATTTGGCAAAACCACGCAATGAACCCAAAACCAATCTTAAGTTTAAGACGAGATAAACATTGAGACCCCAAGGGTCAAAACAGTTGCAGTGTTACGTATACATTTTTCAAAGAAGCTGATTACATTTGTGAAGCACAATTATAACTGTAAATTGCAAAGTTTCCCTCCAAAAATGTAAAAAAGAAATATCCTCCAAACGAAAGTTAGAAACAGAAATGTTTTAAGCGCACAGTAAACCCTTTGACTGGGAGAGAAATAACCACCAAAACAGGATACAATTATAGAAATGGACAACAATGACCTCAAAACTTTTTGACCATTTCAACTGTGTTTTTTTTAAATAGTATATAGCTCTTTCAATCATATAATGAAGATAGTGACGCCAATAATGTGATGTATCAATGTGGTGCTCATGTAGCGCTCCATACCAAAGGTCCAAAAGTGCTTCACAATTATTACCCTGCTCATCAGGCCATGAGAACATTTTTTTTCTGCAGCAGCTCGAGATCAGTGCAATCTGGTCTCTACCTTTCCAGATACTCCTGGGTGGAGAGAGGCAATTGTAGTAAAGTGTCTGGCCCAAGAACACAAGCACTATGTTTCCTGTGGTGGTTCAAACCCACATACCATGGCATGAGTCAAACACCATGACCATTGGACCACAACGCTCCACAATGCTTCACATCCTGTGCTATAACTCTCTTTCACTGCCCTTAAACATCATAAAAATAAACAGTTATGCCCTGGACGAATGCCGAGTCCCAATAACTAGGCCATGACCAGCAATAACACACGTCTATGGAGAAGTGGATTCAGCAACTTTCATAAGCCCATGTGTAAGACCCAGCCGTATCCACGTAATTCTGATGAAGCCTTACCTTCTGTAGTACAGCCAGAGCCGTGACAATCTCCCGTGAGTTCCTGGCTAGGACTACGGCTTCCAGCAAGGCATGCAGGACCTGCATGTGTTGGTTCTGGGCCGAGGATTGGATCAAGGCGTGCAGGTGCTGTTCTATCTCGGATACGCACTTGTCGTAGATCTGGGTGATCTCATCTGTGGCGTAGGATTGCTGTATAGATTCAAAGACAGGCAGGTTATAAAAACTTATTTTTTTTCTATTTATGAATGATTTGATATTTAGGTGTTTGGTTGAGGTACTCGCTGTTGTATCGGAATCAAACTGATCATATCAGAATTGAATATCGTTTTTGAAGATGCACGCTAGTAAGCAGGAAGTCGTGGGTCCAAACCGGCTACACTTTAACTATTTGTTTTGACAAGCCCTTGGACAGCACCAAGTATAAAGTGCTTATTCATCAGAATTAGGTCATTGCAGGGCAAAAAATAATATTGAAATTTAACAATCAATTTTGACAAAAAATTGTGTAAAACATCAAATAAGGTCCGCCTTTTTTTTTTTTTTTTTTTTTTTAAATATTCTCTTCAAAGAGTCTTTACTTTAGGTAGGTTTAGGCTTGGCTGTTAAAACAAAGTACTTTTTTACTTTGTGGTTAAGATGATTTAGAATTAAAAATGCAACATCCTGTATTAGTGATCCCTGATTGCATGTCTGTGGTTTGCTTGGATTGCTGATGTTAAGGGCATGTATGATGTTATCGTCTCTGACAAGTGCACCGAAAAGTTGTCATTTCAGTCAAAATCAATCAGGTGACTATTTTCAACAGTTCAGAGCTCCCAGCCTACACAATGCAGGATTGACAGGCTGTGATTGTTTTTGTAACTTGATACAGTATGCTTTGACTGTAGGTGATTGATAAGCCAGCTGTACCTACCACTTGCCTGCTTTTGTTGACTGTTGACTGAGTTTGACTAGTCAAAGTGCTTGCTTGAAATATGATCTGACTGTTGGTGAGTAGCCTGTGTAAAACGCATGGCAGGGGAAGCAGATCGATTTTTTTGACTGACTGCGACTGTTCAGATAGCAGGAGAGTTAACGACGCAATACTCTAGGGGTCACAGATTTATATCCTCCTTTAAATTGTTTTAAGTCGGCATGAAAATGTGAGCAAAATGTATCACATATGGAGGGTCAGAAAATTGTTTCTGATGATGCAACCATGAAGTGCAGAATTCGACACAGACGATTGGTCGGTTTTCATTACCTGTACTGGTTTGACCAGGAATCCTGGCGGCTGATTGGCTTCTGGCGTTGGCTGGAAGCCAGGAATGCTGCGAGCAAATTCCTCGTAGACGGCAATCTGGCCGGCTGGCACACCACCAACCTGAGGGGTGGGGAAAACAAACAATAAAACACATTTTACAAAAGTCATTTCAAGAGGGATTCAATTATCAGGATTGTATCTTTACAGGAGTCCAGATAGCCTTTAGTCAAGTCCCACGCACCTATACCAGGAACATCCGGACACATAACGCACCCCGGATGCTGGCACGTAAAAAGACTAGCCAAGCGGCGTTCGTGGAACTTATCACTTATTCATTTATTCACGTAATATAAATCAAGCAATATAAACCAATCATCTAACGGTGGTTTGCGGCTACCAGCAACAGCACCCGCGCCATGGCGTGCGTGCTGTCTGGCGGCAGACGACGGCTGATTTACGTTAGTAATTCTGCATTTTCACTGGTCAATTCACACGGGTAATGCATTATGCATGTCTACCAAATTGGTAGACAAATGTAAAGAAAAACATAAGCGTTCTCCACGAGATGGTAAAGGCCCTCGCGGCTTTGCCGCTCGTGCTAGTCTTTTTACGTGTCAGCATCTGGGATGCGTCACGTGTCCGGGTAAGCGCGTGGGACTTGACTAAAGGCTACAGTCCGGAAGGAGGCGGCGAAGTTCTTAGGAGAGCCTTGCAGGGGCTGTTGAGGTCACAAAGAGATGATTGCTTGGTAGAAAGCTGGACAGGGAGAGTATTGCTAGAAGGCCAAATTGAGATGGCTAGCTGTGAATCAGAAACTAAACCTTGAAGATGATCACGGCCACTAACAAATGTTAGTTTAATCATTAGGAATATTTTCATCACGTTCACAACTCATTAAAAAAAACAATTTCAAATTTAATGATTTCTTTAAAAATTTTATCAGTTCAATAAGAGGAACAAAACATATTTTTTTGAATATGTGTACCAGACAATCTCAAATAGTTTTAAATGTGTCATTTTTTCCACTGTCTTTCACGCTGAAAGTTTTACAATTTACCAGAAAATTCATACAGTGAACCTAAAGTAAATGGCATGATACCTTACCTTGAGTCGGATCTGTTCAGGCATTCGCTCAGCCTGGTATGTCAACACCACAGGATCACAGTAGCGGCGATTCTCGTTACGGGCGTGCTTGCGCAGCTCAATTTCCTAAACAATTAAAAGCATCAAACTTTGGGATCAGAACAAATTGAGAGCAAGTGTAAGAGAGCTCTGTCAAATGCAACACCGTACTGTTTCAAAATGAACATATTGCTACTTGAGCAAAATTGAGAAGTTAAGCTGAATCTGATAAAAAAATAGTCTGTGTGACCAGAGTTAACGCTTTTAGTACCCACAGAGGTTTGAGTGAACTTTCAGAGGACAATTCTCATAACGATGATGGTATCAAGTACCGGTATTATCTCTTTCACGCCTTCCTTCTCAATATTATGGAATACAATCACATCGTCAGTCGCACCAAGATGTGACGTATCATGGATAGTTACCACACTACTAAGTGACGTATCATGTATACAGAGTGCACAGACGATTCATCACTTCCTTGTTACGGCAAAACTATCATAATGGTCACTTCATGGTGCACCCAGTGACATGATACATTCTGGTATGCTTACTTTACTTCCATCCTCTACAATACAAAACTTAAGTTGCGAATCAGAACCCTAACCTTACACATGATCATCACTACTGCCCAAGACTAGTGTAATCAGTAAAGTATTATCATCTTCTTCACAACTCATATGAATATTAGTTAATATGATTTTATTCTTTATAAGAAAATCAACTTTGACTTCTGAAAAATGTAAAAACCTTCCACTTAAGTCTACTGTCCGACGTGTCCAATGGGAATTTATTCAATTGGGAAATTTCTTTGTATTCCGTGTTTTAAGAATAACGCAGTACCAGATATGGTACTACATAATATTACAATGGCTATGGGCTCCATGCGTGAACAGAGAGGGCGCTTTTTGACCACTTTTGAGAGCCCAGTGGACAGAACACACCACGTGCGAGTGCTGGTTCACAGGCGTATAACGTGAAGTATGCATGACTTGTATTAGAGAGGTTTCGCATGCAAACGGATACGTTTAGTGCGACGGATACGTCATCAGTTATGACGTCATACGCCGCTCACTATCCGCTAAACGTGCAGTGATACGCATATCTCGCTCGCTACACGCAAGTAAAAAACGGATACGAATAGCTAAACGTAAGTGTAAGCGTATCCGTTCGCTTGCGGAACCTCTCTATTATGTTGAATGTACACAAAGCCATAGCGGCTTCATAACATTGGAAATGCGCTCGAATGTCTGTCCCTGTGGTCTTCCCCAACTCTACCTTTCTCACCGTTGGGGGTTGGGGGGAGGGTTTTACCTGTGCACAGAGCGAAGTGCAAAGGCATCTTTATATTCACACGAATGTAAAAACGGAAATGAAAATAAAAATTGTCAATTTACGGTTTTGCAGTAGAATGAAGTGATCCTGATACAGCATTAAGTTATGGGTTCTAGACTTACAGTCGCAAGACGTCGGTCCATTTCGGGGATGGCTTTCTCCACGGCACATTTCTGGATGAAGCAGCAAGCCAGCTCCACGTTCTCCTGGGCCACAATGGTAGCCGCCTGGTCTATCAGCTCTTTGGTCTGGGGTGTGCCTCCCTGTTTGGTTCAAAGACCAAAAATAAAAAAGACCCATCAACTGAGAAAAAATGGCTAGGCTTTCGGTGAATTACGGTTGTTTTTCATAAGATGAAACTTGCATTGGGCAAAGTAAATTCAAAATTGGGTTTTGCTGATTGACGTATTTTTATTTTACTCAACACTGTGTACTCAGTCTTGTCCAAGTGCTTGTGAACAAATTTACAAAAGTACTCGGGTGGGACTGGAACTCACTGCAATAAACAACAATTGTGCACTGTGGATACATCTAGTGTTTCAGGAGGGAATTGTGAATCAGAACTCTAACCCTCAAGATGATCATGTTTACCGGTCCAATGAGGACCAGTTATTAATAATCAGTAGGAATATAATGTCATCACTTTCACAAATTCCACTCTCAATTCATAAATTTCTCAGAATGGACCAAGAATTCCACTCGCACTTCATAATTTTCTCAGAATGGACCGTCGTGGAATTGGCAATAAACCCAAACCATCTTTGCATTGTTAACCCTGAAGGGACCGGGCATGAAGCAACAAAATGGAATTAAATTTGGCACACATGAAGGTAATTCAATCTGAACTTTTTCACAGAATTTGATTTTCGTAAGACAAAGTGTTTTTAAATTACTGAATTGCAAAAAATAGCACACTGTTGTATATGGGGTAATGCGCTTCCATGGTGGCCAGCCTCAAGTAATGTTGCGTGGCACAGAGACCTTACGGTCAATTTTCATAAATTTGGAATCAAAATGATCAAACTCATGAAAGCTTACGGCGAGTAATGTGCATTTGGCGAAAATATTGCCCAAAAAAGTGCACCATTCCCACCCCAAGGAGTTATAGGATTAACATTTCTCACAGTGCTCGTGACTCAGAGTCTGACCGAAATGCTGTGGCCACCCGACCATAACGTAGTGATGTAATGGGTCAATGCAGGTGCGTTACCTTGAGGGCGGCAACACAAGCCGTCTTAAAGTTGTTACTGATGCTGGTCAGGAGTGGCTCGCGGCACGTGATCATAGCCATGCCGGCCGTCAGGTTACGCACCATGTGGTGGGCTGCGATGCGCATGCGATTCTCTTCAGGGTCCAGGGCAAAATCCTGCCAACAAAAAAAAAAGATTGAAAGATAAAAGTTTTCTATAACACTGCACGAAAACTACAAAAAACAACTTGCCAAACCAGGCACAACAACATGGAATAGTTACGAAATTGAGAAGCCTGCCCAGTGTAGTAAGATCCAACTGGTCCAATATTAGGTAGACCAGTTATATTTTATTTTGAAAGGAACCAATCTTTCATTCAGCTAGAAAAATATTAAAAGAGAAAAACCTTACTTATTGCAAAATTAATATTCTATTTTTATAACGCAAATCTTATTTATTTTTTCATGTGCTATACAACAGTAGAGCGTGACTTCAGAAGAACAACTAACCAAAAATGAAGTCAAAATTATTTGTCACTTTAATATACCCTCTTAATGTAAACATTTACTTCAAAATGTTAAGGTTAAAAGTTGTTAGCCACCTCAAAAACTGTAAGCATTCATTTCCACAGTGAGGGGTAGCTTTACAAAGTGATAAGTCTAACTGCGACGTCTATTGTCCTGAACGGAAGCACATTTACCTTTCTGACTATCTGTTCACAAGTAGTCAGCGCAATCTTGATGGATCGGTCAACCACAGGGTGGACTAGTTCCTGGACTGCTCTCTCCAGCATGGGCCGCACACAGCTACGCAGGTGAGGATGCTGCTGAAATAGTGGCAGCTGCGGGATCAGAGAAAAACAACAAAGTACCAACCATTGCTCAGGATGACATGCACAACAATAGAGCCTTTGCACAGCAGCCATCTTTGAGGTGCACTGGAGCCCATTTCACAAAAACGCTAGAATTAACTTCTGATGGATAACACATTGTAACTTACAATAGATGCTTTACATGATTTCAAGAAACTTACGACTGATTGAACACTCATCGTATGTTACGATGGGTATTAATGCCATTGCAAATATAAGAAGTGATTTTTTGGAGCCGCTTTTAAGGCATTCTAGTCAAAGAAACAGATCGCTTTAAAGTAGGTTTATGAATTAATAAACTAAAGTTTCGTGAAAAAAAAAGTAATTTAATTTAAAAATTAACTTCAAATTACCAAATTAATTCAAGTCTGACGCAAGGTTGTTTTCCAGACAAGTCATGATAACCCTTCGCCATTTTGTGTTTTGATTTTGAAACTTTTTGAGAGAAACTACGGCGACTCTTTACTAAATATGCGACGACTATTTGAAAGAGTTTGGAAACGCCATATGTGAAACAGTTTGTCAAATGGTACTAAAACTACACTTGCAATGCATTGCGCATATGGTGAGTTTAGTGAAATCGATTTCAAATTACAGTGTGAACTTTTGTTTTCAAGTTTATCCCAAGACGTTCAAGCTTTTCAAATGTGGTTCAAGGAAATGTGGAAATTATTCAGGGCTCCTGATAAATTCTGAATGGCTTTTTTTATTTAAGTCCGGTTGAAGTAAGTTTGACGACAATAGGAGAATCATACATCATACACCGGGGTTTCGAGTTATCCAAATGTGACTTAATGGGAGTTTACTGTATTAATTTTTCATTGACCAGAATCATTCCGAAGATACCTTACTGATGTTGATCTTTGCAACATTATCGCTCCAAGCTATTGATCTTTTCATGCACTAAATTCAAATAGTTGGAATAATCTTGATTGGTGTGACTCTGGAATGCCCATCTGAAAAATAAGTGATAGTCCTGAAGTAAAAGCAATTATTTCCTGTCCCCACCTGTGCATTGACAGCAATGTGAGGTGCCAGACCGGTCAGCGACGTCGTGTTCAGATCATGGAAGCTGAACTGGGGCACAGGGGCCGACGACTGAGGCGTGGCAGGCGCGCCTGACGTAGGCGCCACCGTGGGCGTAGTCACGGTGGACATTGAAGGCGTGGGCATGGTGTCTGTCACCAACGAGGCCATGGAACCGGTACTGCTGGGTACCGGGGTGGCGGTGTTGGTCGGCATGCTGGATTGCTGGGGCGTCGGGGCCGGCTGGGGCTCCTCGGTCGCCGTCTTCTTGGGGCCTGTGAGTTTCTTCTTGAGGTGACGCTGGTTGGCGCAGTCCTTGAGATAGTTGCTGGGCTTCACGTCCTGGTAATGGGGAATTCATTACAAAAGCAGACATCAATCACAACAGAAAATGAACTGGATGTCATTAACTGAAATATCAGATTTTTCCCGCGAGTAAAATTAAGTCAGTTTTACCTCCCAAAAGGCTTACTTTCTATGAATACAAACCAATCAGTTGAATAAATATATCACTTTCAAATAATAATAAAAAATTCAGTGTTACCTTATTCTGTTTGGGAGACGAATTTTATACTCATGCACACAAGGCCTACATTGTGACACACTTGCTTAACATATTTTTTTGTTGTCATTATGTGCTTCAACAGTAACTGGCAAGATTTTCAGCTTCAGTCTAAAAAAACCAAATTCTAAATGCATGTAGCCTAAAATAGATTTTTATTTTAAGTGTGGTCAAAAGTTGAGTACTTTTTGAACTGAAGGGGGAAGGGGGGTGTTCAAGTTCACTGAGCAGCTAGGCCAAAAAGATTGTTAAAATATACCACTTGCTACATTGTATTCATTACATCAAATTTGGCTGGTTACATATGTTTTGCCAATCAAGCCTGGCTAAGCAGTACCACTAACCTTCTTATGAGAGAGGGTGGAATAAGCTTCATTAGCCTTTTTCGAGATAGAATTGGAATAAATAATAGGCAGGCGCGCTATTTGGCGTGGTTCAACTCTTTGTATAATTTATCTAAATTCTACCACTCAAAATAGCGCCCTCCTATTATACATGCCATATATCACCATGTGGTGATACACACTCAGAAAAATCAAGCGCAATCCATTACGAATAGTCGAAAAGAATCAACTCACCACGAGGTCCAAGCCCATGTTCCTGCACAGCACCTCCACCTCAAACTTGAGATTGAGCTTGAGGTTGGGCTCCTGGTGTAGCTCCACCAGCACCCCCATGATGGCCATGGTCCAGGGGTTAGGGGGCTTGAAGACGCGGCTCTTGTTGCAGGACTCCATGACTTTGGCCACGAAGGGGACCACGTACAGAAGCTCCTGCTGGCCCACGAGGTAGGCCTCTAGGATCAGGGATTTCATGTCGAGCTCCTGGTTTAGGGAAAGCGAGAAAGACAGTCAGTGTGTAGTCGAGTCATTCAAGTCAAGTCAGGCTGGCGTAGCAGTACTTTCCTCGCCTTCCACTGCTGTGACCCGGGTTCAAATCCCGCCTGGGCCAATAATGTGGATTGGGTTTTCACAGTCCCTACCTGATTCCGTGGGTTTCCCCAGAATACACCTCTGAGGTTTTCCTCCCACCTCTAAAACTGTAACTTCTTCTAGTTGTCTTCTCTCTACGAGTTTCTTCATGCTTGTGAGCTACAGTGTCTAGAGCCTTTTTGAGGAATCCGTGGTTTCATTATCAGAAATAAATAACAAGTCCAGTCACAAATCTGGTTACAAGTAACCAGGAATGAACAACTGCAAGGGAACGCCTATGCCACAGTTATAAAGGGCCCATTCAATGGAATTTTTTTAAATGCAATCCTTGACATGTACCTTTGTAAACCATTTTCACTTTATTTGTGATCTTCATATTGCTGTTTTAAGGGTGTTTTAATGCCTTTTTGGTTTTAGTGCTAATCAAAATGTCCATATTCATGGACAAAACTGTGATGTCATTCAAATCTGAAACGTCAGTTTCACATCTGCTTCGGCAATAAAAGTCACTAGAATTTTAGTTTTTGCTGTGGTTATTTTTTTGCTTTCCGTGGTTCATTGTCGTTTCAGTAGATGATAGTAAGACAACGAGAAATACTTTATGCACAAATGTTTTCAATAAGCAGAGTTTAGATTTAAAATTCAAAGAGAAAAACAATAATCGGAACAATGTGTTCCTAAAAGTGGCATCACAGCAACAGCGCCATCAGTTGTCAGGAAAAGCATGATCATGTTTAATTGTTGTGCAGTTCGCATATTTTTTTACCAAAAGCAATGTCCGTTGTGAATCAGAAACTAAACCTTGAAGATTATCACGACCACTAACAGTTAGTTTAATCATTAGGGATATTTTCATCATGTTCACAACTCCTTCAAAAACAAATTCCAAATTTAATGATTTCTTCAAACATTTGATCAGTTCACTATGTTTTCAATAAGCAGAATTTTAGGTCAACAATTTGAAGAGAAAACAAATCTGAAGTATGTGTTCCATCACATTCAAAAGTGACATCACAGCAACAGCGCAATTAGTTGTCAGGAAAAGCATGAAACATGTTAATTGTTGTGCACTTTGCAAAACTTTTTACCAAAAAGTGATGTCTTATAGTTTTATACATTGCAGAGGAATGGATATTTGCTACAATTACACTGCCTGCAAAATTCATTTCATGGACCCTTTCATTACATTGTGATGAACTTGTGAGGATGGCCAAGGACTTGTGAGTCCTTGTGATGGACTGAACTAAGAAACTGAAAGTAAAGGACCGTGACTGTACTTGCTCCTTACAGGGAATTGCCATATGTGACCAGTCAACCTATTCTTGAACATATCTGCATCTGCTGAATACTGCAACAATCTCCACTACGGGATATGTAAGTTGCTTACATGCATTAACCCTAACCCCCTAGGTCCATTTTGCTAGGAACCATCCTCAATCCTCCAAAATTTTGCACTTATGTTCAAATGAAGGATACCCAGCACCTCAATCCTTCAAAATCGTCAGACAGTCCTGCCTCTCAAAATGCATTCATCCTCAATCCTCCAAAATCATCCTCTTCTTCAAAAACCATTCATCCTCAATCCTCCAAAATCCTCATGTACTTAAACACCATTCATCCTCAATCCTCCAAAATCCTCATAAGCTAAAACACCATTCATCCTCAATCCTCCAAAATCCTGATGTTTCTCAACACCATTTATCCTCAATCCTCCAAAATTGCCATTAGGATTGAGGGTTAGGGTTAAGATGTTAACATGAAAACTAGTAAGTGAAAAAAAAGTCTTTAATTAACACTCATTTTGTGAGATGTGCGATTCTGCCATATACAGCAACAAAGTTTCTGAAAAGTACAAGTACAAGGCTTCTTACGATTTGTAGTATGGGCTTGTTCTTGGCGAGTGTCAGCATTCCCAGCCAGTGGCCCAAGTTCTTCAAGAGGGTACGATCAGAGAAGTTGGCATCACTTTTGTCTGAGCCTAGCAAGACCTGGGGGGGGGGAGGATGAAAAAAGTTACATTTGAAAAAGATCCATGAATATGGAGCAGGAAGCCAGAGTTTCAGACAATACCAGACTTTCAGAAATGGCAACCATCATACCTGCCAACATTGAAAAGTCAGAAAGAGGAACAGCGTGCCTACGCATCACAAACGTGAGCAGCGCAGGCGCGCGCGCGCTAATGGGTTGGGTCCAGGGACAATGTACATGTACACGTACATGCATGTGCCTAAAATGTTACGTGATATCCAGAAGCAGACCCAACATACACTAATCTTATTTAGTGGATAATTTTCTGAATTTTCCAGCCGGTTTTTGCTGATTAAAAATTTTTACAATTGAAGAATAAATGACTGCTGACTTACATGCTTCACAGTTAATCACATGTAGATATTCAGTAACAGTAATACATTTTACATGTACACTGTACAAGCAGTGACAAGTACAATTTTATTTGGAAAAGTTCGTACATCATTGTACGGTGTACACACATGTACATGTACGGTAGCCTGTTACAATACACATTTGCCATTTCTAAATTTTTCACGATATTCCTCTCGGAATTTTTGACTCCATCGCTGCTTTTTCTCCTTCAGTGTATCATTCTCCTTGTCCATGTTGCAGTTGAGATGCTCATACAAAAATGTTGACAAAAAAAGTACCACTCAGCACGGTCAAAATACCAACGAAAAACCACCGAAGACTATGAAGAAACAACGTGTGTAGAAAACAAACATGCATCAATCAATACGGTCACCGCGCCGTGCCTGGCCCGCGCTTAATTTAGTAAGCACGCAAGAGAGGCAGTAAACCAGACGGATGACGTAGCGGGTCTCAGTATTGGCTGTGGCTAGGTTGTGGCTGATCGCACAAGCCTGTGCACGCGAACGGCTGCAGCCGCAGCCTGATTCGGACATGGCCGTTCGATGACGTTGGAGTCTGGTTTACGTCCCTTTCATCGTACATAAGAGCGAGGCGGATTTTATACCATTACGGTAGCGGCAATAGCGCCCTCAATACAATAAAACTTTTTTCTTTTTTTTTTTTTCATTTCTTCTCTCGCAACTCGGAAAATCGGGACGTTCCGATTTTCGGGCACTTTTTATCTCCGAAATCAAAACAGTTCCGCCTAAATCGGAACAGTTGGCAGGTATGAACCCTTGAGCAGGTACCCAACTCAAGTAATTTTGTTGTCACACAAATCCTAACCCACAACGTCGGGCACAAGACTCACCTCAATATTCCTGAGCGTTTCCTTGACTAAGAGGTCGTTCAGAGGAGCTTTCTTGAGCTGGTCCACAAAGTTGGAGTAGAGAGGGTGAAAGTTCATCTCGATGCTGGCCCGCTTCATGACCATGTACTGGGACAGCCAGTTGAGGTACTCCTCTGTTATCAATTCTTTCAACTCCTCACACTATCAACATAGTAATAAGTATAACACCAATTTATAAAGTGAACATATCCAACAGTTTCGGTGCTTAAGGTACTACATAATTAGGGCATTTGAGCTCCAGACCCAAGAAAAAAACACCCTTTTTTGTTGCCTTTTTTATTTCATTACCAGAAACAAATATTGGTACAGAAAGCACCCCTACCTTTTGAGGTTGGTTTGACTGGGAGAGATTGTTGAAGATGAAAGCCACTTTGTCTTGGACGCTCTCTGGTGGCTCATTGATGACTTCATCCTTGGGCGTGGCCACTAAGAGGGTGTCAATGTTGGTCGTGTTGGCAATGGATGGCTGCGACAGGCAAAAGAAATGCAACTTTTCAGAATAGAGAGTCAGTGGTAATAGATGTCCCATGGTGGAATTATGGTCCAACAACATCACTGACCAACCTTTGACTATGATTGTCCCAATGACTATTGTACTGTGAGAGCTGTGCAAGTACATGTGGCAGCTCACTAATGATTAAGCTTTGTTGCTTTTGTCCGAGCATTTCAGTGCAAAGCAGCTAAGACAAATAAAAATAACCATCTCTGCCCTCACTTGTACCCATTTACTCCTTGTTGGGGAGAAGCAATGAGTGAAAAAGTGCCTTGCCCAAGGGCACAAGCACCGCAACCCCAGGCTAAACTCCAACCCACAAAATGCAGAATTACCCGTAGAGTACAAGTTCAATGCTGCAGACTCAGCCCTTTTTAGTTACTGAATTATTGCTTTTCAATTTTGAATCATTGGCTGCCAGACAATAATTCTGTTCTCGCCGAGTAGGTTGGTTAACACCCCACAATCTGTATCAACAATGTATGGACCGCGAGCCAGTCTGCTCACAAAACAGGCATGTTTGTGTTCGCAAAACAAAACCTTTTTTCAGAGAGTTGCAGATGTCCAAAAATGAAAAACAGAAAGGTGTTTTGGTGGTTCTTTGTAGAAAAACAAATCGATTTTTTTGAAGAGCATGGGGAACACAACTTTGATAAAAACAAGAAAATTGACTTTTGTCAATCCCTGTCCCTCCCTACTCACAGCTGTGGTTCCCGTCTTGGTGGCAGGCTTGGTGACCGCTACGGTGGTGGTTGTAGCGACCGTACTGACTGCGCTAGAGGTGGACAGCGTCGTGGTGACCACCGTGGTGGACGTTGATGCCGTGGTGACGGCAGTACTGGAGGGTGTCGGGACGCGCTGAGGCGGGTCTCTGGACATCACACCAAACTGGACATACTATATGGCAAAATTTTTTGGTATTTTTAAATGGTAGAATTCAAAGAATATGTTAGCAAAACAATGTTAAGAATTTTTTTTTCGAAATTGGTAGTGTAAAGCAGTAGCATAACTTGGGGGGAGGGGGTGCAAAGTAAATGATTTTACAGAGGCTGTGTCCGGTGAAAAAACCCTGTCTACCCTTTAGCACAGATGCTGAGTGCCCTTTTCTCATCTACCCCGAATCAAAATGACATTGCTGTGCGCCACTGCAATGGGCAAACAAAACCCTGGTTACGTGTCTGCTTTTAGGAACTTGCCTTGCATTTCCAAAAAAAATTTCACGGTTGGACATCAGAAATTTTCTGACCATTTACCATAGTTGTCTGAATTAATTGTGACATTTCAGTGCATTCTAAGTGCATACGACAGCTGATTGTTCTAGTGTATTCTTGGCCAAGCAGTCTTTCACGGTTATTGTGAAACTTGCGTCCACTTGTATTTCCCCTCTACTTCTACTAAGCCCCATGGATTTCTCTTCAATTCCATTTAAGTATGTTCTACTATCACGCACACGATTCAAATTGTACGTGCCCTGGACAAGTAGGAAAGTATTCTATGCAAGAGAACAAGAAATTAGTGCTCTAGTGTTAGTTTTATATTGTGTTTAATTCCGAATCCATACTTGACTAAAGATTCGTAGTTCCAAATCTACATTTTATGTTCATTATAAAGGATTCATAGGTACGAATCCACACTTTTAACATTAGTGTGACGTCATAGTAAAGTCTGTCACGAGCCAATGTGGCCCATCAGGCCGGCGTTTATCTCCGGTTTCAGTGGCATGAAACGACTGAGAATATTTCTACTCTCCCTGGATGGGATGCAGATTACCCCCCAGCTAATGCCGGTACCATTTATACTCCTGGTGGAGAGAGGAAAGTGGGGATAAAGTAGCTTGCCCAAGGACACAACGTATGACCAGCAGCTGTATTTGAATCCATGAACCTCTGATCATGAGTAATCAACCCTAACCACTTGGCCACACTCCCCCCCTCCCCTTGACATCATAGCAATGGTTTAATACTCACCTCTGTCAGATGCTGTGGGAACTCACTGAAGTGAGGTATGGCAGACAGGTGCTGGCAGTACTGCGGATAGTCCTTGAGTCGAGTCTTGAATTTATCCAGCGCCGCGATCCCAAAGTAGTACATCTTACTGCCGTGGGGTTTACGCAGGGCCTCGAGGACGTAACGAAGGGCGATGCCTAGGGCCATGTACCTGTAGGGTTTCAGAAAACAAGGGGGAATTTTATTAGGGTGCATTTTCATCATATGGGGAGTCAGGTTGGCGCAGTGGTTCATTTTCATGGCTCTGCTTACCGTCAGCGAAAAATCCCTGCTTACTGTATCATACATTCTGTATTTCACGGATAAGCGAGGAATTTTGGCTTCTGCGCATGCGTACATCTCGTAACTACGAATTCTGTGCTTACAGGGTGAGCACAGAATGGTGATCGTAAGCACGGAATTCCATGGTTAGCAGAGCCATGAAATTGGGCCCAGAGCTCACACTTTCATTGACACATCAGCCTTTGTATTACATTGTATTTATTCTCTGATAAATCGATAACACCAGTAAGTGCTTCGGTGGTTGCCTGCTACTCCAGGGAGTAAGGCTGCATCCGAATCAATTGTCTAGAGCTAGGTCTAGGTCCATGCCAATTGAAAATACGCGGGGACGGGCTGACAACAGACGTAGCCGTAGCTCTGGAAGCCCGTTTCGGACACGGCCTAACAAGCAGGGTGGTTCTGGATGGTACAGGGACTAATGGGTTAAGCTTCCCCAAACTTGACTTCACCTTTTGATTTTATATCTGGGGGATACTACGGCCCGGGTCTGACTTACTTGGCCATGGCTTGCAATTAAACATGCATCAATGGAAGCGGCTGCGGCCACTTCTCATAGACATGTGTGTTACCGCCAGCCGTAGCCAAGTAATTTAAGCATCCTGACTCACGTGACCAATCCTTGCTCGATGATTCCTCCAAACAGACATGCCGTGATGAGCAGTTCCCTCTCAGGATACTGGGGGAAGAACTTGTATTCCTCAAACAGGTTACGCAGCATGCACATGAACACCTCCTGCAAGAGATACACAACAACATTTTTTTGATAATTCAAAAATAGTCCAGTCTAATAAAACAGCTGCGACACTCAGGAAACAATTCAGATTCTATCCTGGAGTCGTTATTTGACCCTCAAAGATCACTTGAGGATAGAACTTAGGCCACTGCCTGAATCCAAAGCAGACAGTAGACCAAACTCTTGTCTAGTCAGACAGACAATGTAACCCACCCTCTCCTTCTTGACTTGCGAGTCCTTGAATCGTTTCAGCATCTGCAGCACGTCGTCCACCGACATGACGGGACTGGGCGGCTGGTTGTAGATCTGCTGGAAGTAGCCATTGGCCTCCTCGTCAATCTCAGGCGGGTAGGTCTGGCTCAGCTCGGGCCAGATATTGGAGATATCACCTGGTTAGGTTGAAAGGGAGAGGAAAAATGTGAGATTTACACCTGATTCAAACTGGCACTCCAGAGCCGCGGTGAACCGAACATTAATCAAATTAGGATTTGCCCTTCACCGACGTAAAATATGATTTACATCACCCGGACACAAAATTCCATCTCATGAATAGTTATTGCGGTACCCGCTGCTATGTACATCAGATTCGAACCAGCCAGCCGATCCCATTAGCTCGGTGGTCGAGTGGTAAGACGTCTCTGCTAGAAAGCAGGAGGTTGTGGGTTCGAGTCCCATCCGAGTGATTTTACCAACTTTCACTCGGGAGGTAACACACTGAGTATACAGTTTTTATACGTCGGTGAAGGGCAAATCCTAATTTGATTTACCTCACCCAGATGTAAAATTCTATCTTATGAATAGTTAATGCGGTACCCGCTGCTATGTACATCACATTCGAACCAGCCAACCGGTGGTCGAGTGGTAAGACGTCTGCACTAGAAAGCAGGAGGTTGTGGGTTCAAGTCCCACCCGAGTGATTTTTTCCAACTTTCACTTGGGAGGTAACACACTGAGTATACAGTGTTGATATAAAGGGCAACTCCTAATTTGATTTACATCACCTCAACGCAAAATTCCATCTTATGAGTCGTTATATGAGTCTTTCGTTATCTGTGTCATACTTGCACTTTCCATCAGAGATAATGAATTGCATAAGCCGGTGTTGTAGTCAAGGCGCTGGTGATAGATCACAAATACACCACAAGTCCAGTTACAACTAAGTCAAAACGTCAATCCACAAGTCAAGTCATAAAACAACATAGGATGAAAAGTACCAAAGGAATACTTTGATCACGGTGCATGAGAATGGCTTGTGAGCTGACTCAAGACTGAATGACTTGTGATTGACTTGTGATTGATTTGCGATGGAATTGTGATTACCTGTGCTTCATCACAAGCACCTTGACTGCACACTGGCATAAGATACGAATCTGTCTGATTCTTACCTGGTTTGATGGCCCCTGCGTTGGATTTAGCTGGCTGGTTGATAGCAGGTTGGGTCTGGTTCCCAAACCCTGCACCAGGAGCAGTGCTACCAGCTTGCCTACTGAATGGGTCTCCGCCTACTGATGGCAGAGCGCTGTTTCCTCGTAGTTCTGTCGCAAATAAAGAATTAGGGGGGGGGGAGAAACACATCAGAACTCTGAGAAGTGTTGGCGGCTTCAGATTCTATGTAAAGGTGTCAGAATTATTTACACAAATGAAGAATGTTAATCGTACAGATGCAGCAAATGTGACAAGAAAGAAGATTTAAGCTCCATTTTGATGAAATATAAAACTTGTTACAAAAGCTTGAAATTCATAACTTCACAAAGAGTGTTTGTTTGTACCCTGACATAGCAATAACTTTGAATCAACCACTACATGTTTGAAAGGTATGTCACAATTCGAATACGAACCTGAACATATTTTTTAAAACAATTTAATCTTACCATGTGGGTTTGATTGTATGTTGCTGCCTCCACTCAAACTTCCAAGACCTCCACCTAGTCCTCCACCTAGTCCACCACCTAGTCCACCACCGAGACCGCCTCCCAGTCCACCCCCTAACCCACCTCCAAGTGTGCCTCCTAGACCACTGCTCAGGCCACTGCTCAGACCACTGCTTAGACCACTGCTCAGGCCACTCCCAAAACCACTCCCTAGACCCCCACCTAAGCCTCCTCCTAGTCCACTGGAGCCTAATCCCCCACCCAGCCCGCCTCCGAGACCACTCCCCAGGGAGCTCCCGAACCCTCCACCCAACCCTGAACCCGAACCAGATCCAAACCCGCCAGCTGAGCTTCCACCAAACCCGCCACCCAATCCGGACCCGCTACCGAACCCTCCGGAGGAGTTACTCCCAAACCCACCCCCTAGCCCGCCCCCAAGGCTGCTGCCTGAACCCCCGCCTAGCCCATTGTTACCCAGACCCCCGCCGAATCCGGAAGAGCCCAGGCCCCCTGATCCTAAGCCTCCTCCCAGACTGCTGGATCCCAGACTCCCAGTGCCCATACCGCTTCCCCCGAGAGATCCCCCACCCAGGGAGCTACCACCCATGGAACCCCCGCCCAGGGGAGGGAATGGTTTCTGAGAGGCTGTCGCGGCGGCTGCTGATTGGATGTTGCCGAAGGCGGAGCTGAGAGGATTGTTTGGGAAGTTGTGGATGCCTGGAGTGGTTGGGGTGGTGCTGCCAAGACCAGACATGCCACCCATGGCTTCCATCTAGAAATAAACACAACAAAGAACAAGGTAACCCAAGTTCAAAGGACTTTTAGCCTCCTTCCTAAGAAAAGATCATGACATTGAAAACACTTTTTCATCAAAAGGCAGCTGTCATAGTCATAGACAATCTGGGCAAGCAATCGGTTCTATCACTCTTCCAATAATCCGTCATAGCTTTGCACAATAGCTGGCACTATGCGTGCACAGTGTGTGTATAGTGAGCGTGTTTATAGTGTAATTCGAGGACACACACGTGCAACATCATCGATGAATCGAGGACAGAAACCAAATTGAGAACTCCTCAGTTGGAAAATGTGTACAAACAAAGGAAAAAGGGAGGGGAACAGAAGAAAATCCTAAATTTACACCATAAATGTGTGATAAACGTGTGATCATGTCGACCTGCGATTTGCCTGCGCCGCGACAAAA
Organism: Patiria pectinifera; assembly: GCA_029964075.1. Classification (NCBI taxonomy): domain Eukaryota; kingdom Metazoa; phylum Echinodermata; class Asteroidea; order Valvatida; family Asterinidae; genus Patiria; species Patiria pectinifera. The sequence goes on from CM057141.1 coordinate 12,926,603, forward strand.
CCGTCTGCATCAAGCACAAAGGTCATGCTCAAGTCACACAGCTGAGAAATGGGAGACTTTTGACGGACAGTGTCGTAGAGGGCAGCAAACATAGCGGTCCCAGGCAATTTTTGGCGCGAGGAAGAAAATGTTGCAGTTTCATTTAATTGCAATAATCAGCCGCTGGCGCAGCTGCGCTATCTTGCTCGAGTAAATATGCAGGGTGCCGCCTATCGTGCCTATGGATCCATGACAATAGCTCTCTTGAAGGAGGAACTAAGGAGGCGAAACGCCAAAACATCTGGCAGAAAAAAGGAACTTGTCGAGAGGTAAGTCTAGGACTAACGTTAGGCCAGGCTTAGCCTTTGTTAACCTTGGCTGCTTCCTATTTTGTCAACAGTTATTGTCAGCTAGGCCTACCATTTCTTTTGACATGTAAAGTCTTTCGAGCGCACGTACAAAGAAAATTAGGCCCTAGTTATTTTGAACAAATAATGGCCCATCAGAAGGTCCTGAGTAGACCGTCAAAGTCGAAGGTCAATTTTGTGAGCGTGATTGTCCGAAATGGCCACCGCCGGCGCGGCAGGCTCAGGCTTGCGTGGTGGCCGGTAAACATGGCGGTCGCTCCATGCACTGCAACTTTGTGTGAAGTACAGCGGTACGATTTTCTCCGGCCATGGCATAAACGGCCGGTCTACATGTTCCCCTGTCAATTGCAATTTATAATGCATGTATTTACTTTGCCAATATTTTTATGTTAGCCTATTTTCCTCAAATAAAAGCGCTCTTGGATTTTTTTTTAAAATCAATTCCATTATTTTTTTTTATACGTAGGCCTAGTGGCTATAGTTACGGTAAACGGTAAACATAACGCAACCTTCAAAAATGCTATCGGTACAGCATTGTATAAAAACAAGGCGAACGTATAAATTAGGCCTAGCCTACAACTCCCCATTTTGCTCGAGTGTGTCGATAGCTCGGTTGGTAGAAGACCAAGGTGTGCCTTTGACAATTTTTTCCCTCTTTTTTTTCCAAAAAGATTTCATAAGTGTAAGTTGTTGATCAAATGATGATTTTTATTTAAGTAGATTCAATTTTCTTCCCTAACTTCTGTGGTTTCGGGTTTGTTTTTTTAAGGGAAATAAAGTCCGAGAACCATTTGGTTGATAGTCTGGTTCCCAAAAGTAAACATTGTGATGTTGAATACCAGTACGTTGGGGAACTAGACAGCTTCCGTAATGATAGCCGTTGAGGGTTGCGTTATGGGTACCGTAACTATAGCCACTGCGTTTTTTTTATAACACAGACCTAGATAGGCTAGAGCCTAGTAATATTTAGAGTCTCTAAAATGGTCTTAAATTTGTTCTTATTTTCAGACTTGAGTGCTACGACAGAAATTTTAATTTCGGCCAAGGATGTGATTTGGAGGAGTCCGAGGAGGTGTTTACTTTTTCTATGCCCAACTTGTCAACATACAAGGACGTAAATAGAGACAGCCAGGTTAGTAGACTTATTTAATCAACAGATAAAAATGAAAATCACAGCAGGAAATGTGCTGGGTAGCCATGTGTCAGAGTTTTTGCCTGCTGTGCATGTACATGTAGTGTGTGCTCTTGTGTGTAGGTCACTTGAATTTCGGAAATTATCATAGTGATCTATCCACCATGAAATCAAATTACTTTCTCAGGTCTGCTGATGTCTCCACAGAGTCTTGCATACAATTGAGTCTAGGTAATTCAAACTCAGCCAAGATACTATTTTAGCAAGAGACATTTCTGGGAGTCTTTCAGACATTGTTGGTCCCATTCATCATTATGTACATAAATAAATAGCTCAAAAGAGGTTGCAAGGGTTTGTTTTTCTTTCTTTCTTGCATACATGTACCTGTTCAACAGGCTACAGGACTCTCGCTATTATTATCCCCACCCCCAAAAGCACTGTGTCAGTGAATTTGGATATGTTTGGATGACATTTTCACAAGTTACTCAGGATTTTCTTGTTTTATTTAGATTCCACATGTAACAAATGACACCCTGAAGGCCTTCATACAACAGTTTGGGAAGTCTGAAGATGGCAAGCCAGAGGCGATGTATCGGGACAGGTTTCTTCTCTCATTGCGTCACAGCAGCGAGGGTGACCATATATACATAGCAGCTAGAGTTGCAGCAGAAATGAAGAAGACGTTGGTATACAAAGTAGATGTAAAGTTAGACAAGTATGGGGTAGTGCAGGAAACTCAGTGTGAGTGTTCTGTTGGTATTGGCCCTAATGCTCACTGTAAGCATGTCGGTCTGGCTCTGTTTGCCCTTACTAAACAAAAAGAAGGGGTTTTGACAATGCAAACTTGTACAGAAGTCTTGCAAACCCATCATCAGAGCAAGAAATATGATGGCTCCCCTTTGCAGATGTCTCAAATTAAACTTCGAAAATCTGAGGGGCTTCAACGACTTAATAATTTTGACCCAAGACCTGCTCAATATAGAAATACACGAGAGTATAATGATCACTTCAGAAATGTGTGGATAAATTCACAAGCAAAAGATCTCCCAATTCGGCAGTTATATGCACCTGCAAATATCTTTGCAGTGACTCATGATCATGATTACCTGGAACTAACTCATGAAGAATACTTTCTTAACAGTCTTAATGTTACCAACATCACAGAGAACGATCTAGAACAGGTTGAAGAAGCTACAAGGGGACAAAGCACAAACAAGTTTTGGAAGGAAGAAAGAAGAAAACGACTTCATGCCTCCAACTTTGGCCGAATATGTAAGTCAGGGGTTAGAACAGACTTTGAAAAAATGGCTAGGTCATTGACAACTATCTCAGAGTTTTCCAGTAAACCCACAGATCATGGGCTGAAGTATGAATCTGTAGCTGTGGAGGCTTACAGCAGTAAGACAGGTAATTTGGTGAAAAGTTGTGGAATCCATGTGTGCATGGAAATCCCATATTTGGCATGTTCACCAGATGGCCTTGTTGATGATGATAGGATTATTGAAGTGAAGTGTCCTTACACATGTAAAGACAGTGCAGTAACTCCAACAAGTGTGCCCTATTTATTTATGGACAGCTCTGGAAAAATGGCATTAAAACACAGTCACAACTATTATTACCAGGTACAGGGGAATTTGTTGTGTACAAAAAGGAAATGGTGTGATTTTGTTGTGTGGACAACGAAAGAGATGAAGATCATGCACATCCCCCGGGATGATGAGTTTATAAACGAACTCAAAATCGGACTCCGGGATTTTTTCGAACAGTTTTTCAAGGCAGCATTGCTTGAAACTTTTCTGTACAGAGTTACTGACAAGTATGACTTTTCCTAAGACAAAGGCAAAAGAAAACATCACAGAAAAGAAGTCCTGGTTTCTTGAGCTTCAAATGTTTGAGTCATGGAGTGGACATACATGTACTGTAGTTGTCACACTTTCATTTATTCTCTGCTAATGACAAACAAAATTCGTTAACCAGACCAAACGCAAGAACTGTTTTTCTTTTACTTGGATTCAATGGAAAACTTTTGAGACCCTTTTTTAGTGTTTGATATATAACTGTCATGTACATGTAACAGTATTATATTTTATCTAAAGTGCATGGCATCAAACATTCTATATATGTAAATGCCTTTGATGGCCCGTTATAAGTCAGGGTTCCTAGCATTTCATGAAAACAAAATGATTTTCCCCTGTGTTTTATCTGATGAATTTTCACAGTTCTAGAATACTTATTTTGACCTATTTCCACACCAAAAAGCCACCATAGCCAATCATTCAGTGGATTGGCTGTTTGGACATGAGACATAATATAACAAACTGACCACTTTCTATTTTGGGCCAATCAAATTCCCTGACCTTTCCCTGATTTGAGGCATTTTTTCTCAAATTCCCTATCTGGAAAAAGGAAACTCATTTTCCAGGTTTTCCCTGATTTCCAGCATGGCCAGGACCCTGTAGATACATGTACATGAATCGTCTGCAAAGGGCCCTTTTAACTAGAAATTAATAGAAGATAAATATATTGAAAATTATTTACGAAATGTATGTCAACTTGACTAGTGACATGTTTTAGCTCACAAAACTGTTGCAATACATGTACATGTACATTAGATGCTCTGGGTACAAACTTACAGTGTTTCTATTTGGTGAAAAACTATATCCTATGTTGATAACTTTTTCTCCTGCCATGTGTGCACAATAAATTATAATTCAATACATACATATGTACATTAGATGCTCTGGGGTACAAACTTAGTGTTTTTATTTAAAATAATATATGTATGTCAATACCTTTTTTTCTTTGAACCTGTGCACAATAAATTATAATGCAATACATACATATGTATGCTCTGGAATACAAACTTACAGTGTTTTTATTTAATTAAAAAATATGTATGTCAATAACTTTTTTCTTCTGCCACGTGTGCTCAATAAACTATAATTCAATACATGTATACATATGAACATTAGATGCTCTGAGATACAAACTTAGTGTTTTTATTTAATTAAAAATTATGTATGTCAATAACTTATTTTCTTCGAACCTGTGCAAAATAAATTATAATGCAATACATACATATGTATGCTCTGGAATACAGACTTACAGTGTTTCTATTTGGTGAAAAAATTTCTCTATGTCACTAACTTTTTTCTTCTGCCATGTGTGCACAATAAATTATAATTCAATACACACATACATGTATGTACATTAGATGCTCTGGGATCACAAAGTTAGTATTTTTATTTAATAAAAAAATATGTATGTCAATAACTTATGTTCTTCTAACGTGTGCATAGTAAATTATAATAAATTTTAATGTATTTCAAAGTCAGAAACTCCTTGTTTTTTTGTCAGCATGTCAGATTTGTATAAAGTCTAGTCATAAATACCTCAGACAGTTTACCAATTCTATTGGTCAAAAGATGATAAAGGTACCAACTGGATTTAAACACCTTCATAATTTTATAAGAAATTTTGACTCCTGTTTTATCAACTCTAACAATCATACAAGGCAGTATTCATCGTCACATGACATAGACATGCGCAATACAATCAATGAGTCTGTATTCCATAGAATCAACATTTCATTTCACACATGCCAATTTCCATACATTTGCGGATTTTAGTAGTGTACGCATGAGACTCATACCATTAATAATAAGGCTAGAGGGGTGTTTCACATATCACATATCACAAGGTGAATATGATGAACACAATTGTTGGGAAAAATGTAAATTTTTGACTTTTTTCTATTTGAAGGCATCAAAACAAAGACTTGGGCAAAGTCTAGCTTAAATCTGCACAAGACAAAATTAATGAGTTCCCAGCCAGCATTTAAAAACCACTTCAAAATTTGCATTCATTTTCAAATTGTAACGAACGTTACATTCGCACTGAAAATAGCCAACAGTTTGTCTTGCATATTTTTAACCAAGGTTTGCTGGGAAAGATAATAGTTACAGTATGATAGCACAACAAGTCACTAACTACATGTACATGGAACGCAAGATCTTGAGTTTCTGTCAACCTTCATTAAACTTCAAAACATCTTTGTGACGGACGTTACATTTAAAAGACAAGCACCTTTGACTCTTGACATTCAGTTCAAATCCCTGTGAATTTTACACACTTGCGAAAAATCCTAGTATTTCCATCAGTGTGTGCTGGTCTGAGGTAGCCTGCACAAAATATTAAATTTTTAAAATCACATGGTTTTAGAAGAAATCCGCCATTTAAGCCTGTGACGGACGTTACAATTCCCGTGACAAACGTTACACTCTGTGAAACATCAATGTTTGCTACACTGCCAATGGAAAATTAGGTTGGAGTAATTGCGATTTGTCTTGGTAAAACTCACCTATTAGCTTTCTCTCTGACTTAAAATAAAAAAATTACAATATTAAAGGGAATATACATCATTTGCTTTTGCTGTAATTTTCAGAAATGGATGGAATTGGGGGGTTGGAAATATATAGCAAATATAGTTTCACTGACTTTTTGAGGTTTTGGGTTCAAAAATGCTATAAAAACCAAGAAAAACAATCATTTTCCTGTAGTCTGGTTCCCTGACTCCATTTAAGAAGAAACAGAGCAGTTTACATACACAATGTATTGGGGAATAGTAAGGTCAGGGAACCAGTCTTGTACCCGTTCATAGGTGTGTAATCGATTGCAAACGAGTGCGATGGTCAACTGGGGCCAGTATTTGAAAAAAAGCCAGTTTTTTCCAACGCTGATCGGCCGATCAGCGTTGGAAATTGATACAAAAATACCACTTTTCTTGAAAATGACAGTATACCAGGTGCCATGATTTTACAGGATGCTTTACACTGTCATTCACAAACAGTCCAGCAAGGTATTTCAAAATGATTTGGTAGTTTTATTTTTTGATGTTTGCAAATGTTGTATTTTCCCTTTAAACATGCGTGTTTCATATGTTAAAACAAGGTGCAAAAATGACCACAAAAATCCACCATTTTAGCCCCAAAACAATTTTTTGGACAAAAATCACAACTGAACTACATTCCATCCCACTGGCATGCCACTCAAATGAAAGATCTTGTTGTCCCCATTAATTTGATACCACATTTGTTGTTGTGATGTTTGTAGTTCTGAAGATATAAGTAAATTTCCATTTTACAACCATGTCCCCTTTTTCATGGAATCGCCCAATTAGAGAAATGCGGATGCCATGGTGGTACGACTACCAAAATCTACTGAGGAAAACCTCCTTAGGCACTGCTTGGAATGATGCATTTTCTGAAGTTAAGAAGCATGAAACAAACAAATGCGATGTTAGATGCTAGAGTCATCTCTGTCTGATTGAGTGGCTGTGTGAGAATTTTGTACGTTTTGCCAAGACCAATAATTCTCTCAACATGGACTCGCTTACTGGAAATTTTCCTATCCTTTAAAACACTCTTTCCTGACATTCTATTCTTCTTCCTGAAGAATGTTGGGATGTTTATGGTGACATCTACTGGTGCAAAAATGTCCTGGATATCAAATCCCTTGTCTACCATGATGGCGTCTCCTGGATCTGTTCTCCTAGTCAGTCCACTGCGTTCTGCTATTTGTCGGTCGCTAGTTGAACCTCCATAAGCACAAGACATATAACTGACAAGCCCCCCTGGGGTCACTCCAACAACTGACTTTGCTGTATTGCGATTTTTGTATGTAGAAAAGGTGACTTGCTGAGCAGTGGGAGCTTTGGGTTTCTTTACAGGAAATTCAAACCCATCAAGGATAGTCCGTGTAGTGGGGAAGTTCCTCTTAAAATCTGATGGAGCATAAAAACTAACACAGTCTCTGCTGGGCCATATATCCACCTCTCTCCACTGAAGACTCATAAATCTCATCCAGGTTACAAAGATACTGTAAACTTCTGACTCACTTATTTTGAACATACGACTTAGTTCAAAGTTTGGCGTGTATCTTCTGCATTTTATAACAGTTAGAAAAAACTGATCTGGTACACAGATGCTGGGTCGTACACCGTGTAAGTATGTCAACTTAAATGCACTCGGCCCCAATGAAGCTAAAACATCAGAAAATGTGAGGTAATCTTGAAGACCTGTGTAATAATGCACTCCTGCTGAATCAGTCTTGAAATCCTCTATCGTAAACCCACGATTAGACTCTGTCTGTGTTTCGGAAGTGCACGTAGAATAGTTTGGCAGGGGATCAGTTTGAATGTGTACCTCCTGAATGACTGGAACACTCTCGATGTCAACCTGCATGGCAAGATTAAGATCTTGCACGACGGCATCATTCTCAGCTGATTCCCCTTTTCTGCATTCATCCTGTTTCACTTCTTCTTTCTCAAGCCTTCTCTTTTCATTCCGTTCCTTCAGTCGTTTTTCTCTTGACAGTGCTGGTGAAGAGGGTTCTACTTTACTCCATGCAAACTGGCTTGGGACAGCTGTTTTCTTTAGTTTTTTCTTGTTCACTTTGAAACCTGCAATTAACAATTGAAACATCATGATAAAAGTACTTACATAAGTTGCATTAATGCAAAAGTGGTTGGTTGGCAAGAGCTTACTCTCAAACTAATCATGAACAGTCATAGAAGAGATTTTACAGACTTTTGTCTGAAATACAATTTATCTTTCAGACCTTTCATCTAAGTTTCAGCCCTCTTGTTCTAATTGGCTTGGTAATCTCATCCCTGTACATTTATGTTTTCAGCGTTTCAAGTGGGTGTAAAGGTATCTCTGTTTAATTAGGCCCTATTGTATTCTGTGTTGATTAATTAAGGACTCTTAACATGTGTAATAACATTGCAAAGTTTTTAAAAAAATCTGTGCAAATTTAATGGTAGACTTTTGAGATGCTTGGTGGCAGCAAACATGCATGTAATGGTTCCACGTACATGTAAATTGTCCACTATTGTTTTTATCATGTTTGAGTTAATGTGCGCTTCTTCCAGAAAGTACAATCCCTCTTAGAAGTTCAATTCCGAGTATTGTTGTACTACATGTGCAGTGTAAAGGTACGGGTACTCAAAACAATGCTAACAATAGCGGACCAGTCGCGTTGGACCATGTTGTATGTTTGCTACCACCAAGCGTCTCAAAGTCTCCCACTGAATGAGATGTTGTTGATGTTGCAAAAGAGAGATCTGAGCAAGCAATGAGACTCTGTGTTTCTTTGTTATTGTTTTTAATATGAACATTCCCTAACACTTATCGCAAATTCTGCCTGGTTGGTTGATTTTGCACAATGGACAAAAGGCACCATGGGAAGGAAACAGGAACAAACAGACAGTGTTCCTTTTTCCTTCCCACAATTCATTTCGACCATAGTGGAAAATCAACCAGGCAGTATTTGCAATATTTATGCCACTTTGTCTTTGCCAGTACAAATTTATGCATGGATATCCATCATGTCCAGCAAAGAAACACAGCACAGTGCAACTTTACAATTGCAGACGCGGACATTGTCGGAATGAGAGAAATATCGTCTTTACTACTAGTACTACACTGTCATCCTGTTCATACCATGCCATGATAATCATTGAATATTGCTGAAAAATCGGGGGGAAATTATTAATAGTTTTTGTTTTAAACTTACCCAGCACTGACTTCTCTTCGTAATCGGAGTCCAAAAAGTGCGCCTTGCACACAAGACTGCTAGCCGTGGGCCACCACGGTCGTATGGGTTTGAAACTATCCCTTTTGATGGCCCGTCTCCACTGGTTTCGTATTTTTTTGTCCTTGGGAAATGTGTGCCCTCCGCGGTGGCAACATCCGAACACGGCACAGCAAGTTCCAGGCATTTGGTGCAAGGTTTCATTGTATGAGGTGCACTGCTTGTGCACGAATCAAGGACAACAAAATACGAACTGTTTACTTCCGGGACCGTTGAAGCACGCCCTCTTGCGATAAATTAGAACTAGTCAAAAGTCTCCCATTGTGCGATTATCACGGAACAGCAGCCATCTCAACACAGAATAACCATGCTCACGTCACCGACAATGCGACGACGATTCACAATAAAATCAGATGATCCAGATGCACGCACAACGTCGTAACTGTGCACAGAACGACTGCGATTGATTCCCACCTTTCGGGAACACTGTCCATCGCGGCGCAGAAGTTGAAATTTTTCCAATGTTGCGACAGCTGATTTTTTAATGCAAAAAAAGTCTATGTGTCGTCGCAACGTCCAACTTAGGGTGGCTTAATATGGCATTTGGGAGATGCACATGTTCTTGCCAACACTGCAGTGTCGGGGACTAATAGATCGGTTTTCTTTTCTCACCTGTGGTCCTAGGCCAGGAGACAATGACGAGATTCCAACCTGAGATTTGATGACGCCCGGCGGCGGCCGGGACTTGAGGAGATTGGAACAGTTGGCTACCATCGTCATGATGGTCTCAGCTAGGTCAGGGGCAACAGAACTACCAGGAGCAAGACAGAAAAGATGGTTGTCATGAACAAGGGCAATTTCAAACTTCAACTTGTAATCAAATTCCAGAAAATATCCATATTTACCGACTCTCACTGTCCTAAAATATACCATTAGTGACATAAGACTGAAAAAAAAAGGAACAAAGATCAATAAAACAATTACAACTCGCGCCAGAAAATGTCATTTAGAGCTCCATAATTGACAATTTGAACACCATTTTGAGGAGTAATAATGAAGAATCCACAGTTTAAAACAAAACAGTGTTCACTCCATCAAAGTAATAACACTTGTGCCTCAATTCACACAAGGTTTTGCCATTTCAAAACCTATTTCTGGCAGGGTATTCCAGAGTCATGCAAAACTGAAGAGTTTGACGTTTGAAACAGTTAGGTACAACTTTGTTGAAAGACGACTGCCTGTCCCAGTCATTCAGAATGACTCCACAGAGTCTGGTCCATTGAAACTATTTTTACAAAAAGTGGAACCAAAATCTGTTAGCATAGATTGCAGGGGATACCTTACGGACTCCGTGCACAAACAATACATGGCGCTTTTCGACCACTTTTTCAAAGCCCTGTGGATAAGACACAATGCATGCACGTACCGGTTCGCAGGCATACAGTGCGAAGTACACATGACATATTTTACTCTGATTGCGTACAAAGTCACAACATCTTTGCGTAAACATCAGGTGTTGTCGGCAATGTGTTCGAATGCCCCTCCAATTGGTCTTCCCACTTCTCCCGTTTGTAACCATTGAGGGGGTACTTGTGCAGGAGCCTATATTATTTGGTTCTGAGCCACTTTGCAGCGCCAATCTGAAACAATACCGTTAGTCTGCTCACCTTGCGCATGCTTGCAGGCATGCCAGCATGGTCCCTATAGTCTCTGGGGGCAGGACGCCAGTCTTGCCTCCCCCTGGTAGCTCCTTGGGCTCCGGGGCCAGACCGCCGATGACCTGAGGTGCCCGACGCTTGAGGAATGTCACGCAGGTCTGAACAAACGGCTCCTGATCACAGAAACAAAGATCAACTTCTTTCAGTTTTAGGTAACTGACCAAAATTTCAGGGGCTTCTGCTTATTAATCCAGTGGTGATGGCATAGGACTCATGTGCCATGGTACACAGGTTCAAACCATTAAAGCCCGAGTCCATCGTTTGCAGCTATCCAAAAAAAGTAACTGGCGTAATTATTGTTGAAAAACATACTGGTTGAAAGATAGTAAGGGGACTTAACTCCCTGTGAAATTATCCTTTCTGGCAAGCTCTCATTTTGAAGAAATCAACGAAAGAAGGCATTTCCAACGGCGCTTCTTAAGAAGCACCGTAGGAAAATTTAAATTAGTTGTTCGTTTTGTTATTCGGCGCAGCGCGCACAAGCATTGGAACGACGCACAGGCGCGCGCGGTTGCTATAGTTCGTTGGATCAGTGCGCAACCTCGCGTAAAGCTGCAATTCAAAACTATTCGAAACATGATTGAGCAACTTTTGATTTTAAATTGAGATCCTAGAATGCTGTTTTTCACGGAATATGAAGCTGAAGCTGAGCTGAAACTTCATCAAGTAAGTTGTTCAGTATCCTTCATTAGATTTTGAACACTTTTGTTGCTTCAAACGAACAAAATGTACTAATTACAAATGATGGACTATAGCTTTAAGGAGGACATGTTGCTTGTGTACACTTTACTACAATTGCCTCTCTCCACCCAGGAGTAAATGTATACCTTGGAAGGTTGAGACCAGATTGCGCCAAGATTGAAAGATTCTTGGGATTTGATGATGAACAAACTCACCCCGTGCTCTCTGATCTTGTCCGTCATCCACTTGTCCAGCTTCAGGTACTCGCGGCGGGACGCCAGGCAAGCCAGATCGATGACGAAGGCAAACGGCGTGGCGTTGAGCAGCAAGGACAGAGCCTTGAGGTCCTGGGCTACGTCCAGGATGCGGGAGAGACGGGTCTGGTCGTTCTCCCCCCGCATGTACCACTCGGCCATGGAATGCATCACGATCTGACGGATGGTCAGTGATTGACCCTGAATCAATAAAAGCGAAAACATAAATGACGTTTTTTTTTCAATTATTATGTTTTTTTTACAGGATGTCCCATGTTTTTAGCTGCGGGATAGCAGCTCAACAAATCATCCTGTGTCTCTGTTAGCCTGCTAGTTCGTTAGTTAGTAACAAATGTTGACATTGTCTATTGCTCCTACACATTTCGACCGATTTCAACCAAACTTTGTCAAAAGTATCTGTAGCCCAGCCCCTACATGTCACATGACCAAACTGGGTTAAAATGTCATCATGGGGTCACTGGGGTCAAAAAGCTGATTTTATTTTAAACCTACAAACACTACTCTTTTCGGAAATTACATTGCACATGACACTGCACATGACATTGCACATCACTTGACTCATGCATGAACGCGCATTCGTTGGCCTGCAGCTTCCGAGATATTTCCCATCGAGCATGTTCTACATTAAATGCTTACAGGAAAGTGCCATTCACTCAAAGATAAGGAAATAATTGCTCCCTGTTATCAAAAACTGCCAGGCAGCGCTGCAGTCAAGGCACATGCGATGAGTCACAAGTCATCTTAAGTCCATCACATAGTCATCATAAGTCCATCACAAAGTCGTCATATGTCCATCACAAAATCATCACAAGTCCATCACAAGTCATCATAAGTCCATCACAAGTCATCATAAGTCCATCACAAGGTCATCATAAATCCATCACAAGTCATCATAAGTCCATCACAAGTCATCATAAGTCCATCACAAGGTCATCATAAATCCATCACAAGTCATCATAAATCCATCACAAGTCATCATAAGTCCATCACAAGTCATGCGATGAGTCACAAGTCATCAGAAGTCCATCACATAGTCATCATAAGTCCATCACAAAGTCATCACAAGTCCATCACAAAGTCATCACAAGTCCATCACAAGTCATCATAAGTCCATCACAAGTCATCATAAGTCCATCACAAGGTCATCATAAGTCCATCACAAGTCATCATAAGTCCATCACAAGTCATCATAAGTCCATCACAAAGTCATCATAAGTCCATCACAAAGTCATCATAAGTCCATCACAAAGTCATCATAAGTCCATCACAAAGTCATCATAAGTCCATCACAAAGTCATCATAAGTCCATCACAAGTCATCATAAGCCCATCGCAAGTCCATCGCAAGTCCATCACAAGTCATCCAGTCCCAAGTCCACTCACATGTGAACTGTGACAAAGGCATTCCTTCATTAGTGCTCACATCCCATGTGAATACTTGTGACAAAACTCATGAATTTACCTGAGACGAGACTTGTTATGTACTTGTAATTCATTACTCTGAATTGGGAATAATCAATCAATAAATCAATGGAGACATTGATCAATGAAAAGGGGGGGAGGGGGGTTTCCTACCTGTCCGTGCCATGCGTAGTGCAGCACGATGCCAGAATTTGGATGATTGCCAAGAAAGATGGGCATCAAGGTTGAGATGAGCTCATGTCGCAATGGCGTCCAGATGGGCTGGAGAAAAAATTACAAATATTTAAATTAATGTGCTATATAAATGAAATGTAACAAAGCAATTCTGGGAGATCAAAATTAGTAAAGAAGAAAATATGTGGCTCTGTTTAAAACACAAGAATCTGAGGTAAAATGAAATGATTAAAAACAATGAAGCATCATGACTAAACAATTCAGTCTGCTTTTCTAACTAATAACACTGAAGTCACGTCAATAACAAATTTTTATTTCGTAACAAGATGATAAACACTTATGATATAATAAAAAACACAGATGATCGAGCAAATAACTTGCTTAAATCATCAAAACTGTTACAAACTCTAAACAAAAACAACACCCATTCCCATATGTTAAAACAACCTCCCAAAAATTCTTCACAACAAAACAAATACGTAAGCATTTATAACATGAAAATATGTCATCGAATAATAACACATTTTTGTAACAATGGAATATCAATACTGTTAAAAACCCCAAAACAACACACTACTTATATGTCACAAGTGACAATAACACAACTGAAAAATTAATCATAACCATACAAACATGCATTCACAACAAGAAAACTATGTTGTGGAAATCAACAAAATTTGTAACAATTTGAAGTGGTGTTAGAAGTTATAAATGAATGCTGAACAATGGAACATTTGCGTAACCACCCCAGCACTCCAAACTCCAGATTGAAAATAGTTTTCAAGAATTTTGCTGGATGCAGGACTTGTAACAATGGAACATAACAGGAAAAATATGTCAGGGAAATCAACAAAGTTTGTAACAATTTGAAGAGCTGTTAGAATTTATAAATGAACGCTGAACAATGGAACATAAGTGGAACCACCCCAAAATCCAGATTTCCTGGATGCAGGATTATATTCCTGCAACTATGGACTTCCACATGAGCAAACGAACTTCCAAAATGAGGCTCCCAAATGAGCAAAATGTTTCTGCCAACATGCTTTTCCCAAGTGGGTATAACGAGTGAACTCCTCAACTGCCGATACCTGCTGGCACATCTGCTTGCGACGCCATTTATCCTGTACATTAGCCTTCATCAGTGCGGCAGTGGCTATTACGTGCTGCATTAACTCATGCTCCAGTTTCCTCTGAGATTTCCGTAAATACGGGCAAATAATGGAATCAGAATTTTGTAATCCCTACTTATATGACTGAAGTCAAGGCGACGGGGCCGAGAAGAGGAACCAAATTGACTGTAAACAGACCATCTGTCCAAAAACATTATTTTACAGTTGAAGTGTACTAACAGGAAATGATTTTCCATTTTATTGGAGTGAGTAATTAACAGAATTGTATAATTTCAAGTGGAATTTAGATTAGGAAGCCAACCCCTTATCTTGTAAACTAAGGAGACACAAACCATTTACAGCAGTGAATAGTGCACCATTTTTCGAGAATATTTCAATATCAGGCTGAACATCTTGAAAAATGTCCCCTGCAAAATTCTTAGCTTATCTCACTCATGGCATTAAGCATGGTTGTTGCTAACAAAAGCTTTTAAACAATTTACATTTCGTTTTGGTTTTGCTGCTTTGCTTTCTCCTCAAACTCTTTGATAAAATTGGGATTTCAGCAGGACAGCGAATCACAGATTAAACAATTCGGTACTCAGTGGGCATGAAAAACGACACCTCAAAAAGAAAATAACGATGTGGATTTATAACGTAGAACATTGAGCATACCATGCATACTGTGCATTCTCAAACCGAATGAACAGGACGGAACACACTCATGGCGCTGAAAATCTCAACACTCAGCACGACACACTTTTACCACCCCCCCCCCATCTCTGGTGTCAAAGGTTGAAAGGTCACGACCTACATACCTGTACTTGTAGGAGAGCCAGGAGAAGCATGTCTGGGCAATGCTTGATGGGAAAGCTGAACAGGCTCTTGACTTGCTCGTACTTGCCCGCCTCGGCGAGCTTGAGAAGCGTCTCGACGAGATCCAGCGACTTCCTGCGATTGCATCAAACAACGAGGAATACAGGTGTTTGATAAAAGAAGCTTTTAAATGAGAAATCCGTTAAATGAAGCCCCTCCCATTGCGCATGTTTTCAATAACAGGTGCGTCTCTACAATGCGACACTGCATGTTTTAGTGCCACGTAATACCAATGTGCATGCATGTCAGGCTTTTGTGCATGCAACCCTCCTATTGTTTGATCAGTCACACACAGTCAAAAATTTCTTCCACTTCCCCTGCCATGCATTTGTATACAGACTTGTACAAAAACAGTCAGATCATATTCATGTAAACACTATGACTAGTCAAATTTTATCAACGGATGAAAGAGGTAACTGGTAGGTACAGCTGGCATATCAATCACCTCCAGTCAAAGCATGGCTATTCCCAATCGACAAGGGAATTCGTAACTGTTCAAAACAGTCATTAGATTGACTTTGACTGCTGTGATGGCATAGCTGAATTTGTCAGCCGGAGAGGAGGGTTTCCCGGCTGTGATTGGTCAAAGCAACATGGAGGCGGAGCTTTTATAGATTGGTCTATTCACAAAGTTGGTGCCATTGATGGTGCAAATCCTGTTTTACCAACAACTCAGGTCAACCCCAATTGACTTTTGTTTCAGAAAGGTGAACTTCATGTATCATTTGTAACTGAAAAGTCTCTGGTTTCGAACTGCAACAGTCGATCTATGGACGAAATCACTCCTGACTGTTTCAAAAGTCATAGTTAGTTCAAACCTTTTGGATAATTTGGTTCAACACTGGTGTGCAACTTCACGGCCTGAAACTGTCGTAAACAAAAATATTTTTTCTTCTTCTTGTAAGGGATGGGTGTGTGGTTGAGTAGTTAGGGTTTGTGACTCATGATCCGAGGGTTGAACATTTGAATCTTGCTGCTGGCCATATGTCGTGGCCTTGGGCAAGCCACTTTACCCCCACTTGCCTCTCTCCACCCAGGAGTATAAATGGGTACTGGCATTAGCTGGGGAGTAACCTGCGATGGACTGGCATCCCATCCAGGGGGAATAGAAATATTCTCAGTCGTTTCATGCCAAGGAAACCAGAGATAGATGCCAGCATGATGGGCCATATTGGATCATGATGGACTTAACTTTTTACGTGTGAAGGAAAAAAAATATTAAGCAGACCCCTGCTAAGTTTTAGCCTCACCATGTAGCCACCTCTCGGTTATCTTCTTCTGGTGGGGCCTTCAGGATATCGATGACGACCGTGTGGCAAGGGTAGTCGGCAAAACAGAAGACCTCTGGATTGGCCAACGCCAGCTGGATCCAGGACAGCTGGTGGGGTTTCAAATATATTACTACCATCAATTTTTCCATATTGTCAAGATTTCCATCATGTAAAAAGGTTACTATTGCCACTGAATGGGATATATTCTCAATATTTGTTTTGGTTTGATGTCGTATGAAGCGATGCCTTGACGTGTTTTTTATTTAGCTTAAGAAATAAGAGCCAAGACATTCAAAATAAATCTTGTGTTTAATACTTTAAATTAGGTTGAAAAATCCCTCTTCAAATCAAAGATCTACCAAAGTTACTCTTTCATGACAGGAAAAATAATTTGGATTTAATGATATTTGTTCATATGGGCCATTCCTTAAATGTAGGCTCGTAAGTGTGAGATTTTGCCTGTCTCACTTTTCTCTGAACATTGCAATCTGCCATTCAAGTGTCCTTCAAAATGACTTCAAACTGATATAATTGTCATTACATTGAGGCAAAAGAGGCCCCTCCTTTACAACTTTTCAGTTTGAAACAAAACTACTGAACAACAAAATGGCATCCCGATGGTGCATCGAACATGCAACAAGTATAGGGCAACATGTACAAAGAGGAAGTATAGTAAACTGCAATGCAAATAACAGATTTCAATGACTTTTCCATGACTATCAATGATAAAGTCCAGAATTTTCAAGGATTTTTTTTCCAGGACTGTGGGGACCTTGATGGACTTTTCCCTTACCTGTCCGTCTGTGTTCTTCCAGACCCTGTACAGCACCTCGATGGGGAACACGTCCTGGAGCCCACGCAGGAAGGCGTTCTTGACGATGCGCAAACCCTGCG
This sequence comes from Patiria pectinifera, assembly GCA_029964075.1. Classification (NCBI taxonomy): domain Eukaryota; kingdom Metazoa; phylum Echinodermata; class Asteroidea; order Valvatida; family Asterinidae; genus Patiria; species Patiria pectinifera. The sequence continues at coordinate 12,944,094 of CM057141.1, forward strand.
CGTCCTTCAGCAGGAACCCCGGGTGGTCCATCTCAAAGATGACCTCCCGGAAGTTCAGGTGCGGGGCCAGGTCCTTGACCACCTCCACGAAGACGTCCACGTTCCACGTGGTGGGCTGGGAGCTGGGGTCGGTCTTGTCCTTGCCCTCGCTCCACACACTGCTTCCAGTGATGGACTGCAGGGAATAATCAACACTAAAGATCAATCTGAGCACTTACTAGGGATGGGATTTTGCCTTTTAATTTCGGAAATGTTTAGCAAAACTATTAACCCCATGCCTACGGGATGCGGTCATGGCCGCGGCCGCTAATCCTCATTGGAATGCAGTTGCCAGCTGTGGTATGCCGTGGCACTCGGCTAGTGGGTAGTTCCACAGCTGCTGCTTTTGTGCAGTCCTGCTACCACACAAAGGCTGTGCAGTCATGAGGGTCACTTGCTCTATGCGTGGAGGAATGTCCCCATTACACCACGTGCTTAAGGAGTTAATTTCGTAAATGTTTAGCAAAACTATTAAGCACCGTTTTAATATTTAGCCACTTCACAAAGTCTGATGCCTGCCCCAGTGTGATTGCACTCAGACGCGTGCTCACCTTAAGAACTATTACAAGATGTAATTGTTCATTAGGCCAAAACAACATAACAAAATTATGGTTACAGTAACCTTATCGATCTAGGATTTTGGGAGAACATAGGGGTACACCCATGCAAAATGAAAAAGCCGCACAATGAAAAAAAAAAAAGAGAAAGCGGCACTTCTTTTTAATTGGCCATAACTCAATAAATGTTATTCCTATTGGAAAGATTTTGTTGTTGTTGAAAAGCTCAGGAGCAAAACCTGTAAACTATGTATCAGGATTGCGGTGTATTTTTTTTGTAAAAGCTGTGAAAAAGATGACACGTTGAGGGTTTTTTTTTTCGGGGGGGGGGGGGGAGACACTCGATAGATGAAGGCCCTGTTAGCGGTGGGGAATGTGGCCTAGTGGTTAGGGTTCGTGACTCACGATCAGAGGGTCAGGGGTTCAAATCCAGCTGCTGGCCACACGTTGTGTCCTTGGGCAAGCCACTTCACCCCGACTTGCCTCTCTCCACCCAGGAGTATTAGCTGGGGAGTGACCAGCGATGCACTACTATCGCATCCAGGGAGGAGTAGAAATATTCTCAGTTGTTTCATGCTACTGAAACCGGAGATAAACGCCGGCCTGATGGGCCACATTGGCTTGTAACAGACTTTACTTTTTTAGTTTTTACCTGTTAGCAAAACCGTAAAATTGTCGCTTGAACTCAAATAAACTGACCTGTAGTGGCATGTTTTCCGTCAGGCCTGTGTGTGACTTGGCCATCATGCCGATGACTCTGGCTACTGCCGAGGCAGTCAGGCTGCCCGCGCCAAACTGGACTAGAGACTTGCGGCACTCGTCCATGGTGGCACAGCAGCTGTAGCCTACTTCCTGCATCATGTCGGCTAGAGAGCCGTCCATCTTGGAGGGAGACAAAAGGAAACAGAACATAATTAAAAACCTGATATTAAGAACACCTTGAGGATCATACTAGTACAAAGCCAAGGATTCCATGGAGAACAAAAGTGGGTTGTATACAACCTACAGCGTGAACAGTGTGAGGCTAGCTACTTCGGAGAGACCGAGCGAGCACTAAAAAAAATGACTCACGGAGCACAAGAGGGAGTCTTCCCCAGTAGGTCATCATCTGGGTGAGAGGAAACATCTGCTTACCATAATATAGACCAAAGTCGTAGACAGAGAAGGAAAATGGTTTGAGCAAGGTGGCTGTGAGGCGAATCTCATCAGGTCAACAGACACCAAGGCCGGCAACCCCCCGCCCCCCTCCCACCACACCCTCATAAGATCACGTGACGTAGATCCTGTGATCTCAGCCGCGTCATGTGACGTATATCCTGTGATCTCAGCCGCGTCATGTAATGTATATCCTGCGATCTCAGCCGCGTCACGTGACACAGCCGACCATTGATGAGGAATCCTTGGTGGATGCCAGGCAAAATGATCAACATTTCATATTTATTGTTGCGAGTAACTGTTTAACTTTCATCATAAATATAATGGTATTTAGAAGTTTTTAACAAAGTCAGGGTTCCCACAGAAATCTTGAAATGAACTTCCACGACATTTACAGGACAAAATAAGGGCTTTCCATGACCGAACCTTCACACTGTTTTGGCATCTTAGGAGCCTAGTGCTCTGGAGGCAACGGACACCACATCCCTTCCAGAATTCCAGTTAAGACCACTAAGCAACATAAAATCATCACAATGGTGCGTTAAAGAGGTTGTGGAATGCTCGAAGACATTTCCGTCATTTTTTGGGTATATGTAGCCTAAGGTGTGATGAAATAAAAACGACTATTGTGTCTGTCATGAAATGAGTACAAAAGGTACTTTTGAGAGCTGTTTTTCAGGTCCTGTTTCGACCCGAACGTGCAATTTGTGTAAAAGTCGTCGTTGGGGGCAGCAAACAAAACATGGTAAATCGTGACGTAATAAACAGGACTCCCGATGCAGCAAAGTATAAACCAGTCCTGTTTAGTGTGCACGATTTACTATGTTTTGTTTGCTGCCCCCAACGACGACTTTTACACAAATTGCACGTTCGGGTCGAAACAGGACCTGAAAAACAGCTCTCAAAAGTACCTTTTGTACTCATTTCATGACAGACACAATAGTCGCATTTATTTCATCACACCTTAGGCTACATATACCCGAAAAATGACGGAAATGTCTTCGAGCATTCCACAACCTCTTTAAATGATCACCAAGTATAGAACATACATGCATAAAAGACGTAAGGTAGTAATCTGTGGTGCAAACTGGAAGATTGCCTGTTAGGATCGTAATTTTGATTGATTTTTTTTTCCATTTGGTGAGTTGCCATAATTCTGATTCGGTGGACTCACCACTGCTTTGGGCAGGTTTGTGTTATCATTGACGATCCTATCCATCCTGATGTCCTGCGTGTCACTGTACAGCAAAGGTACCAGCACCACAGGGACCTGGTCCGGAGGAAAGTCTGCGAGGAAAAAAAGAAACAAGTTGAATAAATATGTTCCTAGGATACCATGTGAAGCAAAGCATTGATTTAAATTTATTGCGTGCAGACATCAGCCAAGACTCTTGTCAAAAGTAATGCATACATCACATACAAAAGTGCAAGGCCAAGAACGTTTTTTGAATAGACAATTTATAAGTCCAGAAAATGTTTGTGTTTAGCAGGGTATGTGTGTGACTGGGGTCCATGAAACCATAACACACGGGCCCCATTTTAGATGTAACCCTGTTGAACCCACTAGTCCAGGCAACTAGGCTCCCGCCAAAACATACAATTGACTGTAAACCTCAATATTTTCTACCGAGGCCCATTTTCACTAAATCTGTGGAAATAATTTGCTAATGAGACACTCCTAACTATTTACATGTAATATGTTCTCATTTCATGTTCATGGTCAGTCAATAATGTCAAACAAAAATATAAACCAGTTTCTTGTCCCCGCCAGAATGCTTTTTTCCTACCCCGTGTTTTTTTAAAATACACCTTTTTAACCCTAACCCTGCCAGACGCAGCACAGTGCATCAGGTGGAAAAGTCTGGTGCACTTTGATGGAAAATGCTACCAACACCAGTGCAGAAACCGGCCACTTCTGAGACACTGAGAGCTAGTCCCATAGAACAATGCCCGAGTTGTATCCTGCTGCGTTGGGGGACCACAGACTCTGAGGCAGTTTGGCCTCAAGACTTTTGACCTGATGGATCTTGCTACACTGGGCAGGCTTGTCACTTAGACAAGTGTTGCATGTTGCTGCGTTTGGCAGGGTTTCTAGCCAAAATACCCTGGAGGGTTAGGGTTAATGGCAAAATCTGTCATATTTTGTTTTTTTATTTTCAGGATCGGACAAATTCTAAATGACTGACCTTCTAAATGAAGGTCAGTCATTGCAAAAATGATGGTAAGACATGAATCTGGGACTGAGAAACATTTCCAATTTTGTTAGGAAATACTTAGAACATTTTCTTGACTCTCCATAGACTTTGTACACAACTGATGAAGTGGCGTCAGGTTGCAACATTCTTTCCCTTGTTTCTTAGTATTTGTTTCCAACATGAAGGAGTAGCCATTTTTAGGTTAAAAAGAAAAGTGATTGGAAAGTTTGGGACATCATCATCCGCCGTCTTGGAAAAAAATCTCACGAAAGCAGATGTTCTAAAAAAGACCTTCCGCCATCTTTCATCCGTAATTGGCCAAAAACAAACAACAAAAACAATGGCCTGCTTCCTCCTTTTACCGAAAGGTTCGGACAAGAAACCATTTTGTACTATTTGGTCTAAGAAAAGCATATCTGAAAAGGAAACAACCATTACTTTTCTCGCTGAGAAAATTTTGTTCAGAGCATCTATGTGCTGAGCCAAAATCAGTTGAGAAGAAGTCACAAGAAATATAGATCAAATCACATTTTGGCTGGTAACATGATTATGCCGAGCTGATAGTTATATGCCATGCTTATTGGCTTCATGAAATTAGCCTTTGATGCTGGGTATTTTTGAAAGTACGGGTTAAAAATAAAACAAAATTTGTGCAAATAAAAATTAATCAATAAATTTGCGGGGCTGCTCGTCCTTACAGCAAAAGCTGAATTGGGAAGGACACGGCTACATGGTCGAGCCGCATGCTTGTAAAGGAGCCCAAGGCAGCCGCCATATGGCCAATGTCTTACCACGGAGCACAGCAGGAGATCGAAAGTGTTGATTTTTTGCGGAGGGAGGAAAACCGGAGAACCCAGAGAAAAAGTCTCATGGCACACGAGAGAATCAAAGAACAACTCTACTCGCACCCAAGCCGGGAATCCAACCAGCGCCACAGCGGTGAGGAAAAGAAATCGTAAGCTATGACCCAGGCAAAAGTTGTCTTCAAGCTGGTCACCAAACTGGCCACTGAATGGTACCCCTTGATTTTGGCGGCTTACCCTTTTTAATGGTCTTGAGGAATGCTTCTCGCTGGGGCACAGGGATGCCCAACTGGTCCTTGGAGCTGTGGAGTAGGTGGGTCAGCAGCAGGTGCAAGACCTCGGCAGAGACGTCAGCAAGACCGCCCTCTTGTGGGCTACGTATGTCTGATGGAGGGCAAGCATTGAAATCTCAATGTCATGAATTTGATTTGAAGATTTGCATGGTGGAAAAACCAAAGAGGATTTGAGGAAAGATGTCTCTTTGGAGTGCTTAAAAATCTTGTAGTTATAATCTGAATTTCTATTTATCAAGACAACTAATTTGATGAAGCATGTCTCGGACAAGTGCTGTCTACAGCAAACCACAGGTGAAAATTCAATTGAACTATATATCTGTTTGCGTACAAATTGCCAAACCTATATCTTAATAAACATTAAGACTAAACATACCATAATCTGAGAATAAACTCACCACTGTCTATGTACGACCGCAATAAGTCTGGCAACTTCTGTTTGACAAACTGCAAAGCTGTGAGAAATGCAAAGTTTTAAAATCTTATCAACAATGCTGATAATCGAAAGAGAGTCCGAACATGCATGTTCGTCCCTAGGCAAGCCACTTTACCTCTGCTAGCCTCTCCTTAACCTAGCATATTTCGGTACCAGCATTAGTCAGGATTTGGTCCTAAAGCATTATGTGAAGCAGGGTCAGCGATGGATTTTGGTGGACTTGGTCCAGTACTAAGTCAAGAGTTAGGGAGTTATGGTTAACTGGGGATTATCTGTGATGGACTAGCATCCCGTCCAGGGGAATAGACAGATTCTCAGCTCTTTCATGCCAAGGAAACTTTGATTTTGTTTACTTCTTTATTTTTACCATGAGTTCGTGTGTCAGCTTTGGAGGAGTGGGTGAGGGCTAAGCCGACGACTACTTCCTGGACTCGACTTAGCTTCAAGACCTTGCTGATCTGGGAAAATAGTTGAGCTGATGGCTTGAGACTCTGTGGAAACAACAAACGAACGACAGTTATACCAGTTCTTTCTGCTCAATATCGAACCAGTAATGGGCAACGAAACACAGGAAAACATGCTTGTTTTAAGCTTGAAACTTTGACTTTGAACGGCCCACAGAATTGGCCCAATTGCATAACTGCATTTGATAAACCATCATACTCAGCTGGGTAGTCCTATTCAGCAGGGTACTTGAATTCAGCAGGGTAGCACTGGGGAACTATTAGGGGGTTAGGGTTATATAACAGGGTTTCCAATTCGCTGACACTGTAATGAAGCATCAATCCTTTCTTGCTGACATTGCAATGAAGTATCAATCCTTCCTTTTGATTAGTAGCTATTGAAGTACTGGTCTGTAAGCATCAGTGACCAAAAATTCATTGCAATTGCATATTTTGTCTCTTGGCTATGGTAGTTTGAACATTTCATGTGCTAAACCCATTTGTCCATGGAGGCAAACATTCCATCCACTTGACTGAGCTCAGCTCTACTTCAAACAAGGATTGTTAGTTCTACTTAAAACAACCATGACATTTGATTGTTATGTAATGTTATGCAACAATGAACTTATGCCTACTGCTCCTTGGGTAGCTGATCGTAACACTGACATGGGTAATCGAACAGCCTCAATAAAAGTTCCCGGCTCAAAACATTTTGTTGGCAAGGTTTCTAATTATTGTGAACTACAAGAAAGTCAAATTTAGATACATGCAGAATAACATGTGGACAAGACTGATTTCGGTGACTTGTATTCAAATTAGCATAATATCACTATTCTTGTGACTTTTACAGCGTTTTTTGTTCACCATGCATGGTTAAAGAGCCATACTTCCCTACTATGGGCAGAACGAATTGAAATTACTTAAAGGGATGTACAACATTTGCATTTGCTGCAATATTCAGAAATAAATGGATTTGGAGGATTAGTTTGTTGTAGCAAACGGACTTGTTTTCACGTTTGGACTTGTCGATGCTGGAAAAACCAAGAAAACCAATCATGTTTTTGTAATCTGGTTCCCTGACCCCACTCAAGATGAAACGGAGCAACTTATAGACTTTGCGGAGTTGTAAGGTCAAAGAATCAGTCAAGCAGGCTTGTACCCATTCACAGGCGTGTAATCAATTGCAAAGAAAAATGCGGAATAACTAAATATGCAAAATTAGGAGCAGTTTAAAAAAAAAGCCAGTTTTCTCCAACGCTGGTCGGCCAACCAGCGTTGGAAAAATACAATTTTTTTTGAAAATGTCAGCACACCAGGAGCCATGATTTTACAGGATGCTTTAGACTGTCATTCTCTAACAATCAAGTAAGGTATTTCGTGACAATTTGATCATTTCGTTTTTGGATGTTTGCAAATGTTGTATCTTCCCTTTAACTAAGTAGGTGAAATTGCTGTCAAAAGTTGATTGCCTTTATTTTGAACCACCCTGTAGTGTTGAAAAGACCCACTGTTGCATTTAAAACTGAAATTAAAAAACAGTGAGCACTCTGTGTGGTCATATTGCAGCAGCCAAATGAGTCAGCAACATGAATATTCATGAGTATCTCAACTTAAATATTCATGAGACACCAGGCTGGACGCACTCACCTTCTGCTGGTGGAGGGGGTTGTCGAGGGCGTGGCACAGGGTACAAACGAAGTTGGGTTTGGCAAAGAGTGTGGTGCACTCTTGAGTCAGCAACTGAACGTGCAGCTGTAAAGACAGAGAGACACAAAGGAAATCACTTATTAAAACAAGCCTAGAACAGAGCAGCCAAACATCTGCAATAACATCCTGCTATAAAAAGCCGCACAGTAAACCGATGAACGCCAGCGATATCAGTATCTGCATTAATAACACTGTTATGTGCAAAAAGTTCAGCATTTAATCAAGCCAGTACTTTTTTCTTAAGAAATTAAATCGGTTGTCCCAACAATGAAGATATCTATTTGTTTAACCACACTCTTTTGACAAATAGTTAAGTAAATACAAGTTGTCCGCCTTAAAAAAATCCCGAACCCTCAAAGCGCCCTCTTTTTTCACAGCTTGGAAAAAAAAATACATCACAAATATTGATACATATTTGGAGACTAAAATTCATTAGCTTTGCAACAATGACGAATCTTTCCAATCGGGTTTTTATTTATTGAGTTATGGCTAATTGAAAACAATTGCCGTTTGTTGCATTTAGCAGAGAAACTGCTTGGTGCCAAGGCTGGTATGCACTGGGTCCACTGCACAATGCAACAGAATCCACTGTTGCAATTTGTTGCATTTAGCATGGTTCTCATTTGAGTTGAGTTGGATATTGTTGCATTTAGCAGGGTACCTGAAGAATACCCAATGGGGCTGAGGCTAAAGCAGTGTTCAACTGTAGTTTTCTTCCTTTAAAACTTTTTAAAAAATTGTCTAGGAGTTACCTGATGGAATTCCTTGGTGGCGTTTTTACCATCACTACTGAAGTCAACGTATGAGAAGAGGCAGCGCAGCAGATGCCTGTCCCCCTCCGGCCCCTGCTGGCTGACAAGCTAAAACAAGGGGGAAAAAAAAGAAAGAAATAAACTACAATTTAAAAAAAACAAGACCAACCCATTATTTTTTACAAGGGTTGCAGACGTCAAAAAAAAAAACAAAAAAAAAAGGAAAAAGGGGGGTTTTTGGTTGAAATAAACATAAAAGTTGAAAATTTATTTATACAGAAAGAAATTAAACTTGTTGAAGAGCATGGGGAACACAATCTTAAGGTTTTAAGACATCTACATGTAAAGGTACCATCCTGGCGTGTATGTACTGCTGCACCGTTCTTGCCAATTCATACTCTGATGCTACTAACAAAATTACTGCATACAAATACATGTGACCAAACCCAACACAATGAGTCACAAGTCTGCAAAACTACACTTATGAGTTAGACTTGGCCAAGTCTGGGTTTCGCGTGGTTTGTGCAGTGTGCAGTGTGTAGTGTGTAGTATGCACACATGTACGTGTTCACCCACACATGCACACAACCATGGTCAAGATACGAGCTGTGTATAACACGTGCCCTCACGCAACAGTTTAGGACCAACATGTTAAAAATGTACACGCACATGCATGACATGTGATTTCATATGAGTTCAGAATCCCAGACTTGGCAATCTGCCAGGCGTTTGTACACAGTCTATGAGCTAATCTACCGATTTGGGTAGCGACCAATCACAGCACAGTATTTAAAGGCATCATCATTTTTATTCCAGAATGCTTTCAGCCACATGCATATTATTGCATATATAGGAATGCGCACACAACCCATGGTGAGGTGTACATGCACAAACAGAAACACATTCGTGTACATTCGAATGTTTCAAACATATGTTTTAAACATATGCGCAACGAGCGGCATGGATAATGGATCACAACATCCTTGACAAGTTTATCACAATGATACCTAAAACCCCTTTGCTTTGCATAAATCTCATATTTGAAGTCACAATTTCATTTAGACAAAATTTTACTTAAAATTCGCACTCAAAAAAAAAAAGTTTGGTTCAAATTAGCACAACTTTCAGATTTTCAAAACCTTAGCAGAATTTGATCCACTCTTCCATTCCTACCGGTACTGAATGAAATGAAGTAGTCTTGATTGGTCAAGCTGTTGCAGCACATACATGTGGTGATGATGTTGCATGCATCGATAAGTAAATGCATACGCGCTGTGAGTTTCCCACGACAGATTGATCAATTCAGACTTCTTTACTGTTATAGACTGTTGTATACACTGTGCATTGTTATATGGCACTGAAGTGGCACGCGTGTTAATGTGGTACATGTACTTGTCCCGCTTCTACCATAGAGAGATGTTAGTGATGGAATTAAGGGCTGGTTTAACTGGTGGAAGCAGTTATCGTGGATATCGACTTGAGTCAAGTCTACATTTGAGTAATCAGCCTTTTGGGAGAGTCTTACACGATTGGAAACAGTTGGAACAATCAACCTTTTCATCCACATACTTATAAATGTGTAAGATCAACTGAGTGATTTATACAAACTGAAGAGCACTTTACGCACTTGGTACAGCTTGTGGAAATCTAACAAGTCAAAAAATATCCCAGAGACTCATTGTGTGGGATCCGGTCGCTTATATGAATTTTGTTGTATGTCCCTATCCCATCATAGTTGTTTCCTGCATAATCCCTGAGGTTTTCCTCTAACAACTAAAGCTGAAATATCCCTTTCCTATGACTCTGATTGCAGAACTTGAACTTCAGGGGGAAAAAGATATCTGCAGGAAAGATTTTCAGTGACTCTACCAGGACAACAGACAATTTTCCGTCACCTTAAAGGGAAAATACAACATTTGCAAACATCAAAAAATAAAACTACCAAATCATTTTGAAATACCTTGCTGGACTGTTAGTGAATGACAGTGTAAAGCATCCTGAAAAATCATGGCACCTGGTATACATGTACTGTCATTTTCAAGAAAAGTGGTATTTTTGTATCAATTTCCAACGCTGATCGGCCGATCAGCGTTGGAAAAAACTGGCTTTTTTCAAATACTGGCCCCAGTTGACCATCGCACTTGTTTGCAATCGATTACACACCTATGAACGGGTACAAGCCAGCTAGACTGGTTCCCCGACCTTATAATTCCCCAATATATGTAAACTGGTCTGCTTCTTTTTAAATGGAGTCAGGGAAGCAGACTACAGGAAAATGATTGTTTTTCTTGGTTTTTATAGCATTTTTGAACCCAAAACCTCAAAAATATGCAAATATACATTCTGTGCAAAGTTGTCCTTTCAGTCAGAACCAATCAAGTGACTGTTTAACAGTTGAGTGCTCCCAGCCTACATAAAGCAGGATTCACTGGCTGTGACTGTTTATGTAAAACTTGATACAGCTATGCTTTGACTGTAGGTGATTGATAAGCCAGCTGTGCCTACATGTAGTATTGTACCACTTGCCTGTGTTGGTCTGTTGACTGAATTTGACTAGTCACAAAACTTGATTGAAATATGATCTGACTGTTGCAACATGGGGGGAAGAGGATTGATTTTTGGACTGTCTGTGACTATTCAGATAACAGGAGGGTTAAAGTCTGAGTCTGGTCTTGTTAATTGTTTTGTCAATTGGAATGGCATTGAATTTTGTGTGTGTATTTTGATTAATTGTGGTAACTGTTGATAATAGTCTGTCTGGTTTTGTGAATTGTTTCGTCTTCCTTTGAGGTTGTTCTTCATGTTATTTGCAATATGTGGCAATAATTACATGTAGTGCTGACCTATTGTCCTTTTGAAAGTTGTTATCTTTTTACTTTACAATTTAAGTTAATTTATTTTATGTAATCTACAGTTTTTCTCCTTTTTTTTTAAGCTATTGTCAACTTCATGGTTTTATCGTATTATGCTGTAAATTGCTGTTTTTATTGTTTTATTGGTTTACATCACAAAATGAATTTCACGTATAATTTTAACTCACGACTAATAGGCCTACAAATCTTGAATCTTGTTGCACGGATAAGCGATATATCGATATTAATTGATTATTTGGTATTATTTTAATATCGATATCGCCGATAGAAATTTTTAATCAAATTGAAATATCGAAAAATTCGATATTGAGGAATCATATCGAAAATATCGAAAATGCGTCAGATTATCTTCAAAATAATCTCCGTTTGTGCTTTTACCTTGTGTTTAGGCCTATCGTTTGCTGTATAATGAAATAAAACTCGGCAGCAATTTGTGCTTGTGACTCAAAATAAAAACACCGCAAAATGCCAAGCGGCGTCACTTTGTGCTCTGCGTTCGCTGGAATTCGCGGTCTCTCCCAATGTAAAACTATTTTTAAAATAAATGCCATTCTGGACAAACTCTCAGTGCTGAGATTTGTTTTAAAAAATTCGAGCAATATGCTGCAGAGAAAGCTGTTGAACATTGGGACTTAAAGGGTTAGTAGTATACAACATTTGCTTTCGCTGTAATTTTCAGAAATAAATGGATGTGGGGGGGGGGGCTAGTATTTTATAGCAAATATTGTTACCCCGACTTGTTTGAAGTTTTGGGTTCGTATATGCTGGAAAAACCAAGAAAAACAATCATGTTTTTGTAGTCTGGTTCCCTGACCCCACTCAGATGAAACAGAGCAATTTATAGACATTGGGGGATTGTTAGTTCAGGGAATCAGTCTAGCTTGCTTGTACCGTCCACAGGTGTGTGTAATCGATTGCAAACAAAATGCAGACTAACTAAATATGATAAATTGGAAGCAGTATTTGAAAAAAAGCCTGCTTTTTTCCCAATGCTTCGTTGGAAATTGATACCAAAAAATACCACTTTTCTTGAAAATGTCAGTACACCAGGTGCCACGATTTTACAGGATGCTTTAGACTGTCGTCCAGTCACTAACAGTCCAGTTAGGTATTTCATAATTATTTCGATGTTTTGATTTTTGATGTTTGCGAATGTTGTAAATTCCCTTTAAGATTTTTTTTAACCAAAGTGTCATCTTAATGGTCTTTAACTTTTACATGGGATAATCGATATATCAAATATTCTTGATAATGGATTCCCGATATATCGATTATTGAAAAAATTCTGATATCGACGGTGCTAACCAGATTCCCTAGCAGAACAACAAATTTTTGAAAAAAAAAAAAATTATAAACTGTGAGTGTGATGAACCATGTAAACATACAATGTACCTTAAGGCATGTTCACAAAGGGAAAATACCTGAACATAAATAAACTAAACTAATAAACTATGGGGTATTGGGAAAGAATGTTGAAAAGACATGAATCTGAGACTGAGATAGCCGCATAAATGTGACCTATTTACTGAACTACCTCCGTAAAGTAAGGCCACACTATGACATTTACCCCCAAATGTCGGACTTTCATTGCCTTTGTAACAAATGGATTTTCACCTTCAGACTGCGTTCATAGTTTATGCTTTAAAAGCACACCCTGTTTATAATAATAATAGCAATAATAATAGTTAATAAGAAAAGAAAATGCAAAGTCGTCCCGGCTTTTTCACACGTCTATTTTTCATGTAATTTCCAGCAGATTTTGGAGGCTCGTTTGCACCTGGTTGTATTTAACTCAATCCTTGATGTATAGTGCGCCCTCATGCGTGTACCGTCGGCCAGCTAGCCATATGATGTACGTACGTATGCACATGATAGCACGTTCACCCGCGGTATATCACGTGCATGTATACGTGCATGTATACGGCTAGCTGGCTGACGGTGCACGCATGGTGGCACACTATACATAAAGGATTGAATTACACACAAATGGATGCAAACGAGCCACCAAAATCTGCTTAAAATTACACGAAAACAAGACGTCTGAGAAAGCCGGGACTTCTTCGCATTTGCCACTATTAACCTAACAGGAAGAGTGTGCTTTTAAAGCATAAAATAACTATAAATGCAGTCTGAATGTGAAAATCCATTTGTTACAAAGTCGACATTTGTGAGTAAATGTCATAATTAAACAGAGGTAGTCCCAGTGGCGCACCCAAGGGGGGGGGAGGGGCCTTAGAGGGCTTGAGCCCCCCAAACAGGTTGTCACTTTTTAATTTTTTTTTTGTCTCACGATATTAACTTGGTGTCTTGTGATATGTATGTGGCCTATTTTCGAGTAGTATTAATAGGGGTGTAAGTGGCGCCACCAACGCCAACCCCCAGCCCCCAAAAAGCCACAATTAAAAAAAAAAAATAAATTGTGAGCCCCCCCCCCCCAAAGCCAAATCCTGGTGCGCCTCTGGGTAGTCCAGTAAATAGGACACACAATAGCCTCATATTTATGGGGCAAGGACTGAGATTGAAAAACATTATAAATGTTGTCATAGAATTAGAAATCCTTTGAAAATGCACTCAACTCTTCGTATAGGCTTTGTACACAGCCAAGGAAGTGGCGTCTGGATACAACGTTTGGGAAAAAAATGATGCAACCTTCTGCATATAGGCCTACCCCGGTTCATTTATCATCTCAATGAAGGTCATTCACATCTTTCCGGCTAATAATGGGCTATGGCAAAAAAATGACTAGAGTGATGATGATGATGATGATTATTCAGCTCCATTTATGTCAATATGTGACGCTCTTCTCTTAATAATGGGCTATCTGCAAAAATGAGTCACATGTCTCCAAAGCCACTTTTGAGCTAAAGGTCTTTGAAAGAATGTTGTAGTGTTTACAATGGTTTAAGCAATTGGAATCCTCAACATTTTAAATTCTACACAATGTCCATTTTCATCAAACCAAACTAAGTGGCACATCAAAACAAAGAGCTCAAATTCCTCAATTTAGTACAGAGTAAAACTCAAAACGTGACTCTGGTGCCCCGGCCGTGACTCATTTTCACATAGCGGATCACATATGTTCAGTGCATCATCATCTGATCATAGGCTAGTAAATTCATATCCATCATTGTCCATGAGTCCATAACTTTTCATGTAAACCAAAACCCACCACCACATCGGAGGTTTCCATAAATTAAGGTGCCGTTTTACCACAGACAGACAGTAATTTTTGTCTTAAGAGAAGAGCGCAACAACGGCAACTTACACGGGAAAGTTCCGCAACACTCTGCTTGTAGTTTTTCTTCGACAAATTGCTCACAAGGTTCGTGACTTGAGACAAGGCCAACGAATGGGAGTCCAGATTCATTATTTCATTCTTTCGGATGGATGAAGCCTCAAATTGGCACAGAATCCCAGCTGGGATGACTCTCTGACGGTTGGCCTAGCACTCTGTTGATTGGTATACATACAAAACACGCTAAAATAGGGTAAAATAAAGGATCAAATTTGTGTTTTTTTGCAACAAAGTGAGGTCTGGTCGCCATTTATTCTCGGACTGCTGGTGCGGTGATGACGTCAGAGCTGGAGACGAACGGCGTTATCAAAAGAGGGCGCTGTTTGCACTTACTAGATTTTAGCGGTGTATTGTTATTACATTAGTTGTCCCGCGAGCGCGAGTGGAACACGGAATAATGTAGTGCGTCTAGGTCCCACATGCACGAGGCCGAAGGCCCGTTTAAGGGACCCGATTTTTTTGGGTGCGATCTGAGGCAAACCAATTTTTTTGGAGCAAAGGATAATCTTTTAAACATCATTTTCGAGTTTGGAGTCACTGAATCATTTTTTTCTGAGCTATAGAATCATTATAGTAGGCTACAGTTTTTATTCAGGGATGAGAAAGGGGGGGGGGACAAACGATATGATACCCCCATTTTAAAAGGGGGGCCTCCCCCCTTGTCCCCCACCGATTGACGCCCATGGTCCTCATATACCTTGGTGTCCTCTATCATTTGCCTTGGTGGCTTCTACTTAGTGAGGCGTGCGGCAATAGAGGGCGCTGTTGTAGCTACCGCGGAAAATGTTGAAAACATTGATCTCCATATAAAATATACACAGTATATGGAGATCAATGGTTGAAAACAAAGAAGATTGACTGACAAGCATGATCAAACTCGATGCGCGCGCTGACCAGAGACCGACTTTTTTTTTGTTGGCCTAAATCTCATTTAATCATCTTTCCTTTTCTGTTAATTTTTTTGGTATTTAGCAATCCGATGACCTTTTGGGAAAAAAATACATCCGAAGATGATCACCCCTAAAAGTAGCTAGACCTGTGGCCCAAATTTGGAAAAAAATTATGCCTGCGCTTTATTGCAAAATACAGCAATTTTTGAATCCCATGCAGCATCCGAATTTCACAGAAATACGAGCTCGAAGTCATGTGCACAGCTTACATCCTCCTTCGCTCGTACCCCCCGCCCTGCAAACAGGACGCTGGGATACTCTGATGAGCTTCACAAAATCTTGTGAAGGAAGTGGCCTATGACCTAAGTATAAAGCATCTGGCTGCAGCTAGCTGTTCAAGACCGCAGTTAGACAATGTGCGCAAATACTATCCGAAAACTTCCCATAGAAATGCGCGCATTCCATACCGGATGTGATTTCTGTTTCATTGCGGACCATGTGGACAAAAGTTTGAGCGTCGCATAATGCAATCCGACCGTTCGTGATTTAAACGGAGCCCGAGAGAGTGACGGGAATTGTAGATTTACAACACAGATAAGTTTACAGAATTTCCCACATTATTACGCTTTTCAACGAGAAAAAAACATCTCTTAACTGGAATAAAAGAGAAATGAATCAGTCTTAACGGCCGTTTCAAACCTTGCAGAGTCATGACCTTGATGACGCGCAGGTCACTGGTCACGCACAATCCAACCAATCACAGCGTGAATTCATCAGAGTATCCCAGCGTCCTGTTTGCAGGGCGGGGGGTACGAGCGAAACATCCTCCGTTTTTTGCCCACAAACCTTCAAGTTCATGGCCCACAAAATGCTCCAACGGCAAAAAAATGAGGGCACATAAATCGTGATTTGGCCCGCCTGTAGGCAATATATATGGGATTATTTAGCTGTATGCACTCTCCTCATCTCATGGAGGTAACAAAACACGATCTAAAAACCCAACCGATGTCAACATCTGAACACTGTGGATTAAATTGGGAAAAGTAACAACGGGAGGATAAACCAACGTCAAAAGAGTACAACTTTATAAAGGCAAAATCTCTAAACCCACCTGTTTATACTCTTGTCAGGGGCGGATGGGGGGGCGTGGGGTGCGGGCCCCCCTTTTCCTTCAGAAAAAAAAGAACAAGATATTTAGAGAGGGAGAGAGACTCAAAAAGAGAAGAAAAAAGAGGGAGAGACGAAATGTATAGCGAAGATCACATCAGACTTTAAACTT
The DNA here is from genome assembly GCA_029964075.1 of Patiria pectinifera. Taxonomy (NCBI): domain Eukaryota; kingdom Metazoa; phylum Echinodermata; class Asteroidea; order Valvatida; family Asterinidae; genus Patiria; species Patiria pectinifera. The sequence continues at coordinate 12,960,811 of CM057141.1, forward strand.
GTTGGAGGGTGTAGCCACACTATATCCAGCGGTTACAGCCCGGTAGTCCGAAGGTTCGATAGTCCGAAGGGTCAGTAGTCCATCTTCCATCTTCTTCATCTTCATTTATGTACATGGCAACAGGCCAAATATGGCCCATGACGCCATTGAGTGCAGAGTGTGTTCAGTTCTGTATAGGTTGGATAGCCGCCTTGAACAACTCAAGGGAAGGTCAGAGATTAGGGAGGTGATAGATTGGGTGAGTTGCTTCCAATCAACTACGGTCCGGGGGAAGAATGAGTTTTAGTCCGAAGGTTCAATAGTCCAAAGGTTTGATAGTCCGAAGGCTCGATAGTCCGTCCGTCCGGACAGCTTTAAAAGCCTATAAAGTATTAAGACAAACCAATGTTGTAGTCACCCCAAAACCTTGTTTTGTCATCATGGAGAAAACTTGCATTAAGGACGTCCCATTTACAGAAAATACTCCTGACTATTGAACACCCAACGTACGCGTTGCTTGAATAATAACTCATTAAATGCATGTCGTACTGGTTTGAAATTTCTCTTAATTATTGTTGAGCTCATGTCCATTGAGCCTTTAAAGTATTAAGCCAAACAAATGTTGTAATCACCAAAAAAACGTGTCATAAAGACGTCACAGGGTACAGAAAATACTCCTGACTATATTGAACACGCAGAATCAACCTTCGCGTTGCTTGAACAATAACTTATTAAATACCTGTCGTACTGGTTTAAAAATTCTCTTAATTTTTGTTGAGCACATGCATATTATAGTCTATTAAGTATTAAGACAAACCAATGTTGAAGTCACCCAAAAACTTTTTTTTGGTCATCACGGAGAAAACCTGCCGTAAAGACGTCATACTCTGACTATTGAACACGCACAAACAACCTACGTGTTGCTTGAGCAATAACACAGTAAATACCCGTAGTACTGGTTTGAAATATCTGTCAATTATTGTTGAGCACATGTACTTAAAGCTTAATAAAGTATTAAGACAAATCAATCATGTAGTCACCCGAAAAACCTTTTTTTGTCATCACGGAGAAAACCTGCCGTAAAGACGTGCCAGTGTACAGAAAATACTCCTGACTATTGAACTCGCACAAACAACCTACGCGTTGCTTGAACAATTACTCATGAAATACCTGTCGTACTGGTTTGACAATTCTCTTAATTATTGTTGAGCACATGCATATCAAGCCTATTAGGTATTAAGACAAACCAATGTTGTAGTCAGTAGTCACCAACAAACTTGTTTTTTTGGTCATCACGGGAGAAAACCTGCCATAAAGACGTCCCAGTCCAGTGTACAGGCTGACTATTGAACATGCACAAACAGTCTACGCGTTGCTTGAACAATAACTCAATAAATACCTGTCGTTCTGGTTTGAAATTTCCCTTAATTTTTTTGTTGAGCACATGCATAAAGCCTTTAAAGTATTAAGACAAACCAATGTTGTAGTCACCAAAAAACTGCTTGTCATCACGGAGAAAACCTGCCATAAAGACGTCCCAGTGAACAGAATACTCTTCTGACTATTGAACACGCAGAATTGAAACAACCTACGCGTTGCTTGAACAATAGGGAGGTTTCGCAAGCGAACGGATACGCTTACAAATACGTTTAGCTATCCGTATCCGTTTTTTACTTACGTGTAGCGAGCGAGATATGCGTGTCGTCTGCACGTATGACGTCATACGCCACTCACTATCCGCTAAACGTGCAGACGACACGCATATCTCGATCACTACACGTAAGTAAAACACGGATACGGATAGCTAAACGTAAGTGTAAGCGTATCCGTTCGCTTGCGAAACCTCCCTCTTTAAGTAACTCGCCGCGGCGAGATAGTAATTCGCCGAGGCGAGATAGGAGCTAATTTTTTCTTAATTTCTTTTGGCCCTTCTACGCTTCCGTAGTTTGCCGACTCCAAACTTGTTGGAGGGTGTAGCCACCCTATCCAGCTCCCCAGTGATATCAAAATAATTTGAAATTCCATATGAAAAGGGCACGAAAACATGAGATATAACAAGTGATGTCATAGCCGCGGCAGAGCGCAACTGATAGGCTGTCAAATGGAAAATACACCACATTTCTAATTTCCCCAGTTATATTTAGTCAGCCGAATCCGGAGTTATTGGAGAGTGTAGCCACACTATATCAAGCGCCCCATCCATGTCAAAATCAATTTTTGATGAAAAGGGCACTAAAACGCGAAATATATATGTCAAGTCATGTCATAGCCTTCAGAGCACAACTGATATGCGGTAAAATGAAAAATACTGGTACTGCACAGAAATAAACTCGTCCTTAACATATACACGTATCTCTAATTGTCTGCACTTATATTTGGTCTTCCTACTCAATAGTTGTCGGAGGGTGTAGCCACGCTATCCTGCTCTCCATCCATGTCGCAATATCAGTTCGAAATTTCCGATGACCAGGGCACTAGTACCAAGTCATGTCATAGCCGGCAGAGCGCAACTGATAGGCGGTCAAACAGAAAATACTGCACAAAAATAATTTAACACTTTAATATTAAATTATACACAAATTGATACAGGTTTGCTTGTACCGCTAATTTTGAATTTTGTTTCTTTAATTAACATCCCCCCCCCAAAAAAAGTAATCCGCTTAAAACTGGAAATAACAAAATTGAAAAACAGAGTCAAGTGGACCACCTGAATGTACATTAAGGATTGAATTTTAAAAATCCATTACACATGGGGCTTTTGCTTTTTATTGTCAGTGACAGTCGAACTCCCTTCCGGCCCCTGCAAAAAAGTCAAGCTATTCTGAATTAGGCAAAAAAAAAAAATAAGTCGGTCTCTGGTCAGCGCGCGCGTCGATTTTAATCATGCGCGTCGATTTTTTTTTCTCCAAAATGTTCCGCGGTAGCTCCAACAGCGCCCTCTATTTCCGCACCTCCTCAATTTGTTTTACCAAAGAGTACCAAGGAATGGGAAATTGCACCCCAAGGCAAATGATCGAAAGCACCAAGGCAAATTATGGAGGACACCAATGTACATGAGGACACAAAAAATGCAAAATAGAACCCACCTTGTCTGTACAATCCAAGCTTGATGAAAAAAAAAAAGCTAAAAAAAAAAAAAGCCGCGTGGCCGCGTCAATTCCGGAACTTTGGTCTGACCAGAGACCGACTATTTTTTTTGTTTTTGGCCCTATCTTTGAATTCCGGATTTCGGTGATAAATTATCACGGTATTTGGTAACGCGGTATCGCGGAAGGCAATTCATTGAATTCAAGCTTCCGTACGTACACACCACTACTTTTATAGATGCTCCGCGTGTACATATGTGCGTGTCTGGCTAGGCTATATGCAGGAAGACCGTTTTAGCTGATTTTCGGCTAACTTTGACAGAATTTTTGTTAACGAGTTTGACATAAAATTTGAAAGCATTGATTTTTTGGCAGATTTCTGGCAGAATTCTGCAAAAATGGTTATTAGACAGAAAAACAGCAAATTTGAAAAAAGAAATGTATTTTTTTTTTAAAAATCTTCAATCCTTGCAAACAAACCCTTGCATAATTGGACAGGTTGGCTGGTCTAGGTGCTGAGGTTCACTGGGAAACGGACTTCGTCGTGGCCGGATCCGCGTTTTGCCCGAAATTTACCAATATAATTTCATCACAACATCTTTATGTGACTAGATTGTTTATTATGTAATGTTAATCTAAATTAAGGCAATACTACCAATAGATCTGCATGTGATTTTAAGTGTTTATAGTCATTTCGAGTAATTCTGGGGAATTTGGCAGATTTTTGATAAATCTGACAGATTTTTGATGTGCATTTAGCAGAATTTGGCTCTGACATAACGGTCACCCTGGCTATATGCTAAGGGAGCTGATGATTGAGAGTGCACGCGCACATGTGCAGTCTCGTTATCTCAGCCAGGCTAGGGTACGGGTCATCATGTACTGTCTAGTCTGAGTCGAGGCTAGCGTCTACACGCGCATTATACCGGCAATGACACAAATAAAAGGGCTGGGCCTGCAATGAACATGATGAATGTAATTTAAGTTAGAATAGGGAGGAAACTGTCGCGTGCGTGCATCGTTATGATCATGTATGGGCTAGGCTAGGAGTAGAACTGTATGAGTAGGACTAGGAGCTGAAATATCACATGTCGTGCGTGTGGTAATTTGTGTATGTATGCTACATGTATTACAATTTTTTACAAGTTTACTAATGTAAGGATGTGATATTTGTGCCACTTTTTTGTGATCATGGAGTTATAACGTTAGAATTTCAGCTACATGTCACAAGACGTCTCATGATGGTGGTGGTTGGTGGCTCTCAACTTCAAGTTACATGGATATATGTCAGTATATGTGGCGATTGTGTAGTGTAACGTTAGGGCCAAGGGGCAGGGGGAAACACGTACAGTTGATAGGCGAATAATATAGGGCCTATAAATGATGAAAAAAAGTGGCGTCAGGATGCAATTGAAACATTCTTTCCATCATTAGAATTTAGAAAAGTCTGCTTCTGTATGTTTAGGCTGAAAAGGTCGTTTTGTAATGATAAAAAAAGTTGATTTGTGTTGCGTTTTGTCGACGTACGTCATCGTCATTTAACCGTAAATTTCCTTCAAAAATTCAAAACCCTGCCCTCTATTACATATCTGCATGTTCTTAATGTTGCCAACTAGTTCGCCAACATCCTTACTCAATACGAAAGAAGTCCAGTATTTTAGCCAAATTTGACTTATTAAACATATTTTTAAAGGGAATATACAAGTTTACAACATTTGCAAACATCGAAAAATAAAACTATCAAGTTTTTACGAAATACCTTACTAGGATGTTGGTAAATGACAGTCACAAGCATCCTGTAAAATTATGGCTCCTGGTGTGAAGTCATTTTCAAGAAAATTGTATTTTTGTATACATTTCCAACAGTGGTCGGCCGATCACCGTTGGAAAAACCTAACTATTTTTCAACTTCTGCTTCAAATTTACCTTTTTTTTTCAATCCAAATTTTGTTTGCTTTGGTAACATGTTCATGAACGGGTGCAGGCCAGCTACACTGGTTCCCTTACCTTACAATTTTCCGGCATCTATAAACGGATCCATTTTATCCTTAGTGGAGTCAGGGAACCAGACTACTTGAATTTTTTGGTTTTCTTGGTTTTTTCCAGCATTTTCGAACACAAAACTTCAAACATGTCAGTGTAACAATATTTGACCTATTAAACTAACCCCTCAAATAGTTCATTTCTGAAAATTACAGCAAAAGCCAATGATGTACATTCCCTTTAAAGAGTTATAATTAGAGAATTGAGAGCTTGCACATGACTCCCTCACAGGCTATGTTTATCAATCTAAATCAATTAAATTGTGAATGAAAGTACAAAGTGTCAGTCTTGTTAGAAATCCAATTGAGTGTTTTTCTGTTTCTGTGTTTTCAGAATATAATTTGTATGTTTCATGTATGCTTGCAAATGAATGCAAGAATACAGGACAGTACTCGGTAGCGTCATAATCAGAAGATTCCCGACTTGAGTCATATCTGTTGATTGAAGTTGCTCTTCCTGCGTTCGCACCAATCACAATAAAGGTCAGTCATTGCAAAAATATTGAAAAGACATGAATCAGTGTGAATCTGGGACTGAGAAACATTTGCTATTTTGTTTGGAAATAGAAGACTTTCTTGACTCTCCATAGACTTTGTACACAACCGCTGAAGTGGCATCTGGATACTACATTCTTTCTAAAGTGTCTAATTCTCTTACTATAAAAAATGTGTGTCTTGAGTAAAAAAAAAAGTACAACCCCCCCCCCCCCCCTCAAAAGGAAACAGGCAGGAAAAACAAAGCGGGCACGGACGAGAAACTTTTTTTTTTACGAAGTGGCTATCGTTACGGCAGCCGTTGTTTAGCGCCCTCTACGATACTTTTTTGATACGCACGCAGGTATATAATTATTTGTTTCCCCGCGTTTTGGCGAGCAGTGCGACAGCTCAGTCGATAGAGTTTAGGATTTTGCACCGCGAGGTTGCGGGTTCGCATCTCAGTTTTGCACTCAAATTTTTTTTCCTTTTCTAACGTGAGGCTTTGGAGGATTTTTTTCAAAACGGAAATAAAGTCCGAATTTCATAACGTTCAAATTCACTTTTTTCCTTCTAATTTTATATTTTCTTCTCATGTTTTTATAAAAGTTGCAGTCTACCGTAACGATAGAAAATGGGAAATGCGTTACGGCTGCCGTAACGATAGCCACTGCGTTTTTTTTAATTTGGCCTGATCAAAAATAGATGAAAGTTTTAGTAAGATCTGGATTTCAGATGAAATTTTTTTTTCAAAGAATTGAAATGTAAAGTATGTAATTCATACTTGTAATTTTCCCCCTTTTTTAAAATGGCAATTTAGATACATCAGGCGCCGGTAGACAGTCTGCAAGTACGTGGCGGTTAAGAAGTCTTTCTGTCTTTGCTGTTACTAAGTATCATTCCAGTAGATGATCGTTGGATTGCTCTCACAATGGAAAAACTGACTATCTTGCCTGCTGTCGTGCTGTTGATGTGCTCAGTGTCGGTCTCTATCGGTGCTGCACAGGGACGTAAGTATTACAAAAATGTAAACTTTAATACTCTTTTAATCTGCTGGTCAGTAATGAAACTGTAAATCTACTAATCAGGCTCGTTGGTTCAGGATTAATGTTGTGCATATTAGCGAAACTGAAACTAACACGAAACCGACTTTGGGTCAGGTCGAGTCGGTTTGTACATCGTTTCATTTCGGGTCTGGTAGGTTTCAGTTTTGCGTTTGCAATTTTCGGGTCGGGTCGGTTAAGCCATTTTGAAAAAACCTCAGGAAAGATTTCCGTTTACAAAGTTCACTCAACACCCTGTGTACAAACCCTATGAGATTGGACTGAAAAATTCTAAGTGTTTTCTAAGAAAATGCTTGTATTTTCTCACTGCTCAAATTGACTTTGATGACATGAAATTGCTATCTGGGGGCATGTTAGTCAATACAGAGGAAAATTAGTGAACTTCGTATATGGAAATCTTTCCAAAACCTGAAATAAACCCCCCAAAACCACCAAAAAACCTGAAACAGCTCGGACATTCACATGCTGCAAGATTTACTGCAGAGTCACTTTGCCCGGTACGACCAAAATGGTTTGCGGTCGATTGATGCACTGTCTGTAACATGTAGGACCACCAGTAGGTCACGTTGGGATTGCTGATACGGTATGATTCAGTTACTGAGAGATGACTTTTCATGTAATGCGGGTAATAAGTTCAGGCACAAAAAGCCCACACATTTGCCCATGCCAGATATTCGTTTTTTGAAGGGGTTGGTTCGGTTTCGGGTTGGTTTGGGTCAGTTTTCCTTCATTTTTGTCGGGTCGGTCGGTTTTGGTTTATATCTATAACATTTCGGGTCGATTTGGCCTGGTCAACCCGATCACAACACTATTCGGGATATATGGGCTATACTTTATTTAACTCCTTAGCCTTGTTGAAACCAAGTATATTTTTCACAAGTCAAGTCAAGTTGCAAGTTGATTTTTTTTTCGAATCAAGCCAAGTCGCAAGTCAATTTTTCCCAACTCCCTCTGAACATAAAGCAGTAATAATAGGAACCAGTCTACAGTTTGTGTGCGCAATGGGGTTTATTAAGCGTGCATCACGTAGGGAGAATGCAATGTTCAAATTTGCTCTCTAAATCACTTTACTTGCATTTAAAATGGTCTGGAAATGTGATTAAATATCTACAAACTCAATTTAATGATGACTTTTTGAAGTCTGTTTGACATTCATTCAGCGAGAAATTTCGGGAAGGAAAATGGGAAGAATTCTTGGCAAGCCTCAATTTCTGTATCATGGAACGACAATCTTGGTAATTTTCCAGTCGTTTCAAGATGATGTCACTTCCTCCATGTCCTCCATGCTTCTCCATACTGATGAGTAATGAGCAGTACATAATGTGGTGCAGGTACATGTAACACAACTGTATAGCCAACGACATATCTCCATTGCACAAACCGGCACACCACCACTCGAATAACACCTTGTGCGTACCTCGACAATCCTCGCATACATACATTTACGTATGTGTGAAGCATGCCTAGCCTGCTACATGTAGATGTACCAGAGTGCACCAGGGCCTTGGCTTTCCGTTCAACCAATTTTTGCCTGAGCCCAAAAGTTGTGTAAATTATAACAAGTCAACAATTTTAACATTGTGAGCAAGTCACAGTTTAGTCAAGTCAATTCAAGTCACAAGTAATTTTTTTCCCAGTCAAGTCAAGTTTCAGGTAATTTTTTTGCAAATATCAAGTCAAGTCTCAAGTAAAAAAAAATATCGACTCGAGTCGGACCTGAGTCCACATCAGCGAATCGAGTCAACAACACTGCTCCTTAGTTCCTGTACCACCTCAAACCAGCCTGCCAGTTGCTCCCTGTACTGACTGCGCCAAACTGCCCAATCACTCTACAGCTTTATGGATTAATCAGGGAATGAAAACAACGTAATGCGGTGGTGCACTTGCTAATAATGGATCAAAAAGCATGACCAAGGACCAACAAACTGACACTCTCTTGTTGGATACATGAAAGATCTAGCCATTCTTCAGTCGGCATTGGCCTTCAACTTTATCCAATTGTACAAGTTTGACAGACCAGATATTACAACAAATAAAGGTTATGTGTCGTGAAACTTGATGGTAACCTACATGGTTAAACAACATGGTTAAAGATATAGTCCATCATTTGTAATTTAAGCATTTTGTTCGTTTGAAGCAACAAAAGTGTTCAAAATCTAATGAAGGATACTGAGCAACTAACCTGATGAAGTTTCAGCTCAGCTTCAGCTGTATATTCCGAGAAAAACAGCATCCTAGGATCTCAGTTTCAAATCAAATGTTGCTGAATCATGTTTGAATTGTTTTGAATTGCAGCTATACGCAATGTCGCGCACTGATCCGACGAATTATAGCAACCGCGCGTGCCTGTGCGTCATGCCAATGCTTGCGCGCGCTGTGCCGAATAACAAAACGAACTACTAATTTTAATTTTCCTACGATGCGTCTTAAGACGCACCGTTGGAAAGGCCTTCTTTCGTTGATTACTTCTAAATGATAGCTTGCCAGAAAGATTAATTTCACAGGGAGTTTAGTCCACTTACTATCTTTCTACCAAGTATGTTTTTCAACAATAATACGCCAGTTACTTTTTCGGATGGCTGCAAATGGTGGACTAAGCTTAAACCTACATGATGACCAATTATAGTCACGTGACCTTTTACAACTCCGAGGTTAAAAGCAATTTACATGTTTGTGTGTGAGACTAGAATATATTGTGCTCATGTATTTGTTTTCTTGTGCACTAAATTGTTTTCACGCACAGCCCAAGAACATGATCTGCGGTTGGTAAACGGCTCAACCAGCATGGAAGGACGACTGGAAATCTTCTTCCAGGGCGAATGGAGAACAGTCAGCGATGACGATGTTAAGATAGAGGAAGCATCTGTGGTGTGTCGTCAACTTGGATTCCTCTATGCAGTGGAAGTCAAGTCCTTTGGGCCTGGTGTAGGAGTGGTAGTCATTAAAGACTTGAATTGTAACGGCAATGAGGCCAGTATTCTGGACTGTTATCATGATGTGCTGGGCAGGTCTGCATTTTTGCGTGATAGAGTTGGGGTCATCTGCAGCAATGTTCTCACTACAGAGGTGCCAACAACTTACCCTCCTGGTGAGGTTTTAGAATAATCTCGCTTTTGATGGTGCATCAGATATCTCCTTAGGCTAATTATTTTGTGTACAATTCCCAATGCTTTCATTTGTTGCCTAAAATGGAATGCAGATTAATGCCCATGAGGTTGACAGCATGTGCACAAAATATCAGTGCTACAGTGTAGCCATGAGCTTATTCTAGTTTAGTCAGTTCACATTGCCTTGATTTGTACTTACCGGTACATGCAAACCTGTTAAATTGTTTTTCAATTAGCCGTATCTGGTGTTCACACACCACTGTCCTTCATTCTGTTGTTTGTAGATATTGCATCCTTCCTAAACAATGGCAAATTCCGACTGGTCGATGGACCTGATCCCTACCAAGGCCGTGTGGAGGTATTCCGCGGCAAAGCCCTAGCCTGGATGCCTATCTGCAACGTGGACTGGGACTTCACCAGAGCTTCGTTTGTTTGTGAGAAGCTGGGCTTCCGACCCGCTACAGTAGCTGGGACAGGCCGCTACGGTGCCGGGGCTGGACAGATAGCCAATTGCTCGGCTGCAGCATTCAATTATCGTGGTTCAGTTGATTTGAATTGGGACAGCTGTCAAATAGTCAATGCAAGTGATGCAGTTGGTGAATGCTCTCATGATACGGCAGTAGACGTGATCTGCAGTGGTACAGAGCCAGGTGAGATTATTTCTTGTACTCTGACCATCTTCGAGTGTTCAGGATGAAATGTGAAGAAAACTCAATAAAGTTGTGCAAAATTTGCGCTGCTAAGCACAACATTTTTTGCTGACAGAGCCTCCGTCTATTTCATGGAGACCGTAAGCATAAGCACAGCAAAAGGCACGCTTACTTCGGAGGAAAAAATTTGCTTAACTTAGTGACGTAACAATAGAAATCTCCATGCACGCGCGACTGTTAGCACACACGCGCCGTGAAAAAGTGCTTAAGGTTAGCAAATTTTTCTGCTATGCTAAACACAACTTTTGTGCTAACTGTTAAGCAGCGCCGTGAAATTGGGCCCTGTACAATCACTGCTGGCTGCACAAAAATAGCATAATTCATTGACAAAGATATGTTGTTTGCTTTGACTAAAACAGGCACACAGGACTACATCCGGTTCGTTGGTGGATCTCAACAATCTGAAGGTCGTGTGGAAATCTTCAACAACAACGTGTGGAAGGGGCTGTGTTCAGATGACTGGACGATGGCAGATGCCCAGGTTGCCTGTCGGCAACAAGGCTTGCCACCTCCCCAAGAGGTCATCCCAGGTGGGACGTTTGGAAGCAGCAAGGCCGGCGATATCCTGCAGGTTTCGCTGGACTGTGCCGGGCAGGAGTTTAGTCTGGCAACGTGCCCTCAGATGGCAAGACAGACACCCTGTGCTAGTGGTGATGCTGCAGTTCGGTGTGGTGAACCAAGTGAAGGTAAAGTATGAACCAAATCCATTACTGAATCAGTATTTGAGAGTGAGTATTGTCTTTAAAGCTAGAGTCCATCATTTGCAGCCATCCGAAAAGTGGCGTAATTATTGTTGAAAAACAAACTTGGTTGAATTTGAAAGATAGTAAGGGAATTAAACTCCCTGTGAAATTATTCTTTATGGGAAGCTGTCATTTTGAAGTAATCAACGAAAGAAGGCATTTCCAACGGTGATTCTTAAGAAGCACCGTAGGAAAATATAAATTAGTAGTTCGTTTTGTTATTCAGCGCAGCGCGCACAAGTATTGGAACGACGCACATGCGCGCGCGGTTGTTATAATTCGTCGGATCAGTGCGCGACGTCGCGTATAGCTGCAATTCAAAACAATTCAAAACATGATTCAGTAACTTTGATTTGAAATTGAGATCTTAGAATGCTGTTTTTCTCGGAATGTACAGCTGAAGCTTAGCTGAAACTTCATCAGGTTAGTTGCTCATTATCCTTCATTAGATTTTGAAGTCTTTTGTTGCTTCAAAGGAACAAAATGCACAAATTACAAATGATGGACTGTAGCTTTAAGCAAGAGTAGTGGTCAACAAATTACAGGTTGTTCATAAAGATGGAATTTGCGTCGGGGTGATTTAAATCAATTTTAGGTTTTGCCCTTCATCAGCGTATAAACACTGTATACCTGGTGTGTTACCTCACAAGTGAAAGTTAGGAAAAAATCACTCTGATGGGACTCGAACCCACGACCTTCAGGTTTCTAGTGCAGACGAGTGGTAAGATGTGAGCACTAGAAAGTAGGAGGTCATGGGTTCGAGTCCCAGCAGAGTAATTTTTTCTAACTTTCACTCGGGAGGTAACACACTGAGTATACTGATACAGTGTTTACACGTCGGTGAAGGGCAAAACCTAACATTGAAATGACAAATTGGATGACTGAAAAATATCCAAAATCAGTGTTCATGTCAGAGAGCAACAGTGGAACGTTTGTGTTTTACCGCAAGGGCTGTGAAGTGCACGTATCTGATAGCCCATGTTCACCAGAATTTAAACAATAAGTTAAAGATATATCATTTGACATGTGTGCATTTTTTTCGTTTGAAGCAACAGAAGTGCTCAAAATCTAAAGATGAGTGCTTAGGCCAAAAAAAAAAGTCTCCGGTTTCTGGTATGCGCGCGCGTCGCCGTAGCCATGCGTGTCGGCAAAATGAAAAAGTTTTTTTTTCAATGAAAGATGATGTCTCAAAACCGCCAAACTCACTGGTTTGACTGGAATCCTGCTGCTGCATAATTTTAACGTGTTTCTAGATTGGGTTATGGTCGAGAATAAGCTTTATGTGTCCTCTCTGGACTTCCATATATTTGCACTAAGTTTAGTCGGGCACCATTTACAGTCATCAGCCGACATTTGAAGCAAAAAAATCAGCGTCGCCGCACCACTTTTTGGGCAAGCTCCATACCAGAAACCGGAGATTTTTTTTTTTTGGCCTTAATAACTTACATGATGAAATTCTACATGTTCTAGCTCAGTGAATGCTGTCTACTCCGAGAAAACAATATTCTAGGATCTCGATTTCAATTCAAAATTTGCCGAGTCATGTTCTGAATTGCGCCCAGAATACGGGTCTGCGACACGTTCTCATTCAGTTGATTCAGTTGAATTACTAACATACATTTCCAAAAATCTGTCTTTAGACGCATCTTTGGAAATGACCTTCTTTTAGTGTTTTCTTCAAAATGGCAGCATGCCAGAAATTATAATGTCCCAGGGAGTTTAAGTACCATTACTTAAAACCAAGAAAGCTTTCCAACAATAAACTTGTCAGTGATGTACTCTACCTTTAACTTTGTTGATGTTTTTGTCACCCCTGGCGTATTCAACAAACTTTTACAATGCTATATGGGCTAAAGCCAAAAAAGTTCTGTACTCAAATCAAAAGTTATCAACTGTGTCTGACTGTGTGAGATTCTGCCTTGAAGCATCAATGTTGATTGCTGACAGCAAAGCTCAGTTTGCTAGGGTTTGACGGTATCGATCCTCTTTCCCTGCAGCTCAAGAATTTGATCTACGGCTTGCCAATGGTGGAACCACTTGGGAAGGCCGAGTGGAGATGTTTTACCAAGGGGAGTGGGGAACCATTTGTCATCCACGCTGGGGGGTCTTTCATGAGGCGATGGTGGCATGCCGTCAGTTGGGATTCCAATACGCAGAGGGCTTGACAAGGAAGTTTGGACCAGGAGTAGGGAATGTGATCTTGCATGGATTACTCTGCAATGGCAATGAAGAGCGACTTGTTGATTGTTATTATCGCCAGCTGGGAATTCGAGAATCACCTTGCGACCATAGTGAAGATTTTGGAATCATCTGCTCCAATATTGATCCGATGACACCTCCTGATCGCACACGAGGTAAGCATTCAATCAATGCAGGTACATGTAGATATGCTCTTGTGTGTTGGTGCAAAAACAATATACAACTATAACATGGTTTGAGGGTGGACAGTCGATACTAGCTCCCCGAGGTACGTATTGGAAGTTGACAAAACTATTCGCCTCAGGAACTAGTTTGTCAACTTCCAGTACCGAGGGGGAGCTAAATCGACTATCCACCCTAGAAACCATGTTATATTTAATTATGCCTCATACATATTCAGTTGCCAAATTTTCCCGTTGCAGTATATGCACCTGGTGGTCATAAAATTTTCAGAGAAACTTATCCAGCTCAACAGAAGTATATTATTGCTCAACCTCAAAAAAGTTCATTTCATTTGCAATACAGTAACTCCTACATGTAAGAGTTTATAGCACATTGTGGAAAACCTTTTTTTTTAAGAACAGGAGGCATCTTTAATTGTCCACAATATTCTTTAGTCCAGCATAATTGAGCTTGGGGAAAACGCTAATAAACAATTTAACGGGTGCAGCCATCTTTTCATGTGTAACTATAGGGCGATCTTCCCACCTACGTACTACACCTATGCAAAAGTTCCACGATTGCTTTGTAAAGCGCATGTGTAGTAGACTGTCCCACGGGTAACCCGTGTGACAGTTGTGCATGAATATTCAGCACACGCTTGGTAAACTGCAAAGATAGCATCTGGCTCGTGATGATGAATGGACCAGTCAGAATGCGGTTCTCGGTCATTAATATGTATGAGGTATAAAAAAAAAATATCATTCGGAACGTCATCTATGGCCACTTTGTGAGCACAACAGGGGTAGACACATATATGTGAACATCTTTACCCCTTAAAAATTCATTAAAAGTCCATTTCTCTGTGAAAAGAATCTTTAAGAGATGTTTCACGGACATTTACATGGGGCTTATATAGGACTAATCCTGTAAGGGTATTTTCACGGTTTTTTAATGACCCTGGCCACTGAGGATTATCATTGGTTATATATAATGGTACACTGGCCGGGTCTATCTCCAGGGGTAAACAAAGGACCTTCTTAAGGGTGTTTTCACGGACTCCTAATCTGGCTTAATATGTTGAAAAATCCTTGAAAATTTTTAACAGTAATTTCAATGGAAAATGGCTCTTTAACGAATTTTTAGGGATGAAGATGTTCATATGTATGCCCACTGGTCCATGCGTGTATGGTGTAAAAGTATGCATAACTTATTTAATTCTAATATGTGTATGCATGCTCAGACGCTTTGAAACCTGAGTGTCGGGGTAATGCAGGAGTGGTCTCTCCCAACTCCTCTCTGCAACTGTTGAGGGGGTACTTGTGCACAGAGATTACCGGTAGCTTCATTACACCATCCAGGCTTTGACTGTAGCAGTAGCCCGCTAGCCAAATGCTACAAATGTAGATACAACAGCGGCAGGCTAGTCAAACTATTCCTTAAGTAACCCAGCTGGCGAGTCAAAAGTTATTGGGACACGACAAAGATGAAAGGACAGGATGAAATAAATCATTAAATTCAGAAAGCATGCAAATATCAAGTTTATTAACTGAAAAAATTGCCTCAGTATACGCATTTTACATGTATGCACATTGTTGTTTATGAGACACTCTATTAAAAACAAAACTTGCGGGCTAGTGAAAATGCCCACTTAACAAGGGCTGGTTAAGAGTTTGTTTCAGTAGCCCCGCTGGTAGGTGAAAAAAATAGAGTTAAGGTCGAACCCTGCCATCTGAAATGACACACTATGAATTTATTTGTTAAACCAGATGGCGCACTACGACTTGTTGGCGGTCCGGACCCTTACCAAGGTCGCGTGGAGGTCTTTGTCGCCGAAGAGGGAGCGTGGGCCAGAATCTGCAGTGAAAACTGGGATTTCAGCAGAGCTGAATCTGTGTGTCAGCAACTCGACTATCGTCCCGCCACGTCAACTGGTACAGGCCGCTATGGTGCAGGCCCTGGTTCAATCGTAACTTGCCCAACTACCGGTATTTCATACACCTCATTAGACACGGAGAATTGCCAACTGACAGATACCTGCACTCAAGATATGGATGTCTTCGTGGTCTGTAGTGGTAAAGAACCAGGTGAGTAAAATTACATGTGTTAGCACTGGGGATGTCATAGGGCTAACACATGCACATACAGACATCGGATGGGTAATTGATATTTATGTACATTAGTGTACAAATATTGAAAACTCTGAGTGGTGTAGTAAAACTAGCCTCCCGAGGTGATCCATGGACCATTCTATGTTCCCGAGGCGAAGCCGAGGGAAAATAGAATGCTCCATGGATCACCGAGGGAGGCTAGTTTTACTTCACCACGAGTAGAGCATTCAATATTTGTTTTATAACACTTCACCCACAGATTCTGCTTGATTTTAATATTTTAAATTATTTAAATCTGAACACAGTTGAAATAGTTTGAACTCATTTTTAATTGTTATTACTTTTGAAATTAGTCACTTGTTTGATTTTGACTGAAAGGACTACTTGGCATAGATGTGTGTGCATAGGAGGGTTATCCCTCCTGCTATCTAAACAGTCACAGACGGAAAAAAAAAATCAATCCTCATCCCCTGCCTTGCTTTTACACAGGCTAGTCACCAACAGTCAGATCATATTTCAAGCAAGCACTGTGACTAGTCAAATTCAGTCAACAGACAAAACAAGTGGTGGGCACAGCTGGCTCATCAATCACCTACAGTCAAAGCACAACTGTGTCAAGTTACATAAACAGCCACACTCAGTCAGTCCTGCTTTAAGTTGGCTGGGAGCTTGTAATTGACCTAAGCAGCTCCACTATTAACTTTTCAAAAGGTTCAGTCACGTGATTGATTTTGACTGAAAGGACAACTTGGCAAAGAATGTACGTTTACATGGAAGGGTTAATGATACTTGAGTAGCAAAAACTTCAGCTGACACACATCGTATGGTTTGCATTGGAGACGTTCCCAAACAATTTGTTGTGACCCATATTCTACCTGTTCTTTTGGTAATTGCTTTTCACCCACACTGGAATTTGTATCCTTGTGGAGTCATTTCTTTGTTCTCGTGTACTAAAAAAATTGAGTTTGAAAATCTAGTTTGAAAATGCTCCTAGTTAAACCAGAATTAATTTCCTGGGTTGAAATTTCGGACTTAATATCCCTTACAATTACATAAAATACTTCAATTTGCGACAGATCAACACATCTTGAAAATTCCTAGTTTTTTGAGTAAAATCCATGTACAGTAAACTCCGGCTAAACCGGCACTCTCGGGACCCGAGAATTTGTGGCGACTTAAGCGTATGCCGATAACTGCTGTAAGTCGTCATTTTGCCGACTTACATGAATGGTCTTTTGCAAACATGATTCATTGCACTAGTTGGCTTAGATTTACCCTGGATTATCTCCTTATGCTTGAGTTGAATCCAAGAAATTAATCCTCAAATTGTATCATCACGTTTGGGGTATTGATAGTGGAGACCACGATACATATGTACGTGCAGAAACGAATTAAATGGTCCGGTATATACCACGCACGCATTGACTGCAGCAGTAGTCATTCAATAAGACGACCCCAAAAATGGACAGAGCGGATAATGGTATTGATATGCTCATGATGCATACCGGGTATGCGATGTATGCAGTAGGACACCCTTTTTCGACACCGATGCATGCAGCGGATCACAGACCATGCGAAACCACTTATCACTTGACACTTTGCCAACCGCAGTACAGGAAGTCGATGTCAGTGAGTGATTTGTTGAATGCCGACTTACACAAAGGATTTTGTAATGCTTTTTATGGAAAGGGAACCGAGAGTAACGCGTCGACTTGAGCAAAATGGCGACTTTAAAAGCAGACTTATTAATAAAAAAATTCAGTGGAAATGCACTACGGACAATTGGGACTTTAGTCAGACGGTCGACTTGAGCGATTTGATGAGTTGTGCGATGTCAGTTTAGCCGGAGTTTACTGTATTTATTTCGTGATAACCTTGTGGAGAGGTAATCGCATATACATGTAGAAATTGCCCTCTGGAGACGCATACAATCTTTTGTTCCCTATTATACCCATGTCTCCACAGGGTGCCGTGTACCAGATCACATTAATGAACATTTTTATTTGTAAATTTGTGAATTGTCAATTAATACAATATTCATTTACTAGTTACATACATGGAATTGCTTTTATTGAATAAGATTTTTTTTCCTCGCTTTATTTAATTAGCTTATTGCAGAGCATGATATAGTGCATTATAGATAATGCCCATTTTCCCCCTTTTCTGGTCATCTTTTCTATTAGGTAGCGAGGGCGAGATTAGACTTGCCAATGGCTCTGAGCCCACTGAAGGACGCGTTGAAATCTTCGACCAGAACGCCTGGAAGACGTTGTGTACCGATGACTTTACATATGTCGCGCAGCAGATTTCATGTCGCCAGCTAAATATGCCTTTCCCTCCTAAGGAGGTCCCAGGGGGAATGTTTGGCGAGAGTCAGGTCTCTGATGTTTTAGATGATGTCATCAACTGTACACCCCGGACTACACAGCTGAAATTCTGTGATCGGGTTCCCAGACAAACCCCTTGTGTGGGTGGTCATGCTGCGGTTCAGTGTGGCATTTGGAAGAATGGTGAGTCGATACCTAACAACAGTTTATAGTTGACTTAAATCCATCATTTTGGGGGTTTTTTGGGCTGTTTTGGCAACCGGCCGAAACAACCTGTGTTTTTGTTAAGATTTTTTTTCCCCAGTCATTTTGCCCATAGCACTTCTACATGTTTTATTGTTGCCGGCACTGGTACTAAAATCAGTCCGATTGCCTTTACTCGGCACACACTTAGACCAGTATCTTTGTGTGCCGAACATTGACGTCATCATGACGTCATCACATTATCGACCCCTGACGTCACATTAAATGTGCATATTTTTAAAGCCTATATCTACAGAACTACAGGTCCAATTGGGTTGAAACTTGGTATGTACCTAAACCTGGATGAGTTAAAGATGAAAATTTAAGTGATGTCACGATGACGTCATCACGTGACATGTGACGTCATATTAAAAGTGCATATTTTGAAGGCCGATATCTACAGAACTACAATTCTGATTGGGATGAAAATTCAAGTGACGTCAGGATGACGTCATCAGGTGACATGTGACATCACATCGGAAGTACATATTTTGTAGGCCTATATGTACAGAACAACACGTTCGATTGGGTTGAAAGTTGGTATTATGTTCACTTATGTTTGCAGCCACCGAGTGGGATTTGCGACTGAGCGGTGGCCTTGAGGAGAGAGAAGGACGCGTTGAGATCTTCCACAATGGCCAGTGGGGCCAAGTGTGTGACGATCTGTGGGATGATAAGGATGCTAATGTGGTTTGCCATCATCTGGGGTATCGGAACCAGTATTCCCGCTACACCAATGCTCCCCACCTGTCTCGATATGGCGCTCTGGTGTGGCTGAAGAGCTTGAGGTGCCAGGGGACCGAGGAACACATCTCTGAGTGTGGTGCTGTGCTCGGGGAACCAGTCGATTGCACCAGTTCCTTTGCAGAGGTCATGTGTGAGGATCGCCCTTTCGCCAGTAGTAAGCTCCTTTTAAAAAAATTCACCAGATTCACCCTTACAGGACAACTTGGTTGTTTAACCCTTTTGTTTAACCAAATTTCTTGGCGGAACCATCTTTGCAAAACGATGTAAAATTTGCTGGTATTTTTGCTTTTCATATTTCATGTTAATGTTTGTCCTATTTCTTGCTTCCAAATTTTTTTTTTAAACCAGTACCATTACAGTTTTAATTCTATAATGTGTAATTCAATGTAAGGTCAGTCTTGTAATTGTTAATGTAGAGCTTATACTGCTGTAATTAAAAAGAAAACGACGCCAAAACATTTTTTTTTTTTTCAATTGCAAAACAAAAAATTTGACAAAAAAAATTGGGCAGCTTGTAAAACATTCTGACAGAGCATTTTATCGGCAATCTGAAACTCTACAGCTCACTGTCGGTTCTTTCTTTATAATCTCAGCTTATGAAGCACGCCTCGTTGATGGACCATACCCCAACCAGGGCCGCTTGGAACTACTGTACGAAGGTGCTTGGTGGACTGTCTGTGATGATGACTGGGACACGAAGGATGCAGAAGTAGCTTGTAGGCAGCTGGGCTTTGCCTCAGCCGTGGTGGCTTTGGATGGTGATGAAACGGCTAGTCTGTATGGGTCGGGAGAGGGAGGGATCCTCTTGTACGAGTTGGGCTGTGACGGCACAGAGGAGAGCATCATCAAGTGTCCACTCTCATACCCATTTGCTGGTTTATGTCGACACGATGAAGATGTCGGTGTTGTCTGCTTCAGCGAGGACTACCCAAGTGATGACCCACGGCCAGAGCCTGAGGATCCTGGTAAGAATTCAAACACCCAGGCTTAATTTCAAACTTCAAGCTTTTATCAAATAGAGTATATGCAAGTTGCTGAAATCTACATATAACTAGCTGTGGCCGACTTGATGATGATTTCGGTAATGACAGGAGGTTCTGGTAGAATTATTAGCACGGACCGGGTCAGAGTTTCGCCAGAACAGTGTTAGGTGAACAAAAGCTCAAAAATACTTTTCTCACTTCAACAGTGCATATTGACCCTTTCAGTAAACTGTTTGAAGCATACCACAAACTCGGAATCCTCAGCAAGGTCAACAGCACCATGTACTATTCAACCAGAGGCTTGGTCTAATATTAAAGCTCACACTGTGGTGCAATTTAGAAACCACACAGACTTTATTAAAAAGTCGGCCATATTCGAGGTAAACTATTACGTTTGGAAACTTGCAATGAAAGAAATGAAAGCAATGAAAGAAAAGTTCATTACAAATTAACACCACACGTGGAGTGCTGTGGCCTCGTGGTTAAGGGCTCTGATTCGTGGTCTGCGGGTAAAAGTGCAGGTTGTGGGTTCGAGTCCTGGCGGGGTCATGGTGCGTGTGCCCTTGGGTAAGGCACTTTGTCACTCATTGCTTCTCTCCGCCCAGGAGTAAATGGGTACCTATGAGGGCAGTGATGGTTATTGTGACTGAATTAGCTTCCTTGCGCCTAACAGGCTGCATCGAGCTGTATACTCCCCAGGGAGCTGAGATGGAATATGGAATGTTTAATTGGCCCAATGATTAGGGGTAATAATGATGTAAAGCGCTTTAATCTTAGTTAAAAGCGCTATATAAGAACCTGTTATTATTATTATTATTATTATTATTAACACCAGTCTGCTCAGAGTAATTATTTTAAAATTCCTGATAAAACACACCCTAATGCTGTACATGTATGTAAGCCACATTAAACATAACATTGAAAGTGAGGCTTATGGCAAGCACTCCACTCATAAAATAGTCTGGCATCATCCCATTTAACAGTTTACAACTTATAAAATCGATTCAGGGAACATGATTGAGAATGGCTTCCTCATGAATTAGGACTGTACAATGTACATTTAGTATTATCATATGGACCTTTATGAACAACCCAAACAGCAACTTCCAAGATTTATGTTTTGGGGATGGGTTTTTTGAAGGAATACCCGGGTACCCATATTTTTTTTTCAATCGGGTTCCCGGTTCCTGTACTACATACCTGTACATGCCCACCCCTAGTACATGTAGATGATTCGCCTTCAAATCTGCGGTGATTTGTAAAGATTGTGTACCACTTTCAAGTCTGAACTTTCTCCTGGATTGGCTGTTTTAAGAAAAGAGTCAATCTGAAGCAATGGTCATCAAACGGTGGTTGTCTTGTCATCTGTAGGTGGTGGGGCAGAAGGCTCTGCACACCCCTAATCAGTTCCCTACTCAAAGAGTATTATAAGAGTCAATCGTTTTGGAATCTCCAACCCCCAAAAATACATTCCTTTCTCCAACATTGTTTTCCTGCCACAGGGTACGGCCCATCAAGCTTCCGGACCCGCAACATTATCCTTTACGTCCTGACAGGCTGCTCGTTGCTGTTGACCATTTGCGGGTGTGTCTACAAACTGCACAAGAAAAGGTCCGAGCCCCAGGTTGTGGTTATGGGCCCAAATGAGGGATTCACAGGGGCAGGAACCGGCCAGTACAGTGCCGTAAGTCAGGTACATGCATGCAAACGATTCTTTCTCAAGTATTTGTGACCATGATCATGGATGATGTTGTGTATTGTCAGAACCACTGATGAATTAGGATGTAGAAGGCCCAATTTCACGGACTCCTAAGCATGGACGGCTGACTGTACACATTGTATTTTGCTGAATTGACGCACTGATGCGGTAGTATTATCATGCAGACATATGAACAGCAACTTTTGTGGTTGGGTGTAATTAACGGATACCCGGGTACCCGTGTTTTTTTTTTCAATTTTGTACTCGATTCCTGTACTACCTGTGTAATTGCACACCCCTAATCAATTCCATACTCAAAGAGTATTATAAGTCAATCTTCCCATTGTCTTGGAATCCCCAACCCCCAAATATACATTCATTGGCATATCTAATCAGGTTATTTATTTGTTTTCGCCCTCATTTTGTTAAAGGGAATGTACGTATAACGTTTGCTTTTCCTGCAATTTTCATAAATGTCGATTTGGAAGATTGGTATACTATAGCAAATATTGTTGACTGACTTGTTTCACGTTTTGGGCTTGTAGATGCTGGAAAAACCAAGAAAACCAATCATGTTCTCGTAGTCTGGTTTTCTGACCCCACTTATAAGATGAAACGGAGCAATTTGTAGACTTTGGGGAAATGTAAGGTCAGAGAATCAGTCAAGCAGGCTTGTACCTTTTCACAGGCGTATAATCAATTGCAAAGAAAATGCGGAATAACTAAATATGAAAATTAAGGAGCAGTTTTTGAAAAAAGCCAGTTTTTTTCCAATGCTGGTCGGCCGACCAGCGTTGGAAAAATACAATATTTTCTTGAGAATGTCAGCACACCAGGAGCCATGATTTTACAGGATGCTTCAGACTGTCATTTCCTAACAATCCAGTAGGGTATTTCGTGATGATTTGATCATTTCGGGTTTTTTTGATGTTTGCAAATGTTGTATATCTTTCCTTTAAGGATGCCCCACCGGCTTATGAAGACGTTACCAAGGACCCAGGCAAGTTTGATTCCGAGTCCGCAGAGCCTTCTGCCCCACCACCTACAGATGCCCAGACATCCACCATATGAGGACCCTTGCCTCAGATTGAATCTTTCCTTGAAACGGCAAATCCAGGTTTGTTCATCTGAGGACAGAAAATGACAAGGAAAGTGTCAAATAACGAACGTAGTGCAATGCATTTATTGCATGCAATCATGCACGTGTAATCATGCGGGCGGAGTGCAAAAAGTGGCAACTGCCACGTGCATATTGATGCCCCTGTTTATCCCTTGGTGTTTTTTTTTAATTTTATGAGAAGCATGCACTGCCTGTTAAAATTCATGTCTATGCACAAATAGATATTCTCAGGGCATTGTTTTATGTGGGACAGGACGCTGTATTATCGCAGTGCTTATCATGTTTCTCTGGTGGAACAGAGATTGATCACTTACCTTCCTGTATTGTCTTATCTTTTGTGCTGTTGATTAAGTCTTTAACTTTTCACATTGATATGAGAAGTTCCAGCAGAGGTTCAATTTATTCCCTCTATGATGCCTGTGAAAATACAAGTAGGTATGCGAGCAGTATGAGAGCGGAGTTGAACTTCCTTTTATTTTGGTAGGCGGGCGATGGTTTCTACGATGGCCTGAA
The DNA here is from genome assembly GCA_029964075.1 of Patiria pectinifera. Classification (NCBI taxonomy): domain Eukaryota; kingdom Metazoa; phylum Echinodermata; class Asteroidea; order Valvatida; family Asterinidae; genus Patiria; species Patiria pectinifera. The sequence goes on from CM057141.1 coordinate 12,984,117, forward strand.
CAATTTTTATTCATAATTACTGTTGGACCTGCACATACCCTGAAAAAGGTCTGCAAATTGCCTAATAAAGTCCAACTTGATTTAGGTGTGAACAATGATTTCTTAACAACCCGGCCCACGAAAGTAAAAATGATTGTTGGGACAAGTCTCCTGATTGACGATTTGGGCCTGGCACACGTTATACTGTGTGTCCTTTTTAAAGCCCGAGTCCATCATTTGCAGCTATCCAAAAAAGTAACTGGCGTAATTATTGTTGAAAAACATACTGGTTGAAAGATAGTAAGGGGACTAAACTCCCTGTGAAATTATCCTTTCTGGCAAGCTCTCATTTTGAAGAAATCAACGAAAGAAGGCATTTCCAACGGTGCGTCTTAAGAAGCATGACCGTAGGAAAATTTAAATTAGTAGTTTGTTTTGTTATTCAGCGCAGCGCGCACAAGCATTGGAACGACGCACAGGCGCGCGCGGTTGCTTAATTCGTCGGATCAGTGCGCGACATCGCATAAAGCTGCAATTCAAAACAATTCGAAACATGATTTAGCAACTTTTGATTTGAAATTGAGATCCTAGAATGCTGTTTTTCTCGGAATATAAAGCTGAAGCTGAGCTGAAACTTCATCAAGTAAGTTGTTCAGTATCCTTCATTAGATTTTGAACACTTTTGTTGCTTCAAACGAACAAAATGCACAAATTACAAATGATGGACTATAGCTCTAAAAACATTTTTTTTATGTATGCTACCCTAATTTGCATTCCATACACATTTTTACGATTTTGCGGTGGAAATACCGATCTTTGACATCAACTTTTGCAGCAGTGAAATAGGAACCAGACAAAGAAACCTCCATGGACAGAGCAGCATTAGACTAGAAAAATGTTCAAAGATAGACGATGCCTTTTGGCAGACATGGTGAGGGGAAATTTGCGAAAAAGTACAAAATTATCTTTAAATCATCAAAATTTACCTAAAAGATGCGAAATCTTTTGTTTATACAACTGGACAGAATATCCTTAGTTACTGTAGAACTGCATGAAAACTGTCGCTAGAGATTGTACTGGTAACACAAAGGGGAAATTTGCTGATGCCGCAATAGAATAGAGTCCGACCAGGTAGAGTGTAGATGTATCTGTACATATATGCGTATACATGTGTAAGGTACCAAAATATATAATTTAATATTTGTAAGGCAAATGTTACGCACAGTTTTACTTACAGGTTAACATCTTTTACCTGTATCGACAGTGTGACCAGTTCCACAAAAAAGGGTATTATGTCGCAAAAAAAAAAGAGAAATTTGAGTTACATGGTTGGAAAGCCCACATTCACGTAAGCTTATCATATTGGTAGATACTTCATTCATTGAAATCAACATTTCTGTGAATGAACACTGAAACCTGAGGTAGTAAGGATGTCATTCATGACTACAAATGAAAATCATATTTTGACGAAATGTTCACCTCTCAACGTTGAGCAAGCCATTTCACAATAATGCACAGCGCAACTTAATACCCTTTTTTTGTGAAGCGGGTCACCACTTTGATGTCTGTGTCTTATGTAATGTAATGTAATGTACTTTATGGAAATTTCGTGTTTTTTAGGTAGGAATGTAAGATTCTGTTGTTAATTTCCTCTCCCTTTTATAGATTTTTAAAAAATTGTGAAGCACTTTGAGACATTTTGTGTAAAGCGCTATATAAGTGTCATTATTATTATTAGTAGTAGTATTAATGGTGGTTAAGCGGATTATGTGCATTGCAGAAGTAGGCGGGGAGGGTGCATGCTGAAATCCTACCCTACAGCCTTATGCTTCTTAAATACATTGTTGACCCGAATCAGAAGAATTCACACTTTGCTTAGATGTACGGTTTCTTTTGGGAGCTTTGGTGGCTCTTTTAATCGGTCCCAACCGGTTCCCATAGCAAAGTGGGCATGTAAACAAAAGTGGGACATCACTATGATATCAGGCCTATTGACCTATCACCGTTTGCGAGTAAGCCACGCCCCTTAGACAACCCTATGGAGTTTGGGTACACAAAGTTTTGTTTGTCTCAGATTCTGCGCGTTCCGCGTCCATTTGTGAATCATGTAATTCGACAAAATTTCACAAGCTGCGTTGACACGATTCTAACGCAATTCTACTGTGATAGGTCAATTAAAATTGGCAGCTGACAGCACCCATTTTAAAAAAAAAACATAAATAGTAACATGGGGAAGCTAGCACATTCATATTTTTGTTATACAGGGTGAATACCAAAAAAAAAGGAAACCCAAATGGCGCCCCCTAGTTTTAAAGAAGTTCTGCGTGCACCGCGTTCAAGATCTAGGATGTGATGTGAAAGCCGGAGTAATTAGCTTTCTTTTTTGTAAAAGAATCATTGAAATTGCTCAGGTACTTTATTTTTCCAGTTCTGGACTATTAAACCCAAACACAGTTTTTAGAATTATGTCCACGGATCACAATAAAGGTACATGTGATATTTCAGCGAGATGAGGAGGATGTTTTTTTAAAGACAAATATGAACGTCAGAACACTCTCATAACCATGATAACTGGCACTTATAACATTTTTAAACACATTGGGCTTCTAGTGTTGAAACAACATTGCTTTATAATGTCAGGGCAGTCAGAGGAGTGAACCATGTTTTGGTTGATAGATACTGTTTTTATCATATATTCTAAGAAAGGATGTCATACTGTTAAAGAATTTGCAGCTGACATCTTCTTATGGTTGAGCTATTATTGAGATCGATTATTTATTGAGTGATCAGGCACAACTGGATGACTTTTTAGAATTGTTCGAATAAATGTTCATCATAATTTCCATATTTTATTTTCACTGTATGACGAACGTTTATCCTGTCTGAACTAAATCAATACTAAGTTTGGACATTTTTACTGATGACGTCATCAGTGTATTAAATGTATACTGAAACTTGTAAAACCCAAAAGGAGCTTTTTTGTTCAAGTTAAAAAACAAATGGTTCCAATGGAAAGGGATGAATTTCTGTTCACAAAAACATTCACAACTTAACTGGCCAATAAAATAGTTTTAACTTGACAAACAATGTAGCTCTAGTTATATTTGCAGTGTTATTTGTTTGAAACTGGGAATGGTAAATATAAAAGACTAAAGTACCAAATTCATCTTTATGATCGGTAAATGGCAAGTTTGGGGTGATTGTCGATGATATTTCATTGGTCTAGTTTTTATGAGGACAAACTTGCAGAGGGTAAAGCATGTAAAATAGCTTTTTTTTATTAAATTAAATTATTTAATTAAATTAATTTTTTTTTAATTAAAACGAAAATACACTGCAGTTAGCGTAAAGCATCGCTAGTTTAAATTAAAGCCGGTCCCATTCCTATAAGGTTGGGGATGTGTGTGTTACCGCAGCATGAAGCTTTTATTTGTTAATGTTGAGTACAGAATTTTAGTAACGTCAATGAAACTTAACAATGAAAAAAAAAAAAACACCTTTAGGGGAAAGGTATTATGAACATTTGCCCCTATTGAAATATCGAATGAAAAAGTGCGTACGATTCATGACAAGCATAAACAACCTTGCCAAGCATGAATAGTTTATTTATTAAATCCTCCAAGTTTAATATGAATTTGCACACCCCCCTGAGTTAGGGTTAAAATGAAAATGAACTGGAATTGGGGTAAAGCATGACTAGTTTAAACAACTTTGCCACCTTTGTCATGGCCGAGGTTATTGCTTTTGGGTCAAGCATCCCTCATAAGGCGTTCAAATTCCATAACTGGAAAAGTACAGGAGTGATTTGAATGATTCTTGTACTATACAAAATGCTTACAAATTGTGTTTTCAAACTGTGGATCTGGAAAGTGCTACATGCAGAACAATAGGGGTGCCACTTGGGTTATGCCAGGGTTATGCATGCGTTTACGTGTGCAGTGAATGGGACCGGCACTCCTATACTAATACAAAATTCTGACATGACAAACATTTTGGCAGGGCCCGGCAGAGTTTGTACAAACGAGAGTGAACTGGGTCAGACGGTTAACAGTGACACAAAAAATGGACCCCAAATTTATGACCCACATGTACAAAATTCTGATATAACGAACATTTTGGCTGGATCCGGCAGAGCTTGTATAAACGAGAGTGAACTGGGTCAGACGGTTAACAGTGACACAAAAATTGGACCCCGAATTTATGACCCACATGTATAAAGTGCACAGCTTATGCAAATGTTTGTGCCGCACAAAATCCCCATTTTTAGCAGCAAACTTTAGTCTTCCTCAGTGGAAAATAACTCATAGCTTCTCTGCTTGTTTCTGATCTGTCCATAAAAGGGTCAAACGTACAATGTACATGTACAGTCAGTTACAGTTCATTTGGATCTGTTGAAGCAGACATATTTGTTGTTGCCACTAATGGGCCTTATTCACGAGTCGGCCATATTGAATTGAAAGAGAGGTGAAATTTTAATTTTTGGAACTTGCGAAGAGAAATGAAACCAAGTTAATTTCATATTTATTCCAGTCTGCTTCAATGTATAATTTAAAAATTTGTAATTAAACATTCCCTAATGTTTAAAGCCAGATTTAAAAATAAATGACAGTAAAGTAAGGCTGCATTGTGCCTGCATAAATAGTCTGGCGCCATCCCATTCAACAGTTAACAATTAACGAAATACATTCAGGGAACTCGAAAAAAATGGCCAACTCGTGAATAAGGCCCATAAACAAGTGAACAAAGATACCTGCTGTAGGCCTACAGCATTGAGTCATATCTATAGGTTTATGATTTTCTTGCCAGAGGCTGTTAACTTTGGCCTCCATTTGTGCTTTGGTTTCATAGTGCGTTATTTTCTAGTGGAAGTTTTTTTTTTATCGTACTAGTAAACAATACTGGACGATTTTTTACTGTGTTAAGGCAATTTTTAGCGGAACTAATTTTAAAATTACTTTTAATGATACATGTAGATGCAATGAGTATTATTGATTATTTTTATGTAAAATCCTTTTGAACATGTAAACATATGTTTTATTACTGATAATTTGCTTTAGCCTGTCCCTTGTGAACTCATGATGTATGTTTGATGCACAATTTAGTTTTATTTTTCCTGCAATAAATGATTTTATTGGTGATAAAGGGTCTCAGTTACTAATGTATGTGTTAAAGGGAATATTCAACATTTGCAAACGAAAAATGAAGAGTTATTTCCAACAGATTTTATTTGAGAACCAAATAAAGTGACAAATGAAGTGTAGAACTCGGCCAGGTGTACGTTATACTGTTTTTATGCCCCGCCGGCGAAGCCGAAGAGGCATACTGTTTCCGCCTTGTCCGTCCGTGTGCGTTGGACACTGCCTTGTGGGGTACCGGAACAATGGGAGGTACCCCACAAGGAATGCCCACCGACTTGCGGGGTACCATTTTGGTACCCCACAAGTTTTTCACGAAATAGATATATGGATTTTACTCAAAAACTAGGAATTTCCAAGGTGGGTTGATTTGTCGCAAATGGAAGAGTTTTAGAAAAGGGATAATAAGTACGAATTTCAACCCAGGAAATTAACAATGGTTAAAATAAGAGCATTTTGACATCAGTGTGCGACGTTGCAAAATTTTAGTACACGAGAACAAAGGAAGTACTCCACTTCTTTGCCTATGTAAGCGTGGGTGTGGGTGTGCGTGTGCATTTACCTACCTTGATACAATGAAGGGGTGACACCTAAAATTCTTTTGGGAAGGGTGGCTTATTTGTATAAATCTTAAATACCTGCCGCGTAATATACATGTATATATTCCCATATTTGGGTATATTTTTTATTTTTATATTTTTTTGAAAAGATTATTTTGGTGATTCTACTTACACATCCTTACTTCAATAGCATTTTCTAAAGCATATTAGTGACTGAGTAATTAGAAGGACAAAGAAACGATCCAAAATGGCTACTATTATACCCTTAGTTTGCGCGCGTTTTGTCTCCATCCATCTAGATACCAAGTAGTCTTGCCAAACCTCGGTACTGATGAGCTTCAAATTCACCAAGTTGCTTACTGACACAGTGACCATATTAACACTTTATGGAAAAACTTTATGCTAAAAAGTACCGGTAGGTGAAGGGTTGCCAAACGTGGGAGACCTGAACATGTTCAAGGACATTACCAAAATTATTGGAAAAAAAACGTTTTGAGGCAGACATAATTATTGTAAACAACTGTGTTGAGATTTTCAGCGTCGTGAGTGTGTTCCGTCCTGTTCATTCAGTTTGAGAATGCACAGTATGCATGGTATGCTCAACGGTCTGCGTTATAAATCCACATCCTTATTTTCTTTGCGAGGTGTCGTTTATCATGCCCACTGAACATTGAATTGTTTAATCTGTGATTTGCTGTCATGTGGAAATGTATCCCAATATACATTTTGTTATTAACCCTAAAAGGGCCGGGTTATTTTGACCATCTCTCCGAGGGGGGGGGGGGAGATTCCGTCCGCCCCCCAAGATCTCGGCCATCGAGTGACGAAAACTCGGTACATGCATAGAGCAACTCGTCATAAACTACCCAAGACATTTCATGACTATTGGTTAAAGGGTTTTGGAATTATGGCTGATTAATTATTCATATGCACAAACGGTAATTCTGTTCTGTGTACACGACGTATGCGGGAAAATTCATTTTTTCACGGCGCGTAGCGCCGGAAAACTTTTCGCTACGCGGCAACCCGTGGTCCAATCTTTATGTTTTTGGTATCAAAAGATGCGCAAGGCTCGAGGCTAAAAATTCATGACAGCTCAGGCCGCAAACAAAAATTGTTTTAAGGCTGTCGCGGAAAAAGTTGCGGGGGGGGGGGCGGATTCCGCCCCGGCCTTTTAGGGTTAAACTAACCTGTTATTTTGGGGGATTTCATTGAACTTGTTCAAGTCCCCCACATTAGGCAACCCGTCGCTTAATCTTTAGCCCAATTGTTCCAGGAAGAAGCTTTGTGAATTTGAAGCTCATCGATACCGACGTTTGGCGAGACTACTTGTTGATATCTGAGGAAAAGGTAAATGCGCGCAACTTAAGGGTATAGGACTAATGGTAGCCATTTGTATTGTTTATTATTTTCCTCATAATCATCTGGTCTCTGATATGCTTTAGAAAATGTTATTAAAGTAGGATCTGGAGGTAGAATCCCAAAATATACTTTTCGAAAAAAAAAATTAAAAGTAAATATACCAAAATATTGGAATATATATATTACACGGCAGGTATTAACATTTATGCAAATTAGGCACCCTTCCCAAAAGAATTTCAGGTGTCACCCCTTCTTAATAACTTCTTCAGGGCTTTAAGAATCTACATGTATCTGCCAAGTGTGGTGCTTTGGACCAGTCGGTCACGATTCCGACCATATGCCACCTGTCTATTGCTCGAAGCACAGTCAAATACACTACGAACGCAGCATTGCGTATTTTTTTTTAATTTAAGATCACACAGGGCCATGCAATTATCTGGTAGGTGTGCTACCACAGATTTCAAAAGACAGCCGTTTAATTTGCTTATTTTATTGTATTCTCGAAGCTGTCTTTCGAGTTTCACCTTAACATTAACCTCGCTTGGATAATAGAGTGGGTTTCTCATGGAAGATTTCTCATTGATATAAACCAACCCTAATTCGTCCTCTTGTCTACACTTGCGCGTGCCCGTGCGTCCCGCCTGTGTGACGCGCGCGACACTCTCAGACAGTCACCTGCATCATCCTCATCATCCACGCCATCCTCCTCACAACACATATCCGAACTCCCTCCTCCACACAAAAAGGGGTCTGATTCATTAGAGACACTCTTTGAAAAAAATGGTCCGGTTAACATTGTTAACTTATTTCTTATGATGGGACTGCGGTTTGGCCGAAGTCAATTGAGCGTGATCGGCTGACTGATAAGGTTTACGTACAAAACCCCAAGCCAACGAGGTTTTTGTATAGAAAGCTGCCGGACCACATTTTGCGAGAGTGTGTCTGTAATGCTTGAAGCTAGCCTGCCGTTAATGCTGAGCCTGCATACTGCCAAAGTTATCCCTACATTTTCTCGTGCGAATATATAGGACCCATTGTTGGACCCTAATTGTATTAAATCTGCTCTTAGATAATAGCCCAAAAGCTAGGGAGATGATCCTCGGCTATATTCGCTCGATTTCACCGATTTTCTCGTTTTTTACAAAAAATTGTGGGGGCACTTTTCATGCAAATTAACGACTCGGACGCGTAGAAATTTTGAAACCCTAATCAAAATTATTGCGCCCGCTGTTGGTCTTATTGCGCCATTCTGATATATCTGCTGTCTAGCCCCCCCCCCCCATAACATCGAAAAATAATTGTAATTAAATACTGTGAAAAATGTGCTCGTTTATTCAGAAATTCATGAAGCATATTCAAACTGATTGGATGCATGTTTCCAAAGTGTCCTTCCCATTTGCAAAAGTTCTTTTTAAAAGCCAATCAAATGTGTTCTAGGGTCCTATGGGCATCTTTCCAACAAGTTTGAAGAAATTTGAGTTTTTGGCCAAAATTGGAAAAAATCCAAAAGTTCAAAGACAAAATTATAGCCGCGCGCCGTTTAAAGGGTTGAGGCAGTAAAATGGGTCCGAAGTAGCATACGCCGGCCAAATCACGATTTGCATGCCCTCAAATTCTTGAGTACTTGAGCATATTGTGGGCCATGCACTTGAGGGTTCGTAAACAGTGAGGATGGCAGCCGTGCACAGGAACGTGAGCTTGTATTTCTGTGCAATTCGCATGAAATTGGGGCTCTAAAAGCGCTCTATTTTGCATTGGAGTGTAGGCGCCGTTTTTCAAAATGGCGATGGGTGATCATATTCGGGGCACTGTTGAAAGCGGACACTCATAGACACTCTTTGGCAGTAGGTGGCGCTCTTCATCCCTGCCGACTGACGAGACAAGCTTTTTACGACCGGCCGATGTCGCCGGCTCGATTTTTCTTCGCACGTCCCCGCCTGGCTCGCTCTTAAAATCTGTAGCTAGCAGTTTGCAATTTGCCACTCTGCAAACACCCCTCTACCGCTGTGCCACTGGCCAGAGGTGGATGAAATTAGTGGCGCACCCAACGGGGGGCGGGGTGGGTTGACCCCTCTCACTCGTAGAGGTTGTTAATTTTTAATATATATTTTTTGGGGGGGGGGGGTTCATTTTTTGGTCCACGAATTGACCGATATGTATGTGGCACATTTTCGAGTGTTATAATAGGGGTGTAAGTGGCGCCACCAACGTCAAAATATTCCCCCCTCCCAAAAAAACCCACCCGATTTGTTTGAAAAAAAAACAACCCAAAATTGTGAGCACCCCCCCCCCTCCCCTCCCCAGTTAAATCCTGCGTGCGCTACTGGGTAAAATAGGCGCCAAATATATCGGGAAAGTTGGAACAAAAATATCCAGCTAGTTTGCAGGCCTTTATACACAGTTTGAAAAGATGGTTTTAAATTGCGCGCTCCAGTTCAGAAATTGCGCACACTATTCAAAATGAATAAGGATCCGAGCATCCCGCTCTTTTAATTCGAAAATCCAAATTAATTAATTGAACCAAAAAAATCAGCTCATGTCCATGTCAAGCATTAAAAATAAAACATTTTTCTGAGGCCTAAATTTTGGGCGAATTTTTTTGGATTCTTTTTAACTTCTACAAAATTTACCAATTGACGTAAAATGAACGGTTACCGTAGTCATATTGATCGAACGAAACTTAATTTTGATAATAATCAATTATTTAATATTCATAGATTCACGATGTATACCTTTGATTCCTTTTCAAATACTACCGGAGACCTGCCGGGCAGATGTAAATATCCAACTAAAGCAAAGTAAAAAAAAAAATAGAGGATTAAAAAAAATCAAAAAGTTATGTGCTAGCCAAGCATTCAGGGGTCGGTCTGAGCCATAACAATGCCCCAGCCAACCCCCTAGCTCTCTTCTGGGATCTCGGGGTTCCCGGCCAATACACACCTCCTTCCCTGTCCATCCATGTAACCCCGGAGGGCCAGGCACCATGTAAAAGCAAAGAGCTAAGGGAGGAACAGGGCGGCACCCTAAGCCCTGATCCTCCGAGTGGACCACATGCCCTGAACCTGTACGAAGACGCCAACCTGGAACTCACGGACAGTACCAGCCGCAGAGCTTACCGATTAAGCTAAGGTACCGTTGGTGTTTGACGACGGGAAATTAAACATCTTGTGCTAAATGTACTTAGAGTTACGCAACAGTGAACGCTATTAGTATGCAGGCGTTTTTGAGCTATCGGGTGCGTTCAGGGCTAGGGGCGGATCCAGGATTTTTTGCGTGGGGGGGGGGTCCGGGCACCTTAGATATTTATATCCGATTATTGAGGACAGGCGGACCGTGTCATTATTATATTTGATTAAAATTTATTCATTTTTCGTGTGTGTCTGACCGGTGGGGGGGGGGGGGGGGTTACGTCCCCCTCTGGATCTGTGCCTGACATCTACTATTTGTATTTGGACGATGGAAAAGATTTTCAACTCCGTCACTACTATTTCAACAGTATCACGTCTTTAGAAATAAAACGATAATTTGTTTTTACGTATTTGTTTCCTCAAAAATAATGTGAACAGTACGTTCTCATCCTTAATTCTATAAAGAACCAAAAACAAACATATACACGTAGATAAATACAACATTAACCAGGACACCACATTACACTAGGTGGCCCTGTTGACGATGTCCATATTTTATGTTTCGTACAATAACGCTTCGCTTGTAAACCCGCCCCGCAAACAGGGGCTAGGGCGCTGGGCCGGGAATTAAGGGCTGATGCCATCCACAGAATCTTGTGAAGGAAGTGGGGATGGCATTCTGGGTAACTTATCATGACCTATATAGCCTTACTTTTTTTGATGAAATTTGGACAAATAATGACTTTTCTCAAAACGATGCAGAAATTCCTTTCGAGGTAAGAGGAGCATCAATTAACCTTCAAACACCCAATATATGGTATATTTGGGCAAAAATCATGGATTTTTTGAGAAAATATCCTAAATGTTGACTGATTTCACCCCAAATTTTCGTCAAATTTTCATTTTCAAAAACACATCTGTCCAGAAATCGAATTGAAATGTGTTCTAGGGTCCTATATGGGCATCTTTCCAGCAAGTTGAAGAAAATTGATTTTTTGGCCAAAATTGGAAAAAATCCAAGGGTTAAAAGACAAAATTATAGCCGCGCGCCGTTTAAAGGGTTGAGGCAGTAAAATGGGTCCGAAGTAGCATACGCCGGCCAAATCACGATTTGCATGCCCTGAAATTCTTCAGTACTTGAGCATGTTGTGGGCCATGCACTTGAGGGTTCGTAAACAGTGAGGATGGCAGCCGTGCACAGGAACGTGAGCTTGTATTTCTGTGCAATTCGCATGAAATTGGGGCTCTAAAAGCGCTCTATTTTGCATTGGAGTGTAGGCGCCGTTTTTCAAAATGGCGATGGATGATCATATTCGGGGCACTGTTGAAAGCGGACACTCATAGACACTCTTTGGCAGTAGGTGGCGCTCTTCATCCCTGCCGACTGACAAGACAAGCTTTTTACGACCGGCCGATGTCGCCGGCTCGATTTTTCTTCGCACGTCCCCGCCTGGCTCGCTCTTAAAATCTGTAGCTAGCAGTTTGCAATTTGCCACTCTGCAAACACCCCTCTACCGCTGTGCCACTGGCCAGAGGTGAATGAAATTAGTGGCGCACCGTAGGGGGGTGGGGGGTTTGACCCCTCCCACTCGTAGAGGTTGTTAATTTTTAATATATATTTTTTTTTGGGGGGGGGTCATTTTTTGGTCCACGAATTGACCGATATGTATGTGGCACATTTTCGAGTGTTATAATAGGGGTGTAAGTGGCGCCACCAACGTCAAAATATTCCCCCCTCCCAAAAAAACCCACCCGATTTGTTTGAAAAAAAAACAACCCAAAATTGTGAGCACCCCCCCCCCCCAAGTTAAATCCTGCGTGCGCTACTGGGTAAAATAGGCGCCAAATATATCGGGAAAGTTGGAACAAAAATATCCAGCTAGTTTGCAGGCCTTTATACACAGTTTGAAAAGATGGTTTTAAATTGCGCGCTCCAGTTCAGAAATTGCGCACACTATTCAAAATGAATAAGGATCCGAGCATCCCGCTCTTTTAATTCGAAAATCCAAATTAATTAATTGAACCAAAAAAATCAGCTCATGTCCATGTCAAGCATTAAAAATAAAACATTTTTCTGAGGCCTAAATTTTGGGCGAATTTTTTTGGATTCTTTTTAACTTCTACAAAATTTACCAATTGACGTAAAATGAACGGTTACCGTAGTCATATTGATCGAACGAAACTTAATTTTGATAATAATCAATTATTTAATATTCATAGATTCACGACGTATACCTTTGATTCCTTTTTAAATACTACCGGAGACCTGCCGGGCAGATGTAAATATCCAACTAAAGCAAAGTAAAAAAAAAATATAGAGGATTAAAAAAAATCAAAAAGTTATGTGCTAGCCAAGCATTCAGGGGTCGGTCTGAGCCATAACAATGCCCCAGCCAACCCCCTAGCTCTCTTCTGGGATCTCGGGGTTCCCGGCCAATACACACCTCCTTCCCTGTCCATCCATGTAACCCCGGAGGGCCAGGCACCATGTAAAAGCAAAGAGCTAAGGGAGGAACAGGGCGGCACCATAAGCCCTGATCCTCCGAGTGGACCACATGCCCTGAACTTGTACGAAGACGCCAACCTGGAACTCACGGACAGTACCAGCCGCAGAGCTTACCGATTAAGCTAAGGTACCGTTGGTGTTTGACGACGGGAAATTAAACATCTTGTGCTAAATGTACTTAGAGTTACGCAACAGTGAACGCTATTATTATGCAGGCTTTTTTGAGCTATCGGGTGCGTTCAGGGCTAGGGGCGGATCCAGGATTTTTTGCGTGGGGGGGGGGGCCGGGCACCTTAGATATTTATATCCAATTATTGAGGACAGGCGGACCGTGTCATTATTATATTTGATTAAAATTTATTTATTTTTCGTGTGTGTCTGACCGGTGGGGGGGGGGGGGGGTTCCGTCCCCCTCTGGATCCGCGCCTGACTTCTACTATTTGTATTTGGACAGATGTACAGATTTTCAACTCCGTCACTACTATTTCAACAGTATCACGTCTTTAGAAATAAAACGATAATTTGTTTTTACGGATTTGTTTCCTCAAAAATAATGTGAACAGTACGTTCTCATCCTTAATTCTATAAAGAACCAAAAACAAACATATAAACGTAGATAAATACAACATTAACCAGGACACCACATTACACTAGGGGGCCCTGTTGACGATGTCCATATTTTATGTTTCGTACAATAATACGCTTCGCTCGTAACCCCGCCCCGCAAACAGGGGCTAGGGCGCTGGGCCGGGAATTAAGGGCTGATGCCATCCACCGAATCTTGTGAAGGAAGTGGGGATGGCATTCTGGGTAACATATCATGACCTATATAGCCTTACTTTTTTTGATGAAATTTGGCCAAATAATGACTTTTCTCAAAACGATGCAGAAATTCCTTTAGAGGTAAGAGGAGCATCAATTAACCTTCAAACACCCAATATTTTGTATATTTGGGCAAAAATCATGGATTTTTTGAGAAAAACAAATCTCATTTCTGACTGATTTCACCCCCAATTTTCGTCCAAATTTCATTTTGAAAAGCACATCTGTCCAGAAATCGAATTGAAATGTGTTCTAGGGTCCTATGGGCATCTTTCCAGCAAGTTTGAAGAAATTTGATTTTTTGGCCAAAATTGGAAAAAATCCAAGGGTTAAAAGACAAAATTATAGCTGCAGCTGTTTAAAGGGTTGAGGCAGTAAAACATTACAAACAGTTCAGTCGCATCTTCCATAGACGACCACGCGCGTGTACTTGTAGTGGCATGAACACGACGAGCTCTACTCCATAGCGATTCTACACAAAGCAAAGAAAAAGACGGCCTCACGGCTGTTTCCAAGACTTTCAGATTAAAGCACAATGAGTTTAAACTAGAAAATATATTACTTAAACATTCTGGAGGCAAAGTTTTACAAAATGAACAACTAAACATCCGTACCTGGTACATTTCCCTTCTTGTGACAACACGCACATTTTGACTAACAGCAGAATGAGCAACGGAGATTTGCACGTAATTGACAGTGTGACCGGCGGGCTACCTATGGTGTTCCATAATTATGTGCAAACGGCGTCGCATTTGTTGGGTTTTTTTTGGCGTCGCGGGTTTTTTTTGGCGTCGCACTATATTTTTTGGCGTCGTTTTGTTTTTTGGCGTCGAATTTTTTTTTTGGCGGCGCATTTTTTTTTTGGTGTCGCATATTTTTTTTGGGCGTCGCATTTTTTTTTTGGCGTCGCATTTTTTTTTTTTTTTTGGCGTCGCATTTTTTTTTTGACGTCGCATTTTTTTTTGGGCGTCGCATTTTTTTTGGGGGGGGGCGTCTATGAGGCGCCCTTTATGACTTTATTACGAAACAGATATATATAGAACGAAACCAATATATATTGAAAGAAACAAATATATATGGAACGAAACCAATATATATAGAACGTAACTCAAATATATATAGAACGAAACTCAAATATATATAGAACGAAACTCAAATATATATAGAACGAAACTCAAATATAATATAGAACGAGAAAAATATCAATTGAGCGTGATCGGCTGACTGATAAGGTTTACGTACAAAACCCCAAGCCAACGAGGTTTTTGTATAGAAAGCTGCAGGACCACATTTTGCGAGAGTGTGTCTGTAATGTTTACGCCACACCCATTACTCATGTTTACACAACAACAAGGTTGAACACTGAAGTTGCAAGAACTGATTACGGTATATATGCTATTTATGGAATCCGCGAATGGCGAACCCTGGAATTGGCTTAAAGAATCATTGGGAACGTTGCAATCTTTATGAAAAGAAATTTCACTGATTCATTTTTCGTGGACCGCAGCCTGAGAGGAAAATTAGAAATATAATTCTGAACTGAAGGCAATCAAAACGTAAAGACGAAATAATTTAAGGTTTAGGCCTATCGCAAAATGAGCCCAACGATGGACCCAAAACTTGGATTGGTTGTAGTGTAGGCTGATGACTCCCCGCACAGTTTCCTTTCTAAATTAGTATGGCGGATGTCCTTGCTGGCCTCAGTTTATGGTGCCAAAGTGAAAGTGATGTACAACGGTTTTAAACATAATGCTCCAAAAACACACACCGTTTTGGCTGCACTATGCCGTCGTACATGTAACCGCTATTGTGTGCGAGCAGTTCACGTTCAATACACCAGGTGACCAGGACCTATCTCAGCAAGACGGATATCTGGCATGATCAGAACATTACTCAAGTCATGTGTCTAGTCTGATTGTCTAAGCGAATCACCAATGAAGTCCTGCTTCATGAGATTCAGTAATCCAAAACATATTTAGAATGACTCGTGACTTAGTCACCGGCTGAGGCGTAGGAAGCTTTTTAGAAAAGCACCGTGCGTGAAGTCTATGTAATAGAACATGGCGATTCAGATTCGCTAATTAATTAGGCAAGACCCCGCCTCTTGACTTCCTAGATTTTGACCAAGATCAGCGGGCGCTTTCTATATCGGGTCTTCGGTCATACACCCGTTGCGCGGATCATAGACTATGGATGAAAAATGCGTCACTCGCTCTGTGTCGTGTTACGCGATATCGCTCCCGGCTGTTGTTGTAATACGAAACACTCCATTCGAATTGACCAATCAAACCATTTAGTCCCGATTTAGGAATGAAATGACATCACGACTTAGTAAAGTCGACTCCAATCGGCTGGCGCGCGGCTAGCATAATGTCTAGACATATCAGACGTTATACAGGACTTGGTTCCGCGGATAACGGGTGATACTCAGACTACCTAAAACCTGTTTCGTTTCGTCAAAAATTATATTTATTGTGTGCTCTGACTGTTTGGAACAACTACAACTGTAGTACACACATGTTGTCAGGGGCGTAAATCGGGGGGGGGGGCGATGGGGGTGTATATCCCCCACTTTTTGAACAGGACGGGATGGGATATTGAATCATCCCCCACTTGATGGTGATGAGAAAAAAATTGCGGATTTTAGGGTATTTGCGAACACCCCAACAACCAAAATGTATTCAATAGCACTGAAAAGTGGAGAAAAAAGTACAAAAGATTTTAAAATGCGCCGTTTTGATGTGAGCGTGAGTATACGTATTGTTATACATCTATATCCTGAATAGCGCCTATAAAGTAATTGGTGTCGAACCCCCGCTTTTCAAATTACCACGGCCGGACATTTTTGGTCACCTTCACCCTCCCACTCACACGGCACAGATTTACGCCACTGACTGTTGTACACATTATCGGTGTTAACAACCCTGCTTTTATAGGCAAACAATATGATTTATAAAATCAACTTTAAAAAAAAAAGACGGGCCTTCAAAGGACTTTGTTGAATATCTTTAACTTTTATACTGAGGTTTTATCGATGGTGATGTTTGAAGCAAATTGTGACGACGATTCTGGAAATCGCATTTTTTGACGAAAGCGGTTTTAGGGTCATTGTTTTTTTAATGGTGATATTCTTTGAACGAATTGAGCAATGTCAATATTTTTTCATCTAAAAGTAGTTTATGAAATTTGCTATCCATTCGTTATTATTTTTTGGATGCTACATATTTTATTAAGTATGAAATATATATTTTGGGAGGTTTGGGTTCCCCTTTTTTTTTGACTCACCCTGTATATACCAGTTTTAGGCACAGCCAGAAATATGCCTCAACAAATAAGCGAATAGGATACTGTTTACAATATCATATTCGCTTATTTCTTTTGCAAATATTTCACAAATTAATGTAGTAGGACCACGTCCACCATGTTTTCACATTAGCCACAATCTATGTGACGAAAACATGGGAGGAAACGACAAACAAGCCCATTGATTATTGCATGCAAAATTTAATAGACAAAAAAATACACACCACCAGAGATGTAATACAACGCAAAAAGTACAATATATGCAAGTACATGGTAAGTGTATCCCTTTTTATTTCGCTGGTTCTCATTTTCGACCGATCCTATTGGCTCCCGACCCAAGAAAACCAACCTCTTTTTAATACCACCAACCCTGTCTGGAACCCCATTAACCCCCCCCCCCCCCCCCAAGGCCCTAAGCATTAATACAACATTCAGGTATCGGGCTATGTGTTATTTGAAAAGCTATTGAAAATAAATACCAGATTGTTTGTTTCCTGACCGAGTACGACGTATATAGCCACCATTGGAATCCCAGAAGCTTGAGAGCTAGTATGTTGCCTCTCATCATAATGCCTATGAAGTACCTTTAATTGTATGTCATCATGGCTGCCGCTACAGCCAAAACGTTAGTGAGCTGCTTGCTGCAGCTTTAATGTAGGCCTAAGTCAACTACAAGTTGCCAAATATGGTTTCATTTTAATTCAGTGATATCACTCATGATAAACTCAAAACTAGAGACAATTACGCACTTGCCATGCATTTTTTTGTTTTCAACAGACCGACCCTACTTCAAAGGCAAAGAATATGAGAACCATCGAAATAAAAAGGGAAGCTCTAACACAAGAACGAAAAAACCCACTATTTTAGATTTCAAACCGACCGTAAGTCAACAAAAGAAATCTGAAAACATTTTCGAATTAACAGTAATAGAAAGAGAGAGAAAGTCTTTTTTACGACGGTTTAAGGAACATTGTTAAACTTCTGTATTGAATACTGTATTTTTATTGGCCTAGAAAGATCACGTGTTAAGTTAAAAAAAGTCATGGCACGTGGGATGCTTTGACTTGCGGTACCGTACGTACTTGTGAAACCCTTGAATCGTTGGCAGCCACGCTATTCTCACCATGTTTTCACACATGAGTGGGAGCACCGAACTATAGCAGACGATCAGCTGTTCCGAGCACGCGACACGAGTGACGTTGAAGTTCGATTGTCATGATTGTTTTGTACACGTTGCATGTACTGGGCAGTGACCTGTTGAACTCCACAATGGTCAATGCTCGCCTCAACCTCGTCCCCAGGGTGTCGAGCAGTACGCGCCCACCACTACCTGCTCTCTCACCCTGGTATTGGATCATTTGCATGTGCAAGATTTTTGCAGACGTATGCAAATAAGGAACAGTCCGAAGCATGGATATGCGTTACACATTAGCGTTTGTTTTTGTATGGGGTGTCTGGGGTAAAAACAGAGTCAATTCGTAGCAGCGCGAGCACGGCGTGAGTTACGAAAACACGATTTTTGAAATCAAACTGTTACGATCTTATCAAGACAACATGCAGTATCATATTTCATATTAATATGAGCAAATTGGAAAGGAAATTAGTATTTTCGAGAAGGCGTGGACGAATGATAGCGAAAACACGTACTGCACGTTGTGAATATATAGCACCAAGTACACGATAAAAATCCATTACTAGCCAATTGCGGTATCCAATCAGGATACAGGAAGAAAGTTTCCTATCCAGGGTTTACTATTGGAAACGCGGTTGGAAATAAAGTAAACACTGGGGACGAGGTTGTGCTCGCCTTGTCTTGGATCGTTGTGTGTACATGTACATACATGTACATGTACATGCATGTACATACATGTACATGTATGTACATGTACGTACGTGTACGCACATTACAGTGACCGTTTTAGCCGATTTTCGGCTAACTTTGACAGATATTTTTTTTTTTCAAAACGAGTTTGACAGAAAATTTGACAGAATGGATTTTGGGGCAGATTTCTGGCAGAATTCTGCAAAAATGGTTATTTGACAGAAAAAAGAGCAAATTTGCAAAAAAAAAGTACATTTGTTTACAAAAGCTTCAATCTTTGTCAACAAACCCTTGCAAAATAGGACAGGTTGCCTGGTAGGCGCTGAGGTTCACTGGGAACCGGATTTGCGACGCAATTGCGTTTTGGCCTGAAATTTATGCATATATTTATGTGGATATAGGTTGTTTATAATGTAATTTGAAAATTAATTAAGGCAATATTACAACATTTGCATGTGATTTAAAGTGTTTATAGTGTATCTCGAGTAATTCAGGGGAATTTGGCAGATTTTTGATCAATCTGACAGATTTCTGAAGTGCATTTAGCAGAATTTAGTCATGACCTTACGGTCGTCCTGACGCACATGTACGTACAATCATGTACTCGTATGAACTTTGATATTCCCCTTCGAAAAGATTTGAACAATTGAGCATCATTGTTTGAAATTTTACCTGAAATATCTGGGGATATTTAGAGAACGGCAGATATTGCTAAATCGGAACATTTCCAATCTCAAAATGGAACCGAGTCCACGGCTGACAAGCATTACAAGGGACGACTCTGCTGGTTGGTATCGTGTGCGTGTCGAAAGCGGCGATGAAGGCAAATATCCTTACGTTTGGCTAAGGGACAACTGTCGCTGTTCTGAATGCTTCTATCCCTCCGCTACGCAGCGATTGATGAAGATGACTGACTTGGATCCTGATGTGATACCGTCATCCGAGACAATCGTGGACGACGGCCAAGTCTTGAGGGTCACCTGGCCCGACCAGCACCGCAGCGATTTCCAGGCCGCCTGGCTCAGTCGCCGGCATTTTTCTGACAGCTCGAGGGACGTGGTGACGGATCCGGAGCTGCAGTCGTGGGGAGCCGAGCTGAACGACAACATCCCGACCTTCGACTTCCAGAAAGTCCAGGAAGACGACATGGAGCTTTTCAACTGGCTGGATGCCTTGAACACCAAGGGCTTGGCCTTGGTGAAAGGGGCACCGTCTAAGAAGGGAACTATCCGCCAACTGGCCGAGAGGGTTGCTTATTTGAAGAAAACGTGCTGGGGGTAAGATTCGAAAACGCAAGGGTGACATAATAAGGTTACCACTTCGCCATCAATCAGAGAGTGTAATCATTTTGCTATTTGAAGAAACGTAAATTATATTTAGGAACCTGAGGTATTTAAATACGTCCACAATATATTTTGTGCTTCAACTGTATATACATTGATAATTGCGATGAGACCAAGTTTTTGAATTTATGCAAATGACCCAGAACAAGGGGCGACAGCGACCTCGTCCTCCTTAATATCCGTTGCCTGGTGGGAATCAATCCATGACACCATGTAATTTGAGCCTTCCGGCCTTCACAGCCAGACCATTCACCCCTGCTTAACCCCTGGTATCCTTGAGGCCCCAAACAGCCATTAAAACCACAGACTTATCCCGTCAATGCCATTTGACAGTTCCATTTTGGTCACAGGGGTGATTGAGGCAATCCCTATGTGAACAGTGCATTTGTACAAAAGCCTATGTAAATGTGCAAAAGCACACTAGGTTTTTCCGCCAATTTTCAACCCCTCAAGTAGGTTCACAAGACTGACACCCCCCCTCTGATGGATGTACAATGGTCCATACTAGGATCTAGTGATAGATGACCTGGGGCATGGCTACCACGTGGCTAGGACAATATAAAACATAGAAATGTGGAAGCGATTTTAACTACACAGAATCCGGACCGAACCCGGGATTCCTGGGTTCGTATTCATGAGCCCCCTACTGAGATAATGGCTATTTAATCAGTTGACAACCATAAATATGTTCGCACATAAATAATACAGGTGGTTTGTCCTTGATAAACAGTCAGGCTATTCCCAATGTATGTGCGTCTGTTGTCCAGAGCCGGCCTGCCTCCCATCATCATCATCATCTTCCGATACTGTGCAGAAACCTCCGCTGGAGTATACTCGCACATTGGTTGAAGTGCAAACAAGCAGGTGCAGACAAAACTCGAGGCATAGAAAGACAAATATGTGCACGTAAAAACAGCTATTTTGGGACAGGTTGGTTATCTGAAAGTGACACCGTTCACTCTGGTCTTGGAGACATCCAGGGTTGGTGACTCAACAACTTGCTGGGGCAGTGAGTTCCACAGACGGATGGTGTCTGGGAAGAAGGAGCCCTACAGTAAGGTTGTACGGGTGGGTGGGATGAGGAATTTCTGGCTGTTGCCTCTGGTAGATGAGTTTACCGGGATAAGGTGGTTGTCTGGGATGTCGATGAGTTTGTTGGTGATCCGGTACATCATTGTGACTTTGGAGATGGCTCTTCGGTGTTGTAGAGACTCCCAACCCAGTTTACTCAGCATGGTGTTGACACTGCTGTCTCTGGACTAGTTATTCATAATGTACCGGGCAGCACTACGCTGGACAGATTCAATTTTGGTGATGTTCCTTTTTGTGGAAGGGTCCCAAACGCAACTGGCATACTCAGCAATAGGCCGCACAAGGGTGGTATAGCAGC
The DNA here is from genome assembly GCA_029964075.1 of Patiria pectinifera. Lineage (NCBI taxonomy): Eukaryota > Metazoa > Echinodermata > Asteroidea > Valvatida > Asterinidae > Patiria > Patiria pectinifera. The sequence continues at coordinate 13,005,467 of CM057141.1, forward strand.
GGGTCTTTACTTCACGAGGGCAGTTGCTCAAGTTGCGTCGTAGGAAGCCAAGGGATCTCAAGCACTTCTTGGAGGTGGTGTCTACATGTCTGTTCCAGGATAAGTTGTCTGTGAGTTCTACCCCTAGGTATTTAGCTGATGGTACTGCCTTCAGAGGGTGGTTGTGGAATTTGAGTGACGAGTGACGAGCCAGTTAAGTGCTGGAAAGCTACCTACAGCTAAGAAAGCCACATTAGACTGGGCTTGGTCCAGTAATGCCCAGTAAGGTCAACTTTGTTTCCAATAGTAACCCCTTGGCGGGGAAACTTGCTCCCTGTGTTCGATTCGATACAGTAATAGCAAGTAATGGATTTACATCTTTTTGTATTTTCAACGTGTATTTAATACTTACATGTACAATGTGTCTATTTTAATGTTTAGTGTAAATTATTATGTCCATTCCACCTCAATTATTGTTGTGTCTCGGTGTATGCTTTACCCTGACAACATCAAGTTGTTCACGTCTGAAAAATCACAAGACCCATATGTGTCAAACTCCAGTGCATGCCGTTTCCATGAAATTTAAGCATAACGACTATTACACAGGACTATGAACGTTTTCTTTAGTATTTTGGGGTTTCTTTTTTTTTTCTAGTGAGGAGTTTCAAGTTGTAAGCCAACAAAACGCCAGCGACCTGGCCTACACGGGAAAGCCACTGGGATTCCACGTCGACCAAGCATACTTGAGTTACTATCCGGGCGTACGTATAGCTTCATTTTGGGAACCTTTTTCAATCTAAGAATCAGGAAAATAAGAGTTACCCTTAATGAGTTACAAATAAAGCACGCACAATTAACTGTGTTACTTCAGATGCATGTGCACAACAAAGTATTAACTTCTGTTTCTGATGTCCATGCAATCAGCGCGAACGAATTATCAATAAGCATCTGATAACGTCATCAGAAGACAACTGCTTTACTCCATTATTCAAGTCAAAAACAATTTCACGGGAAACACATGTAGGAGAAGACGGTATTTGGCGTTTACCTTTAGTTTAATCGCACAGTCATGTCTACCAACATGTTTGAATTAAAACAAACTAGCATAAATTCTTGGATTGCAGATTCAGATGCTTCATTGCATCCAAAGAACGGTGGATGTTGAGGGCGGTGAGAATCAGTTTGTGGACGGACTACACGTTGCCCAACAAATCCAGAAGGAGTTCCCTGAGGCCTACCAAATCCTGACTACGCTAGACGTAGACGTTTTGTGCGCCACTTTCGAAGATCACCGTTCTGTGCGCCTCAAATGCAAATCACCAACCATAAAGTAAGCCGTACTAGTAGCCTCCATTCACACCGTTTTGGTATCGAGTCAATACTCCATGGTACCATTAAGGGTGCAGACCGGTGAATAGGCCCAAAATTGCCAACTCGGACCAAAGCACGATTTGTATGCCCTCAATTGTTTTTCTGGTATTGTGGGCCATGAACTTGAACATCAGTACTAGGACAGCCTCGATACTTTTTGGTCATTTAGAGTTTACGCACAAAACCCTGGGCTGCCAGGGTTTTCAGTGTAAAACCCCAGTGCCCAATGATAGACGAGAGGCAAGGTTATTTGCATACATGGGTCAGTTCTGCAGTAGGGAGATGGGTCCAAGGGGCCCGGGGGCCTGACCGCCAAATCGCAAAGCTAATACATTGCACGTGTACAGCCTGTGATGTGCACGTGTAGATGCATCGTAAGGCACACCGGTATAACTTTATTATAATCAAAGAGCAAGAAACATAATGGAGTAAGTGGATTCATTCGGATGGTTCTTAGGAGGCCTAGATTCACTGTTGCTCTCTTCACCATATCAAACTTTAAAAAAATAATCCTTTTGATGACTTTCCCTATGATTATTCCTGAGCGGTTATTTTTCACTTTTTATGTATAATAATACCAAGAATTTATATGGCGCTCTACAATAATCATAGCGCCTCACAATAAACAGCAAACAGTTTAACAGAAAAATTACCAAGAAATGAATATACAAAAACAACAACAAATAAGTGTGCTTCGAGTAGGCACGTGAAGCTACACATTATACTCTGCAATTCAAAGAGTAAAAATTCACATAAGTTTCAAAAGAAGGGTGGAATTCGCAATGGAGCGCGTATCACCTTCAAAATAGCGAGGAGTCACAGGACTACTTTAATCCCAAAATTCACCATATTACCACCCAAAAATTGAACAGAAAATGAAAGATTGGTATCGAGTCTATACGGTACATGTAAATTACCATTACGGGTGCAGACCGTATGATTGAGACTCAAACACCTTGGAGTCTTGCGATTATTTAATGAGCTTAAATTTGTTGGTTACTCAAACACCTTGGAGTCTTGCAAGTATTTTAAATAACGTTTTGACGTGCGCGAAATTATCGCAGAGGTTGTTACAATTGATCATGTAGTAACCAATGGATTATGTATCAGCAACCGATAATGTCACAAAAAATAAATTAACCAATACTGTATCACTAACCGATAATGTAACCAAAATTTACCAATAGTGTAGTAAATGTTACTACATATCGGGTCGTTATCGGTTACGACCGAGAATGTAACAACAGTTGACCGATAGTGTAGTAAATTTTACTGCACTATCAGTAAATTTTTGTTACATTATAGGTTAGTAATATTGGTAAATGTTTGTGACATTATCGGTTGGTAATGCATTATCCGTTGGTTACTACATTATCATGTTGTAACATAGGTCGATGGGAGTCGATCGATTTACTGGTCTGCACCCTTGCATGTTAGGTGATAAACAATGATAACGGAATGCCATTACACTAAGGTCGGTCTACCGATCAGAGAATTACATAAAGCAATTGATATGCCACTGAGGAGAATCCATATACTTGTGTACACGGAATCTCATGTATTATGTACTTTTTGCGGTAAGGAGAGGGCACTAGCTGCCTTGTATCCCCCGGATATGCATGCACCTTTGGTGCATTCATTGCAACTACATTTAAATAATGAAAATACCCTCAGAGACACCCGCAACGCAAAAGGTCTATAATCGAGAGTGTGTATATTGTATAGGGACACGGGGGTACCCCTCTGTCGCGTGTCGTGCAAAGTATAACCAGTTCCTTGCTGGATGGTACAACGAGAATGGTTGACTTGTGATCGACATGATTGATTTGTGAAGTTATTTACACAAGTCCTTCCCCCTACAGTGTACATAGCAATGGCAGGTTCCGATCCATTAACTACAGTGACGGCTCGAGGGCGCCCTACCAAACCGGAGTTGCAGTGGAACAGGTTACCAGCCTTTACAGAGCCTTGAAGCTGTTCAGTAATGTGATGTATCGGCAAGAAAATGTGGTGCGCCATCAACTGGCTGAAGGTCTGTAAAAAAAAGTGTTGAAGGTTTTGTTCGTATTAGTACTCACAGTTCTATCCAGGCCGCATTTTTTTTGTGGACAAACATTGCCATTCGGCCAGAATTCAGCCATAAATCACGCGTCGTGCGGTTAAAAGGTATTACAGCAATTTCAACAATATACCCACATCTGGTGGGAACGCCTTCGTAAAAGGATTTTTTTTTTTTTAATCCTCCGGAGCCACGAATTTCAAAATGAAACAAATCAATTCAAGTCAAAGATCTTTTCTTTCGTATGAACTCTGGAACGAGGTGAACATTATAGTTAGATTGGTAAATTTGGTCACTTCAAGCCATTGGATGGTGTCCTGGTCGAGGTGTACGAGTCCCTGCTTGTGTTTTGTTGGTCTGAAGTCAGGGCAGTCATGAATGATGTGGTTGATGGTCTGTGGTCTGGCAGCTTCAATGTTTTTGAGGAATGAGGAACTACGACGCCAACTAGTGCTAAAACAATTGAGTTGGACCCGGGCCTCACGAGGAAGATCCCAGCCTATGGGTCTGAAGGATTGAGTTTGAATGAAGTCACAGGGTCGTGTTGGGAATGTTGAAGAGGCTTCCTTCCACCGATTCAAGGTCCATGATGGGGAAAGAGGATGAGTGGTTATGATATGGAGTCCTTCTGAGGCAAAGTGTTTGCGGTCGAGCCTGCTGCCGGTTTGCGGATCAAATATTGAGGGCCTAGGCTGTCTATATGAATTTGTTGTGTTCACTTAAGCTCAAACCTCTGTGCGGGCCCGTTTCCGGGCGAGAATCCCGGTAAAAAAAGCCCCTTTTTTCGATGTTTCGAGTCATAGTTTGATAACCATGCGGTCTTTTTCAATGGGGGTAAACGGTTCTGTACAATTTAACTCTTTCTCTTTCTCATGGTATATGTTATTTGGTGAGGTGAGTTATGAGCCATCTAGGATGATGTTGAATTCCCTCTTGGCAAGGCGACTTGGAAGATGAAACACAGAGCATACTGCTTTTAGTTTGCTAGGTTTCATGGTTTCATATATGCCATCTACTGAAGTAGCGCAGTGGCGCACCCAAGATATGGCGGGGGGGGGGGCTCGCACATTTTTTTTCTTCAAATTAAAAAAAAATGAAAATGTCAACAATTTTGGGCCACCGAAAGAAGTATTTTTTATTAATTTTTTTTAGGGCGGGGGGACTACTTTGACGTTTGTGGCGCCACTGACACCCTTTAAATACTACATGTACTCGAAAATAGGCCATATACATATTACCTAGGTCAAATTGTGGGAGTAAAAAAATAAAAAAAGAGATGGACAACCTCTTGGGGGGGGGGGAGGGGGGCTCAAGCCCAGCCCCCCCCCCCCCGGTTTTGCCACAAAAGTAGCTGCTTAGACACTTGAGATCTGCATGAAGATTTCTTAATGGACTCCATGCAGGGACTTATCCGCATGACCAATGGCAGTTACGTCCGCATAGATGAACTGATTTGAAGTTGTTGCAGAAATGTCGGACATATAGATGTTACAGATGATTGGTGCCAGTGTGGAGATTTGTGGAATACCATTTTTACCCTGCGCTCTCTACTACGGCATCCGTTTGAAGTTTCAAGGATGAAAGTACGGCCTTGCACTAAAATCATCACGAATTGGACAAGATTTACAACTGGGATGGTTTTCAGGAGCTTGAGATAGACATCACAATGCCAAAACCATATCGTAAGCAACAGTGAGGTCGATAATGACTGCTCCAAAATTCTGTTTAATCTGGAAGGGGCATCGTGGACTAGGCGAGTGACTTGATCGGTAGTCGAACGTCCCTTGTGAAAGCCAACTTGAGCATGTGGTAACTTTGCCCCGATGATATCAGTGATCCTGGCCAGAATCATCCTGTCTAGAAGCTTGTAGATGGGAGAGGAGAGATATGGATAGATTGGCGTTCCTGAATGCTCTGGAATGAAAATGATTCTTCTGAAGAGGTGATTTTCAGTCAAATTAGGAGTTATGAATCCTCCATAGATATGTATTGTGTTATTTGATTAAAAGTGGCGTAAACAAAGGGTTCCTTCAGTTTAAAATGCTGTCTCTGATGAAAAGACCTTATTCCAAAAATGGTTAGTAGGCCTACTGCGCCCCCCCCCCCAACAACAACAAAAAACGAACCAAAATGTTGAGTGGACTCTATATCACTGTATTACAGACTCTGAGTTGGGGCCTATACGGGTTTCTCAAACTCTCCAAATTCATGTAATCTACTTTTCTTTGACAGGGGAGATAGCTACTTTCAATAACACTCGTGTCCTTCACGCCCGCAGCGCCTTCACCATTACTGGCGATGGAGGCCGCCATCTTGAAGGCGGTTACATGGACTGGGACGAGGCTCGATCGCGCATTCGTGTTCTTCGCGAGAAGCTCTTCGGCGATGCAGCTCTGTGACTTGTTTACATTATTTTATGCTAGTTTTGATGTGCGGTATAAAATTATTGTAGGCTATACTTCTGGAGGTTACAGTTGATCTTGATCACTATGCTTAACAAAGCTAAAACAAAATTCTTAACGAGTGCTTACATGCTACTGTTGATTAGAGGGATTGATGTTTAATGTAATGTAAATGGATTTTTCTTTATCGACATATTTTGTGTTGGGATAAACTTGAGATCAGTCATCAGTTTGATGGTTGCGGACTCGAAGTTATTGTGGATGTGGTGGATGCGGGGGTCGGGCTGGAAATGTGGGAATAAGAGATTATGGAATGTGTGTTTAGGGAAAGTCAAAGATAGGTGGTTGTTAATTTGGATAAATTTCTTTGAATTTAAAGCTTAATATCGCTTACCATCTTCTCGGAAAACTATAAAGCAAGGCATTTCTTTCTTTAAATGTAATATTATACAAGATTTGATTTTACTGCATGCAGTTTTCAGAAATTGACGGATTTGTGGGTTAGCAAATGTTGTTACACTGATCTGTTTAAAGTTTTGTGTTCATAGATGCGGCTTAAAAAACACGAAAAAATGATGTTGTTATAGTCTGGTAAGTAAATTTGGTAAATAATGTCGTCAGTAATTGTAAATAGACTTTTGTCCAGTTTTTTCCCAACGATGGTCGGTGTTTTAGTCTTTCGCGTTATCCAAAAGTAACTGGTTATTCAGACTTGGGACTTGCTGCAACGGTGCTGACAACAGTTCCTCGGAATTTACTGCACAAAATAGAAATCAGAGGGAAGCATGCACTATACATTGTGAATTTTTTTCTCCAAAACTGTAGGTCTGGACATGGGAATTTTTGCATCTTGTATATTCAGTTTTCTAACAGTGTATATTTTCCTTGGAATTTCATTTTGAGGTAATATTAGATTGGGGACTTTTTTGGAAAAATATGTTGCCAACCACGGCTTCAACTTATGCGCTTACGGCAGCCCATACAAAATGGCGCCAATGTTTATTGTTTACAAACAAAAGAAAGGCCTATTTCAGTTAGTTAGGGCGCGTACTGCTCGACACCCTGAGTACGAGGTTGGCTCGTGTTAGTCTTTTTACGTGTCGATCAGCATCCGGGGTGCGTCACGAAAGCGCGTGGGACTTGACTAAAGGCTAGTGATGCCGCCGCCCGTGGCTTGTACGCAGGATCTCCGGTCAACGTTATAATCGTTATAACCGTCTTCGGTCAGAGCTAGCTGATTGTGCACTCGCACGTACTTGTTTGGATATCACCACCGACTTGGAACTGTTCAAATTAAATTGTTCAATAAATGAAATCCCTCCCCGTCTGTCACCCTTTACTCAGTTCTCCACACTGCATCACGAAGTCCGACGCGGACTAATGAGGCGTCGGACTTAATTATGAGGCATAACATTTATTTATTCCGCCTCATAGGTCCGACACCTCATTTGTCCGACGCCTCGTAAGTCCGACGTCGGAAAAAAACGAGGCGTTTAATTTATTGTCAGAGCTATGACGCGTCGGACCTATGAGGCGTCGGACTTGTGAGACGTCGGACCTATGAGGCGTCTGACTTATGGGCCTTTATTTGGTAAGGGGATTTTGTCGGACTTATGATGCGTCGGACCTATGAGGCGTCGGACTTATGAGCGGACCCCATCCATGCTTGTGTTCCCTCTAAATACTGATTTGATAACGTTTTTGCCTTCACAGAAAACTCAAAGTGAGTCACTTGACTCATTATCGTAAAAAAAAAATACTCATTTTGTCCGTGTAGTGACACAATATGGCTCCAAGTGTGCCACTTCATGGACGAAATGACTCAATTTTTACGATAATGAGTCAAATGACTGACTTTATGTTTTCTGTGTTGGAGAAAAATTTTGCCATTTAGTCGAAACATTGGGCCCTCAACACACGATTTATAGATTTCAGAAAAAAGTTTGCAGTGGCTGTTTATTTAAGATTTCAATTTTAGTACATCCTCATGTGGCAAATCTAATAAAGGAGCAGAAACAATGTAACATCAGAGAAAATATAATATCACTGTAACATAACATCAGTGCTAAACAGATATTATAAATATGTTGGGAAAACATGCATTTTACTTGGAAACCTTTCAAAAGTTGTCAGACACATTTAAAAATTCTCACCAACAAGCATATTACACATGATCCATTGTATCAGCAAATACTATGCCGGTACAAACTTAATGTACTCTTTCTATTAGTACATTCAATGTATGTGCAGCATGAAATGCTGGTACAAAATCATTTTCCATACAATGATAGGAAAAAACCCAAGATTATAATATATAACCGTGCACTTTAGACAAAGCATTCATGTATAATGTTGAAATATTCATACATGTATTAAAAATGCTTTAAAGCAAAGACGTTTTACATCATCAAACGGACAAACACAGTGACTTGACTAACCTTGGGAACCTTATTTAAAGACCTGTATTCAAAGAATGGAATTGTATTCATGAAAGTAAATCAGCTATTTTATTTGCATACGATGTACACATGGCACGAGAGACTGGTAAAAAGTACTTCAATATTTCAGATAATCTGGAAACCATATAAATCACATTTCAATTGAATGGGTATGTACATGCGCTTGTTTCATTAACATGCACAGCAAATAGAAACATGTAAGATCACTAGGGAAGATCCAAGGGGATTGGTTGCAGGTGGGGGGGGGGTGTAACAAACCCCTCCTGGCTTTCAATCAACCAATTTTAATTAAACATATTTTCCTTGAAGAACCCCACCACTTACTTTTGTGTATCTTGATTCAGTGCTTCATGGCATTAATCTTTATATGTGATGACTACAAGTGACTATTACAGCTACATTGTACAAGCAAATTACAAAAAGTTTCGCCGAAACATAATTATTAAATATACAGGCCTTGTTAAAAATGTTGTCCAAAACCTTATTTCAGTTGTCTACATCTTTTAAAATAGTAAAAATAGCGGGAAATGTTTAGTGCAAAATTTACAGATATTAATGCCTTATTAAAAAAAATATATCCCATTTATAACCTACTTTTTAAATATATCATATGAATGGTAAAACAAAAATAGACGAATACATTGTATAAAATAGATTTATATAAATGGTCTATTTGACTGAATGTGCATTTTTTTTTTACAAGATAACTGTCACTTGGCATGAAGGGTTTGGCAAGAGATCATTCCTATTTCAGATACCGAGTGTCTTAATTTTCAGGAAACCAGTAGCTTTTGTCAAAGCTTATTTGTCCAACATGTATGTACATGTAAATGTATGTACATGTAAGTGTATGTACTACATAGTAATAATAATAGTGGGTATTTATAAACTGCACATATCCACCAGGACTGGTGCTCAAGGCGCTACATCATTATTACCCCTGCTCATTGGGCCCATAAAACATTCCAAATACCATCTCAGCTCTATGGGGTGGGAAGTATACAGCTCGATGCAGCCTGTTAGGCACAAGAAAGCTAAGTCAATCACACTAACCATCTCTGCCCTCACAGGTACCCATTTACTCCTGGGTGGAGAGAAGCAATGAGTGACACCATGACCCTAGGCCGTACAGATAATCATCCGCAAACATAAAACTGTGGATACAATACAAATTCTAGTCATCGTCAAGCAAAAGCCTTTCTTTAATTAACCCTCCTAGATGCAAACATACATTCTGTGCAAAGTTGTCCTTTCACTCAAAATCATTTTAAACACTTCAAGAGCTCCACGCCTACATAACGCAGGATTGACTGGCTCTGACTGTTTATGTAGCTTGATACAGCTATGTGGTATTGACTGTAGGTGATTGATAAGCCAGCTGTGCCAAGTTCTTGCCTACTTTTGTCCATTGACTGAATTTGACTAGTCACAGAGCTCGCTCAAAATATGATCTGAATGTTCATGACTAGCCTGTGTAAAAGGCATGGCAGGGGATGAGGATTGATTTATGACTGTTTGTGACTGTTCAAATAGCAGGAGGGTTAACTTAAACATAATTCTTTGGGCGTTATAATATTGTATGTTACTGTTACCCTATATGGGCAGCTTACCAGAAAGCAAATCACCGTCACTTGATACCCTCTTACCAAGATACAAAACATAGGAAAACAACCAGCTACAAATATAATATACATGTAATGCTGTCAGGAAATTAATGTTCCCAGAAGAGAACGAAAATTAACACAGCCATTCAATTTTTACAAACTCATAATCATTATGGGAATGAAAGATCGTCATACTTGAAATTCTCAGTGAGATGAATGGTTTAACAACACATTCCTCTAAGTTGCTACATTTCTCATTTAAATTGGTGCAAAAGCAGTGAGAAAGGCACACTTAATACATTACATCTTTGCAAAAAAGTATTACATTAAATTACAGGCAGAAGGCAGTGGAATTGAAAAGCACATACCGTAATTTTCGGAATATAAGCCGCGGCTTATACGTTGAATTTGCTCATGAAAATGTTTACTGCGGCTTATACACAGGGCGGCTTATACGCCGAGCCTTGAAGAATAAAAATAAGATTCACATGTGTATTTAATGTACTGGTACAAGAAGAGATGTGTTGCTGAAATGAATTACAAATTAAGAAAGTCATTAACAAACCGAAACCACGTCTCACGTAAAGCAAGGTACCGAGCGGTAAAAAGTACGGTGATGAAAGCTGTCTTTGACATGTTGACACTTGCGACCAGCCGTACGTGATACTGGTACAGTGCAGCAGCGATATGCAGCATGTTTTTCCCCCAGCGGACCACACCATTTGTGGTAACAAAGGGGTGTTCTTTCTTGGGAACAATAATTACCAATATTTCCGCTGTTTAAAAAATAAGAAAAAAGACGACTAACATTCGTATGGCGTTCGAAACATTTTTCTATTACATAATCAGTTGTTCAACGTTGCAATATATTTTGTTTTCTTGAAATGTATTCAAGAAACGATGTCAAACTCAAAAGAGGGACTAAATCACCCCTTACAAAATTAATGGATTCGTCTATTAAAATGTCCGCTTCGTTTTGACTATTTCCGAAGAAAGTTACGATCGAAACTTGAATAAGTGGATAAGTTTTGAGGTAAAAACGGACCTGTTTATTCTTAGGACAAAACAAATCAGCATCTGTTGCCACAAAGCAAGATTTGTAGCGCTCCAGTCAGACAACACACGGTGGGTTTCATACTTTCTCACGTGCTGTGGGAAAATGTTGTCATTCACCGGCGTGCGTGGCGCAGGCTGCCGTGCTATGACGGGGCAGCCGGCAGCAGTTCCCGGTGTTTATTTCTCATCAATTCCCATATTTGTTTGTAAAAGTATCGATTGTAAATGATTTGATATAACTTTTGTGGCCCTTTTAATAGCTTCTGTAGTGTAAATGGAACTGGTTCAGAGCATTTTGACTAGAATTTGGAGGCCTTACAAAATTGAAACCTCAGCCGGTTGGTGCGGCTTATACGCCGGTGCGGCTTATACGCCGACTTCAAATCTTAATTTGCAGATTTTTGCGTGCTGCGGCTTATACGCCGCGCGGCTTATATTCCGAAAATTACGGTAAGCCTCTTGAATAGAAAACAGTACACACCTCGAATAGTTGTGTTTTTTGATTAAATATAAATGTATATTACTATAAAACCACAACTTTAAAATTCATATACATCCACCAAGTTAAGTTCTAGTTTAACAAAATTGATATAAATGTATCCACAATAGTGTGGAATTTCTCAGCTAAAATATGAATGCAATATGTATGTGAGGCAGTTTGGCTATTAAATACAACGGCAGACGCTTTGCCTTAGCAACGACATGACTGGACTGGGTCAGTACCATGCACACGAGGCTGGTCTAACTGAGCGATCTGGTGAAAGTTTTGCATATGATGGGTGAAAAAATCCTTTAAAAGAAACCTGCATCCAGACGCAGATCCGGATCACTTCCAAAATCTAATCAATTTGTACTTGTACAAAGGACCACCCCTAAAAAAATTTCATGAAAATCCGTCCAGAACTTTTTGAGTTTTGCTGTTCACAGACAAACACACTAACCAACCAACTAACCAACCAACACACAAACAAACGCTGGTGAAAAAAAAACCTCCTTGGCGGAGGTGAAAAGACCCTGGCTTTTCATGGGCAGAAAAACTAGATACGCGGATAAGTATATATTCAACTATCTGCTTTGCGTATACGAGTTTCACCCTGTAACATAGATTTTTTTTCTTTCTTAATTGCTCTTCTTTCTAGCAATGGACAACTCCACGAGAATGTGAAAAGGGCTGAAAAAAATTAATGGAAGTTATTAAATCTTCAAAACTGAAAGCATCACAACCTCAAATGTGGTGTGAAAATAAAAGGCAACAAGACCTTTCATTTGAGTGATGTGGCACTGAGATAAAATACAGTTACTTTTTTGTACAAAAATTATTCGTTTTGGCTACATTTATGGATTTTAGGCAGTCGTTTTGGCACATTGTTTTTTACATGCACAACGCAAGTGTTACTGCAAGTTTTTACTTTAAAGGCAGACTGAAAGGTTCACATTTTATGCGAAATGAGTATTTTGTTTGATTGTTAGCTTATTTTAACTTGTACCAAAGGTGGGCAGACAAACTGTAACACGAGTTACTGTAACATGCGTTACCAAATTTATATCCCTCTACTCCTCTAGAGAGAGACTGATTATGTTTTAGCTACAGTATTTGATATTTGCCCGTTACCAATCTACGAAAGCTATATTTACCACTTGGGTCAACTGTCAGGAGAAATCTCTTGGTCTGAGATGGGTGGTTCTTAAGACACAACTGTCTAACTAATAGCTACATTCCCACCTGCTCCGTCCAGGGTCTCGTATCTAGGTGGTGGGACAGAAGGTTCTGCTGTTGACTCGGTACCCATCGCAGGATCAACCTTGCCTGGTTCATTGATAGCGTTCTCATATGACGGTGGGGCATCCTAAAAACAATGATAAAAAAACGGACAAGATTACTCCACTGCAGAAGGGTGTTAACTGATGAATATGTTTTTCTAAGGGCCAATTTTACGAAACGCTAAGACAAGTCTTAGGAAGTCGCAAATCGTCCTAGCATCAATTTCACCAAACTGAAGACGCGTTTAACACGTCCAAACTTCCTTAGCATTCATTTCTTTTTAACGACTGTTTCGTCAAGCCGTAAAAACAACTTGCTTAAGATGAGTTCAGTGAAATCGGTCTTAGGATGCGTCGCAGCCAAGATCGATCTTAGAGCGGGGCTATAAAGGTAATTCGCATGATGAGATGAGTTCCGTGAAATTAGCTCCAAATACATGTAAAGCGGGCACACACACACACACTGAGTTACATAGGTTGGTACTCTGATATGTGTAATGATTGAGTCATTTAGAGTGCCGTGGTCTTGTTGTCTGAGGCAACAAATTCAAGATCTGTTGATAATTCTGCAGAATGTAAAGGTTTTCAGTCCAGCCTGGGGTTTGCGCGTGTCCTTGGGCAAGACACTTTATGACTAATTGCTTCTCCCCACCCAGGAGTGAATGGGCATTATGCGAGGGCAGAGAGGGTGTCTGTGATTGATTTTAAGTGCTTTGAGCAAAATGGCAGCGTCAAGCTCCAGGGAGCCGAGTTGGTCTTTGGAATGTTTCATGGGCCCAATATAAGTAGGGGTAATAATGATGTAACTTTCCATAAGATGGGATTTGCGTCGGGGTGATGTAAATTCAATATGGGGTTTTGCCCTTCACTGACATATTTTATAAACGTTTTATAATTGGTGTTGTCCAAAGTGATTGTGAGAAAAAAAAATCACTCGGGTGGGACTCGAACCTCTGACCTCCTGCTTACTATTGCTGACGTCTTACCACTCGACCACCAAGCTTGTCTGGGTCTGCTGACTGGTTCTAATCTGATGTAGCAGCAGGTACCGCAACCAAACTATTCATAAGATGGTCTTGGGTTCGAGTCCCACCCGAGCGATTTTTTTTCTTCTCACAATCACTCGTGACAACACTGAGTAGACAGTGTCTATAAAATATGTCGATGAAGGACAAAACCCAATACTGAATGATACAACTTGTAGAAAAGTATGCTTTTGACATATCCATGGTTAGAACAGGTTTTCTATTCAGGAGGAGACTTTTACTTTCATAATGCGTGACATGAGTCCAGGGGCCGATTTCATAGAGCTGCTTAAACACAAAATTTGCTTAAGCACAAAAAAACTTTGCTTTATATAATCAGGTTACCCACCAAAACTCCATGTGATTGTTATGCCAAGTAAACAACAGCTAGTCACAAGCAATGTACTTCGCATGATGTTTTAACCGGTATCCTCATTATATTAAGCAAGGTTTTTTTGTGCTTAAGCAAATTTTGTGCTTACGTGTAAGCAGCTCTCTGAAATTGGCCCCAGGTCACGTGGATTTTTTTGGAAAAAGATATTTCTGTTTCATTGTGATAGTACAAAAATATTTATGGTCAGGAACACTTGATTATAGGGAGTTATTTTTCATGGCCTATACATTTACCTCATTTTGGCCAACACCTGTGAGGGCTACATCTCCGGTGGGCGATCCCGGTGCTGGGCTGGTAAATGCATCTGCACCCTCTGGTGATCTTTTTTTATTGGCTTTCAAGATAGCTCCCAAGATTGTGAAAAACACTGAGGCACCCAACAGGCATCCAAGGACAATATTACGGATCTGGTCGCTTGATAATCCTGTGTTGGGAAGAAACACGAAACCAAAGCGACGTGACAGGGCTATAATAGTGACACTTCTCTATGGGACTTGTCACCGTCTCAGAAATGGTAGCTCTTATAATTATTGAACTCAATGCAACAAGGTTCAATAGCTGTGTAGATCTGTTTCTCTTTCTGCATTGAGCAGTTAGGGTTAACCCTAACCCCCTAGCCCTTTTTGCTGGGAACCATCCTCAATCCTCCAAAATCCTCCAAAATTTTTAGTTTTTGAAAATTTTCAGAAAATTTTCAGACAGTCCAGTGCCTCAAAATGCATTCATCCTCAATCCTTCAAAATCCTCCTGATGAAAAAATGTTCAAATGAAGGGTACCCAGCCCCTCAATCCTTCAAAATCGTCAGACAGTCCTGCCTCAAAATTCCATTCAGCCTCAATCCTCCAAAATCCTTTTCTGAAAAAATACCATTCAGCCTCAATCCTCCAAAATCCTTTTCTGAAAAAATACCATTCAGCCTCAATCCTCCAAAATCCTTTTCAGAAAAAATACCATTCAGCCTCAATCCTCCAAAACCACAATGAGGATTTTGGAGGATTGAGGAAGGTTAGGGTTATTAAAGAAAGACATACCACCCAACACTGGGTTAAACCCAACCCTACCCAACTCAACTCAACCTATCTAGTCCAATCAAGCCAAACCAACCCAACCCTACCAAACCCAACCCAACCAGCCCAAAGCCCAACCTAACCAAGCCAAGCCAAGCCAAACCAAACATGGCCCAACCCAACCCAACCCAACCCAATTCAACCCAGCCCAAAGAAACCCAACCCAAATCCAACCAATGAACCAGACCTTTCTAATCCCAACCTAACCTGACCCAACCCAACCCAACCCAACCAATCACCGACAAATCAAGAATACAACTTGTAGACTGGGTGTGTGAATCTTACCAGGATCCTCAGGCTTTAGCCGTGGGTCACCACTTGGGTAGTCCTCGCTGAAGCAGACAACACCGACATCTTCTCTGTGTCGACATAAACCAGCAAATGGGTATGACAGTGGACATTTGATGATGCTCTCCTCTGTGCCGTTGCAGCCCAACTTGTACAAGAGGATCCCTCCCTCTCCCGACCCATACAGGCTAGCCGTTTCATAGCCATCCAAAGCCACCACGGCTGAGGCAAAGCCCAGCTGCCTACACACTACTTCTGCATCCTTCGCGTCCCAGTCATCATCACAGACAGTCCACCAAGCACCTTCGTACAGTAGTTCCAAGCGGCCCTGGTTGGGGTATGGTCCAACGAGGCGTGCTTCATAATCTGAGATAATAAAGTCCAAACTTACAGTATGTCTAACTAACAGTACGTCTAACTATTTTTGAAATAACTTCAAAATCAAGTAATTGTGCAGATATTCCTTATCCTTGGCCTAAACCCCTATGAGCTTCATTTAATTTCCCTCACGCCTCACTGCACATTGGTCAATTGATCATCGCAACATTTTGCACACTGTGACCAAAGTCCTTGCCTTAATCAATTTCAGATGTGCTATGTAAACTCCTTTGTGTTGTGATTAAAAGGCTGATGTTGTTGGGAAATGGAATCATTTGCCCTTGAGCATTGAACTGAGGCCTTGCCATGATGACTGATAGCCAGACATGATTCCAATCCCCAACCACATCCCTCTTTCACAAAATGAAGGATTTCACACAATTTACATTACACAGTACTGATATTAATTATGAACTGTTGTGATCAAATGACCATTGTTCAATTCAATTCAATATAACATTTATTTATATCCAACCATGAACAATGGTCATTTCATATAGCATGTACATTAAAGGAAAATAAATATAAATTTTGCACTGGAAAAACAAATAAGTAAAATTGTAAATGACAAAGCAATTATTTCTAAGCCTAAGCTTGTCAATGGCAGTTGCTAGAAGCATACTGTGACCACTATAAAGCAATAAATGAAACACAAAAACGTTCATTAGTAAAACAACTGTTAACACATAATACTCGGTCCATAACAGTGCAGTTAAACAGGTAATTAATATTCAAGAGTTAATTATCAAAAGTAAGAACGCAAAAAGACAAAGAGTAAATATTGAAGTGTACAAATAAAATGTACAGGCTAAATGATATAATGAAAAAATAGGGAGGCATACTTCCAAAAGCAATGCTTGTATGGAAAGCCTTTGAGACACAAAACAAACATCAGACACTGGGAACCTTGGACAAGACAAAGACAAAACAGGACAAATAATATATGTACAAAAAAGTAAGTGACAATAGCATGAGGAGGAAACAGCACACTACATGTTATGTACAGCAAGGCGTGAGGCAAATTAAGTGAATCTTGTAGGGATTTACACGTAAATCCAAGGAAAAGGAGCGTCTGCACTATTACACATTTTCAAGATTTACTTTGTGGTTTTGTGGTTCTTTCAAAAACACTTAGATGGACACTTTTTGGGGGACATTCATGTAATATGCAGCAGAGTTTGACATGACTGTGAGTAATATGTGACTTTCTCGGTCAAAATGAGCCACAAGCTGGCTACTGTTTCCATAAATGTTGCCATTTAAGTTACAGAAGACGAAAACACTTCGAAATTGACATTCTTGTTTTCAAGTAATTTTTTTTATAAAGTGTAGAGATATACTGAACAAGCACAAGAGATTTTGCACCAAAAATGATCTAAAACAACGCATCAACTCTGAAGTAAAATTACAGATGTCGTATTAGGAAACTTATGGCACTTTCTTGGCCAACTCAAATAGTTTGGGGGTTTTCAAATCAATTCTGCCAAGCTTTGCTGCACGGTAAAGAGCACTTATTGCCAACAGATTGAGCACAAAGCCTGGCCATACGCTGCAACATGTACAAACAAGATGGACATCGACTTCCACACTGTAGTAAGACAAACACATGCAACTTCAATGCAAGATCTAGTAGACCATGACATTACACTAAAAGAACCAAACTGCTAAAAGATTTAAACCACAGCTTCAATTCTTTCCAATTTGGGTAACGAAGAACATTTGGAAAAAAAATGCAACTTACAGTTGGTAAAAGGGAAATTCTCACACCGGACACTAGCCAGGGAACTGGAAGAGCAATCAACTGGATCCCCAAGCATCGCACGACATTCCGAGATACGTTCCTCTTTCCCCTGGCACATCAAGTCCTTCAGCCACACTGGCGTGCCTCCAGCCCGGGAAGCTGCAGAATTATAGAAATAGTCTTGGTTCCGGAAGCCCAAATGGTGGCAAACGACCTCAGCATCATTAGCATCCCAGTGATCAGCGCAGATTGTGCCCCACTGGTCACTGTGGTAAATCTCGACGCGTCCCCGCGTGGCATCACGGCCACCACTGAGTCGCAGGTCTCCTTCAGTCGCTGCACAGATTTGTAAAAAACAGTCCTTGAAAAATTAGTAACAGGAAAAATGTACTTTTATATGGCTTAAGATATGCGATGCGACCTGACATGCAAACCATTCACTTACATATCGTCGTGTCAGTGCAACAAGGTTGTATGTCCATTCTGCAACAAAGTCGTATACGCTCCGTGCAACAACGTCGTATCTCGATGTCCATTGACTTTGCGTGTACATCCGGGTTATTTTAAGCCACATACGACCTTTTGACATTCTGAAACTCGCATTTTGCGTTCATGCCATTTTAGGAGATACGACCTTGTTGCACTGACACGACGATATACAAGTCGTGCCATTTTGTTTTTGTGACACATAATAAGTACTTTCTAGGCTGGTTTGTATGTGAACACGTTCTTTATTTCAAGAACCACTACATCAAATATTGTAAATGTTTTTTTGAAATGGTTCAGACACAAACAATACCGGGTAGGCTTAATGCTTGTTTTCTCAAAATCTTAACATTCACAATGCCAACCGTTTTTACAGATGTCACGTACATGTTCAGGGTTAGGCACAAAAAGTATAACCTAAACAGTTCATACAGTGCTTTAGCACTGTTGCCTGTATTCGTATTTGAGCACATTTTTGGTACTCGTACTCATGAAAATGTAACCGTACTCATACTCATGACAAATTACTCATGCTCTTGTAAATATTCTCCTGCAAGGATTTAAAATTGTTTAAGAGCTACATGTACATGCAGGAAAAGAACCAGTTTCCTACTGTTATGGAGGTTTCTGCAATTTATGTAATGTCTAATCTGACAGCCAAAAACTCTCAAAAACGCGTGACACATCTAAGTTTACTCCTTCTAACTCATTTAAGTACTGGTAAATGTACTCGTAGTTGAGGATATTTATTGTTACTCGTACTCATACTCATGGAAAAACTGTTTTGTACTTGTACTCGTATTTTGTACTCATGACCAAGTACTCGTACTCACGACAAAGTATTCAAACTTGTACTCATTGGAATGTACTCAATGTGGCTGCATCGGATTGGACGGATTATTGGCTTTCTATAAAAAGCACTTGGATATTATGTGTGGCAATTGGGGATGTACAGTACTCACCGTTATTCCAAATACCACACTGAACTGCAGCGGCCCCACCAATGCAAGGGCTTTGTCTGGACGTCCGATCGCACAACGAAAAAGCTATGGTCTCTCTTGATACACAGTTGATGACATCGTCCACCATCTCATAGGCTGGACTCTCACCAAACAGTCCCCCCGTGGTCTCCACAGAGGGGAAGGGTAAGCTTAGCTCTCGGCACACGATCTGCTGCCCAATGAGTGTCAGATCATCGGCACATAAGGTCCTCCAGGCGTTCCGGTCGTAGATTTCAACACGTCCTTCGGTGCGCTCAGAGCCATTGACAAGTCTAAGCTGGCCCTCCATAGCTTGTGGATGGGAAATATATGTAAAAAAAAAATACACATAAGGCCAAAAAAAAAAATAAGTCGGTCTCTGGTCAGCGCGCGCGTCGATTTTAATCATGCGCGTCAATCTTTTTTTTTCCAAAATGCTCCGCAGTAGCTCCAACAGCGCCCTCTATTGCCGCACCTCCTCAATTGTTTTTACCAAAGAGCACCAAGGAATGAGAAATTGCACCAAGGCAAATGATCGAGAGTACCAAGGCAAATTATGGAGGACACCAATGTACATGAAGACACCAAAAAAGCAAAATAGTACCCCACCTTGTCTGTGCAATCCAAGCTTGAAAAAAAAAAAAAAAGCCGCGTCCCCGCGTCAATTCCGGAACTTTGGTCTGACCAGAGACCAAATATTTTGGTTTTTTGGCCTAATGTACAAATATTGACTGCTTTGAGTGGTGTTCGCCTCGGGAAAAATAGATTGCTTCATGGATCACCTCGGGAGGCTAGTTTGACTACACCACGAGATAAAGCAGCCAATATATTCTGCTTGTCTTTAGGTGATGACTGATTAATTCAATATCAATTCATTTAAAATGTACTTCAAATTGAATGCGAAAATAGGTGAAAGGTTACTTGCATTTTTCCCAAACTACTCCTTCACGAAATGTTTGAACCCAGCTCTGTAGCGCCAGCGCGCGCTCAGGACTAATATGCGCAACGAGCACACCCGTAATGCTTTTGCACACAATACCGGTTCTCATCGTATAGTACTTGGTTGCTATGGGTATAGTACTTTGGTTGCTATGGGTATAATACTTTTCATCATGCACAGCAAGATAGCAAGAATAGCAAATGCCATGTGACTCGCTCTCGGCCAATCAAGATACAGAATCTGTGGGTGAGGTTTTATAAATTGTAACGTATTGTGACTGGTACAAGAAAAATCTGTGAAATACATTGTACATCGTCGCTTTGCTCACAAAGTGACAAAAACCTTGAAAATCAATAAAATTTGATTTGAGTTTTACTAGCCTTTTCTTATTTTTGTCTGCATAGGAACAGTTTGACCAAGTTCCAAAGTGAAATCTTGTTTACGTTTTTAATTATCGTAAATAAACATTTGACAAGAAGCTTAATATCCATGTTTTTTGTTTGAAGCGTAAAATGTTGTCACAAAGTGACAAAAAGTCATCTTGTTAGCAGGGCTGGTGGAATCAAACATTGGTCTACACGCAAGCAGGATGGGAAATGTACATGCGCGTGCGAACGATGTTTAAAGAGAACAGATGTAAGCGCTCAATTGTCGTTCATATGAATGATGCGTAGCCGTAAAAGCAACAAGTTTGTTGCGCCGACAAAAGGTACATGTATAGTGCTTATATTTTGATTAGAACTCTGATTTAAAGATCAAATACATTGTATGTGACTTGTTTCATTTGACACAAAAAGAGGATACTTGTAATCATGTACGTTTCTGATTCTTGTTCAATATTCCACAAAGAACGATGACAACGTGGAACCCAACTACAAAGTACAATAAGATAAAGATTTATGGTAGCACTGTGTGACAAAAATCTCTGTATTGCATTGTACATGTACAATGCAATACAGTACAATGAGTATCATGCAGTGCAGAAGCCCCCTTTACATCCTTTACCACGAAACGCACCTGAAATTAGGTAATTACATTTACACCACTAAATATTGCATGGCATTTAAAGGGAATTAATATCATTTGCTTTTGCTGTAATTTTCAGAAATGGATGGAATTGGGGGGTTGGAAATATATAGCAAATATAGTTACACTGACTTTTTTGAGGTTTTGGGTTCAAAAATGCTATAAAACCAAGAAAAACAATCATTTTCCTGTAGTCTGGTTCCCTGACTCCATATAAGAAGAAACAGAGCAGTTTACATACATTGGGGAATTGTAAGGTCAGGGAACCAGTCTAGCTGGCTTGTACCCGTTCATAGGTGTGTAATCGATTGTAAACAAGTGCGATGGTCAATTGGGGCCAGTATTTGAAAAAAAGCCAGTTTTTTCCAACGCTGGTCGGCCGACCAGCGTTGGAAATTGATAAAAAATACCACTTTTCTTGAAAATGACAGTATACCAGGTGTCATGATTTTACAGGATGCTTTACACTGTCATTCACTAACAGTCCAGCAAGGTATTTCAAAATGATTTGGTAGTTTTATTTTTTGATGTTTGCAAATGTTGTATTTTCCCTTTAAGTACAAGATTTGTGATAAAACATGTATTTTCCCTTTAAGTACAAGATTTGTGATAAAACAAACAATGCCAATACCGATTCCGTTGCTTCATCTGTACTTTGCCTCACCTGCTTCTGTGGCATCACAGACCACGTAGGCATCCATGTCATGAGTGCAGGTATTTGTCAATTCACAATATCTTGGGATGATTGTGTCGAAAAATAATGGGCAGTTTGCAATTTCACCCGTCGCCCCACCATAAAGCCCTGTGCCAAACGATGTAGGAGGACGATACTTAAGCCCACGACAGATGGTGTTGGCTCTAGTTAGGTCCCAGACTTCTCCGCAGATTGTGGCCCACTTTCCCTCTTCGGCGATGTAGACCTCCACGCGACCTTGGTAAGGGTCCGGACCGCCAACAAGTCGCAATTCGCCATCATCTGGTTTAACAAATGATTTCAAGAGTAAATACAAACTAATGGTGCAATGTAGGTGGGTACCTCAGACTGGGACCATGTGTGCGGAAAGCATGCAAACTAAATTCAGGCCAACTTTACTCACTCTTTAGCAGACAAAATTATCCAAAATTTTTATGACGTAAAGACAATTAGGTCCTCAGTATTTAACCAGCCATGTTTTTAAGTCTCAATTCAATTTTTAAAGAACTTTCTTCAATATTTTGCATCTAAAAGATGGAAGGCAAGTGATATCAATTTGAAGCCAAAGACTAGACTGGTACATGTCCAACTGTTTTTTTAAAAGATTGACCCTTCAGGAGTTTAGTGGCAGATTAAAGGGAATATACAACATTTGCAAACATCGAAAAATAAAACTACCAAGTTTTTACGAAATACCTTAGGCCAAACAAAAAAAATGGTGTGTTTACGGTAACGGCCTGAAAAAAATCCAGGTAGGTAGGTAGGTAGGGAAATAATTTTATTTTGTAATTTTTTTTTTTCATTTCAGTTCTGCATGCCCATGCGTGTTCTTTCGCAAAAAAATTGTATAAAACCACTATTCAAGCATTGAAGATATTCAATCGATACATTTCAATCCAAATTAATTTGTATCGTCCGCCAGGGTTCTCACCAGGATTTTTTCAAACATGTGGGGGAAGATTTGCTGTGATTCAACAACCCGAAAATGTTTGAACTTTAGAAGCTCTCTGGTGCATTTTAGAGCAAATCTGGGGGTCTTTATCTTAAGATTTGTCCTTGAAATTCAGAGGAGATCTTGTAGGTTATTAATATTTTTGTAATTAAAAAAAAAATCAAAATTGTTAACTAAAAAAAAATTAACATTTCACAACCTGTGTTTCATTGCTTCCTAACTAGAAAAGTATGCATTACATTTACATGTAAGTTTCAAATTAAGAAATTAAGGTGGAGAAAAAAAAACAACTTTTGCTTCCGATTTCATGCCTTTCAAAATAGCGTCAGTAGGTCGAAAAATTATTTCGCCAATTTTTTGGGGTGCTGATTAATGGAGCATCATTCGTACTAATCATAGAGCAAGGAATCATGTTTATTTTGTGCCTGGATTATTTTCATTTGCGCCACGAAAATTATCAAGACTGGCTATCAGAAGTGATTAAAACTTGCCTCACCTAATTAAAAATATATTTGAGGTCGGTGATTCCACTTTATACTTAACATACATCACGGTCGCTGGCACCACCAACATTCCGCCTGGCGCGCCGAACATCGCGCCATGCTCACGGCCCACGTGGCCGAAAATCTTGCACTACTGCAGAAACACGCTACGATGTTTCCCCACAAGTTCGAGCTTTGCAATCTCATCATTTTAATGGAAAACGCATACACAGAAAGTAAAGATCACGTTCTGTGAATTAATTCGCAGAAATTCTCTTTCTCCAGCGATGTTTGTTTGGTAATATTTTTACGATCCAACTTCGCCCACTACATCATCATGCTGTATATGATACGAAGTATGGACTGGAGAGCGGCAGTAGTCACTGGTTCCGGTCCTTCATCATATCATTGATTCCGTTAGCTGGCGAAGGGAACCAGTGTACCATGCTGTTAGCTAACTGCTGGTGGTCGACAGAACACGTCATTGTGTGCATTTTGATCACACATGCATCGGAAAAACAGGATTTTGGTCAAGATTTTGAAATAATGGCGTATGTAACGATCAAATTGTGCATTTTAATGACGTGTAATTGTATTGTGCGTATCAGGGGCTAAAAAATGTGATCGGCATTTTTTTGTCGGCGTATCGGGCAGATACGCAGTACGCACGTTTGTATGTGGGGAGAACCATGCCGTCCGTCGGCCAGCTAGGCGTACCCTGGCCCGATGCGTTTGTGCAAAAATAATCGTACTTCGTAGTTTGAGAGTTCAAGTTTTGAGATCGTCGCGATTTTCGCATGTTTAACACAGGTATGTTTGTGTCAAATCATGGTCAGATTCAAGTGTGGAAAATGTTTTTTGTTCGTGGCAAATAATTAAAAGTACTTGAAATATTTGAAATTTGTCAATTATCAACCTTCAAAATGGCAATAAAAAGTTTGAGGTCGGCAATTTGGCCGAAAAAATTCCAGGTCGGTCGGGTTACCGTAAACACACCATTTTTTTTGTTCGGCCTTACAAGGATGTTGGTAAATGACAGTCTCAAGCATCTTGTAAAATTATGGCACCTGGTGTGAAGTCATTTTCAAGAAAATGGTATTTTTGTTTACATTTCCAACGGTGGTCGGCCGGCCAGCGTTGGAAAAACCTAACTACTTTTCAACTACTTCTCCAAATTAACCATTTTTTCAGTCCATATTTTGTTCGCTATTGGTTACATGTTTCATGAACGAGTGCAGGCCAGCTAGACTGGTTCCCGTGCCTTACAATTTTCCATCATCTATAAATTGATCCATTTTATCTTTTGTGGAGTCAGGGAACCAGACTACTTAAACATTTTTGCTTTTCTTGGTTTTTCCAACCTTTTCGAACACAAAACTTCAAAAATGTCAGTGTAACAATATTTGATCTATATATACTAACCCCTCAATAGTTTATTTCTGAAAATTACATCAAAAACCAATGATGTACATTCCCTTTAAGGAAAGATGTGTAGAAATAGAGACCGATACCAGCTTTTTCTTTTGACACAGTTGACTGATGCAGTACCAAAGGGGTGTGAGACTGCTTGTTTCATTTGCCAGTCTATTGTCTTGTATTGAATGAAGGGGTCAATATTTTTTCAAACAGTTGGACGTGTACCAGCTTCAAATTGAGATCACTTGGTTCACTCTCAGGTGCAAAATATTGAAGAAATATCTTCTTAGAAATTGAATTGAGCCTTCAAACTTGGCTGTTGAAATACTGAGGACCTTGCCTTTTCCTCCTGAACATTTTGGATAATTGTGTCGGCTAAAGAGTGAGTAAAGTTGGCCTGAATTTGTTATTCATGTTTATCTGCACTTATCAAGGTCCCAATTTGGTACAGTACCTGTACTGTGATTGCATGCTCACCTGGTGTGGGATTAGGCGTTGGTGTTGGTGATTCAACGTTCGAGCAGACGACTCCCAAATCTTGACCATAGCTACAGGTGGATGTTCCAAGTGTGTCATGGTAACAGTCAACAAGCCGCTCTTCGTTGCCATTACAGATCACCTCGGTTAAGACAATGTTCTCCATTTGCGGCCCGAAGGACTTCGTTGCCACCTCTGCATACAGGAACCCCAGTTGATGGCATGCTACCGATGCCTTGTTCTCGCCGTCAAAGCTCCGATGGCAAACGGTTCCCCACTCGCCTTGGTGAAGTATTTCCACTCGACCTTCTGCAGAGGTTTCGCCATTAGCCAGCCGCAAATCAGATTCCTGAGCTGCAGGTGACAGCAATAATTGGCATCAAAACAAAATCGACTTTAATTGATTTTAAGCTGCTGGTGCTCCAGTAATCACTTTTAAATAAATACTGCCCTTCAGAACTTCACCTTGCACGCCCTGGTAGACAACTTTGATTTGAACACATGCCAACTATTGAATTACAGACTTTTTAATCTTACTATTATCTACAGCAATGGGTGGTTTTCTCCTTCTATTCCTTGCGGAAATAAAACCAACTGTCGCTCTTCTATCTGTTGCCATTTTTCAACAACCATGTTCGGCATATTTTGCACACAAAAATCGAGAACCAAGCATGATGTTGGGTAAACCCGAATGTTCGGTAAAGCGGTGTTCGGTATAGCAAAGTTCCTCTGTACATACATGTACGTGACTTAAGATCAGTCAGAATGTTAAGAAGCTTTTGATCTGGGCATCAGACTATCATAATTTGGCCTTTCCTGGTTTGCTTCCTAACTTGTTTCAGTTCAGTGGATCTGGGTCACATAAACTCACCTTCACTTGGTTCACCACACCGAACTGCAGCATCACCACTAGCACACGTTGTCTGCCTTGCCATCTGAGGGCACGTTGCCAGACTGAACTCCTGCCCGGCACAGTCCAGCGAAACCTGCAGGATATTGCCGGCCTTGCTGCTTCCAAACGTCCCACCTGGGACCACCTCTTGGGGAGGTGGCAAGCCCTGTTGCCGACAGGAAACCTGGGCCTCTGCCATCGTCCAGTCGTCTGAACACAGCCCCTTCCACACGTTGTTGTTGTAGATCTCCACACGACCTTCAGATTGTTGAGATCCACCAACAAACCGGATGTAGTCCTGTATGCCTTTAACAATTAAAGGTCACATCTTTGTCAAATTGGAGTATTGGTTTTTGGGGCTTTTGAGGCAAACAAGGGCGTAATTAATTCGGGGAGGGGGGAGTGGAGAATAAACCCCACCCCCACACTTTTGACGGGGGGTGGGGGGTCATTGGATCATCCCAAAGTGTACCGGTATGTAGTGGGAAATAAAGAAAATGATGATTTAAAGGTCATTTTCTTACTTGCAAACAGCGAAAAGGTATTAAATTGCACTGAAAAATGGAGAACAAACAGTAGAGCAGCTTTCATAAACCATTTTGATGTAAGGTTCAGTGTAAGCTCTGAAGTTTGCATTGATGTTTATTGGCATCATAAACACGGCCCCCTTCGAAATTCATAGCCAGGCAATTGTAAGATTTAGAATGTACGCCACTGGAAAACATCACAGCAGAATTCAACCAAACAAAATAGTTATTGGTAGTGTTATTTAAGATTGGAACGAGCCAGCCCCACCCGGCAAGCTCGTTGGCCGATTGGGAAGATGTCTGCTTTTGTAAGCAGGCAATGGTGAGTAAGCTTGTGAGGTTTTTCTAACAAGCCCTCGGAGAACGTGGAGTATACGTTGTTACTGAAATCACACGTACGTTAGTGATGGCAAAACCAAGAATTCAAAATGCATCCTTCATTTAATCAATTCATTTATTTACAGTACTGATCAGGTAACTGAGGATCAATTCACACACCGGATGTGTAATGAGTGAAATGCAATATGAAACATTGGTTTTCATATGCGTTTCACTTCTGCTAGGTTGGTGAATGACAAAAATGTATATGTATTCCCACTTTCTGCATACATGCACTCACATGGATGCCCTTTGTGTGCCACTACACATGTTTGCAACTTTTAACTTGAGAAATTTGTTATATCGTGTGCATGGATACTGTCGTTTCATTGGTCGAGAAAGGCCACGTGGCCAGTCTGTAAAAATGCATCACACTGCGTTCATTGCGCGCATTGCAAAATGTAGGTTTCTGGTGCACCCTAGTCAAACTTGTGATGACAAAGATAAATTTGCAAGAGCTCTCTTCCACTGAGCTTTGCTACTCAGCCATCAATTCGCCACTGGCCATAGTTGTTTCAACACTTCTTATTTCGCCATTTTAACACTGCGAGATGACCTTACAAGAAATGGCTTACGTACCTGGCTCTGTACCACTGCAGATCACGTCTACTGCCATGTCGTGAGAGCATTCACCGACTGCATCACTTGCATTGACTATTTGACAGCTGTCCCAATTCGAATCAACTGAACCACGATAATTGAATGCTGCAGCCGAGCAATTGGCTGTCTGTCCAGCCCCGGCACCGTAGCGGCCTGTCCCAGCCAATGTAGCGGGTCGGAAGCCCAGCTTCTCACAAACAAACGAAGCTCTGGTGAAGTCCCAGTCCACGTTGCAGATAGGCATCCAGGCTAGGGCTTTGCCGCGGAATACCTCCACACGGCCTTGGTAGGGATCAGGTCCACCGACCAGTCGGAATTTGCCATTGATTGCTTCAACATCTACCAAAAACAACAGAGGGATAGGATTTAATTTAATACTACCTGCATACATGCAACACATTAAGAAAAGCTTTCGTTATGGTAGTCAGGTATCAAATGGAGCCGAAATGAAAGATTGGTTGTGGACGTAACATTGACACCGTGTCAACCCCAAATGTCACACTTCCATCGAGTGATTTTGACACCATTACGTCCACATTAAGGTATTGTTTCTGCTATATTTGAACCCTGACCATACCGAAACAAAAGCTTTTCATTGTGCATAAGGTGTCCAGCAATAAATATGCCATGTCAGTTTGGGTAATATTTTACATATATGTGTAAAAAACGGCAAAAAAAAAGAATATTTGGATGTAACATTGACAAGGTATGTCTGAATTAATACATTTTTGCTCATATTTTTTGTTAAAGTACATTCACATGATTTCAAACTTTCGCTAAGTATTTAAACACCCTAACACAAATATTATGTTGAGCAATTGTTTACAACGCATTGATACTTTTACTAACCAAATATTTGGATGTAAAATGCACTGTGTCCCAACCCGCAGTGTTGTAGTCGAGTACTTTTTTCCGAGTACCGAGTACTGCCGAGTACTTAGGTTGCCGAGTACGAGTACTTGTACCTCCGAGTACAAGAACGGGTCTCCAAGTACGAGTACTTGTACTTCCGAGTACAAGTACGAGTACGCGTAAGTTTCCGAGTACGAGTACGAGTACGAGTACGAGTACTCGCATTTCCGAAAACGGCCATAAGGCAGTTGGTTTATTGTGCGTAATCAGACCGATATACAGACCCACTCACGGCTAGCTGTTAAATGTGTTTGTCCGGACTTGCACAGAGGAAAATCAGGAAATATTGATTTCTCCACAAGCCAATCAACCATTTAAACTGAAAGTACCGATAAAATAAGGCCATGGTAAGTGAAGCTATAACATTTCCCCCCGAGTACTGCTATTCGAGTATGAGTACTTTAATGATCGAGTACAATTTTGACATGTTGAGTACGAGTACTTTGCTGCCCGAGTACGAGTACCGCCACTTCGAGTACAAGTACTTGGACATTTGAGTCCGAGTACGAGTACTCCAAAAAAAGTACTCGAGTAGTACTCGAGTACTACAAAACTGCCAACCTGGTGGAATGACCCAGTTCTCAATCTTGTCACCTAGCGCTAAATAAATAAAGTCTTGTGCCTTTTTCCAATGATGCACTACGGGTATGGAAGTAGGATATGTGCTAGCGTGACCAACAGCATCTTTACTGTATATGAATCCATTGCAGTTGCACTGTCGATACAGGTACACCAAATAGTACAAAAGCAAACAATTCAAGCCTCAAATGAACTAGATCTTAATTAACCACCTCCTCCACTCAATTCAGATACGCAGAATTTTTTGTGAACTTACCAGGAGCATAAGTTATTGGTACCTCTGTAGTAAGAACATTGCTGCAGACGAGCCCAACGTCGTAACCATGCCCACAATTGGACTTGCCCAGCTTATCATGATAACAGTCCAGTATGCTGGCCTCATTGCCGTTACAATTCAAGTCATCAATGACAATCGCTCCTGAACCAGGCCCAAAGGACTTGACTTCCACTGCGTAGGGAAACCCAAGCTGACGGCACACCACAGACGCTTCCTCTATCTTAAAAGAATCTTCACCGCAGACTGTTCCCCATTCGCCCTGGAAGAAGATTTCCAGTCGTCCTTCCATGCTGGTCGAGCCATTTGTCAACCGCAGATCATGTTCTTGGGCTGTGCAAAGTATAAATGAAGAAAGTTTGTTCTGCCTCACAATTCATCACATCAATGATAAGTTGACCACAAGGCATCAAGATTCAACTCTTGCTTTTGTCATTCTTGATCATGCCCTATGACCTGACTACATGTCATGACATGACTACAGTGATGGACCCGTGAGGCGTTTTGGCAAAATGAGATGAAACTGGGCACATGCCCTAGTGGGGGAAATTGTAAAAAAAAAAAAACACGGAATGGGGGTAATTCGTGTCAGTGCAACAAAGTCGTAACTCCATTCTGCAACAGTTTTATCTCGCACGAATACGCTCCGTGCAACAAGGTCGTATCTCGACGTCCATTGACTTTGTGTGTACATCCGGGTTATTTTAAATGAGATACGACCTTTTGACATTCTGAAATTTGCGTTTCGCGTATGGCTCATTTCAGGAGATACCGTACGACCTTGTTGCACGGACATGACAAATTTTTGTTGCAGTTTTAAGGTTTATTGACACTTATAACCTCTCATATGTCTAAAACACATATTTAATAAAGAAACAGTATAAAAATTGTGGAATAAAAGATTTTTAAGGAAAAACAATTGGCATATTTAATTTTTACGACTTCAAAATTCAAAACTTTAAAGGCCTTTTTCTCAGTATTTTACTTTCAAGATGACATTGGAAAGTCAATTTTATTTTCATTTCCGGGTCTTCTCTATAGTCTGACGTGCCATTGGTCCGACGTGCCATTGGTCCGGCGTGCCATTGGTCCGGCGTGCCATTGGTCCGCAACCCATTGGTCCGCAACCCATTGGTCCGCAACCCATTGGTCCGCAACCCATTGGTCCGCAGCCCATTGGTCCGCAGCCCATTGGTCCGCGGCCCATTGGTCCGCAACCCATTGGTCCGCAACCCATTGGTCCGCAACCCATTGGTCCGCAACCCATTGGTCCGCAACCCATTGGTCCGCAACCCATTGGTCCGCAACCCATTGGTCCGCAACCCATTGGTCCGCAACCCATTGGTCCGCAACCCATTGGTCTATGTTAGTCCCACTGGTTCGACGTTCCATTGGTCCGACGTTCCATTATTCTATAGATACATCCAATTGGTCTATACGTCCCATTGGTCCGACGTCCCTTTGGTTCTACGGCTCATTCAGGGTTAGGGTTAGGGTTAGGGCACCAGTACTACCAGGCCAAATGTCTTCAAGAAGTGAAATATCTCAACTTCTGGTGATCCAATTTCAAAAATTAAAAAAGTTTTTAATTTCTGAAAGCCAGCCTGACATCTTGGAAGTAAATCCAGGTTTCACTAAGAGCCAGAAAAACAAATAATCGAAAGTGCCTCATAAATGTGACTGAACTGATTAACTAAACTACTTACGTTGCTGTGCAGCACCAAGGCAGACTAGCGATGAACACATCAGAAGCATGACAGTATGTGTCCATAGAAATTTCGCCATCGTGAGAGCATCTACTGGAATGATGATATGGCAGCACTGGTGTCTAATGTACCTTAAATGAGGAACGTACAATTTGCCTAGTATTAAATAAAGACCCTAGAAAGTATGTTTTCAGTTAACACTGTCCATCAATGACGTTATGTGTACAGATGGTGAAGAAGTGTGAGGGAAAACTGTATATTTCTTGTCTTTTGTATAAATTTCTTACTTTCTTAGTGATCCGTCAGGTGGACAATCTCTTAACTTATATTCAACGCTTGCTTGGAGATAGTGATGGCATGCTGCGACCAGACCAAATGGCAACACTTGCCCATGATCGCAGTAAATGGAAGAAGCTTGTAGTCGACTGCTCCGCAGCCGAAGGATGATGATGATGAGTGATCCGTGGCTTTGGAGGATTTTTTTTTGAAGGAAACTAAAATCTGAGAACCATTCGGTTGATAGTCTTGTTCAGACAGCCGGCCAAAGATATCTATTGTCGGGCCAGGAAACTAGAAAGTCGACTGCCATTACTAGCCACTGCATAAATAGACATGATATTGGTAAGAAGTATAGCAGTAGGATTAAGTTCTAGGTTACAAAAACAACGTGAGGTCCCACTACCTGACTGCGTAGTACTAGTCCCAGAATTAGAAGGCCCCATGTACGGTACTTTTCTAGAAGTGGAAGTTAAATCACGTAGAGGATGACGGTTGGGGGCACTCAGTTAACAACTATAGCCTATATACAGTACAGTCGAGACTCGTTATAACAAACTCGTTCAGACCTAGCCAAATTGTTATATCAGAATGTTGTATTAAGAGGAACATCAGTCCTATTCATTGTGCACATAAATGCACAGTCGGGACCAAGGCTTTATGTTTGTTATAACCTGAGAATTTTGTATTAACAGAGTTTGTACTGACGAGAGTCGACTGTACAGTCTTCTTCTTCCTTACAAGTGCAGACTTCATGGCTGAAGATAATCGCACTGCCAGAAACACCGGGGCGAACCCCTTCTCTTAGCGATAAGTGTACTGGGTTCTTTAACGTGCATTATACATTATACCACACACGGGACCTACGGCTTTACGTCCCATCCGAAGGACGAAGCAATAATGGTTAAAGGTACAGTCCATCATTTGTAACTTGTGCATTTTGTTCGTTTAAAGCAACAAAAGTGCTCAAGAACTAAAGAGTAAAGACGGGTGCTGAACAACAAACTTGATGAAGTTTAGCTCAGCTTTAGCTGTATATATTTCGAGAAAAACAACATTCTAGGGTCTCGATTTCAAATCAAAAGTTGCTGAATCATGTTTTGAATTCGTCCGAGACATGTTCTCACTGAGCCAATTGCAGCTACGCAATGTCGCACACTGATCCGATGAATTCTAGCAACCACGCGCACATGTGCGTCGTGCCAATGCTTGCGCGCGCTTCGCTGAATAACAAAACGAACTACTAATTTGAATTTCCTACGTAAGAAGAACCGTACCGTTGGAAAGGCCTTCTTTTGATGATTTCTTCAAAATGACAGCTTGTCAGAAAGAATAATTTCACAGGGAGTTTAGTCCCCGTACTATCTTTCAACGAAGTATTTTTTTCAACAATAATTACCCTACTTACTTTTTGGATAGCTGCAAATGATGGACTCTGGCTTTAAGTGCCTTGCTTAAGGGCACAAGTGTCCGGGCCCGGGCTCGAACCCACGCCACTGTAGCCCCATAAATGTGGCCAATTTACTGGACTACCTCCGTAAATAAAGGCCACACTTCCACCATGTACAAAAACATGTTGAACTTTGTCAAATTTTGATCTTCACATTTAGGCTTAGTTTGTAGGGTGTTTTTTTTGCTTATACTCACCCTCTTTATAGGTTAATCAGAAAGTGCTGCCTTTTTCAGATGTCTAATTGTCGTGAAATTTCATGTTGAAATTTTGATACGCAAACATGGCAAATGGGTGCAAACGAATCTGGAAATTTCACGAAAATAGACATCTGAAAACGGCAGCACTTCCTGGGGGTGAGTATGCTCAAAGCAAAAAAACCTACAAACTATTAACTAAGCCTTAATGTGAAAATCAAAATTTGACAAAGTTCGACATGTTTTTGTACATGGTGGTACTGTGGCCTTTATTTACGGAGGTAGTCCAGTAAATTGACCACATTTATGGGGCTAACGCCACTGTTGCCTCTGTACAGCTACTTTCAGAACTGTAACTAATAAAAATCTTACAGTTCTGGAAGTACAGTGCGTCATCGACTGTGTGCATGCATGACCATGACTCAACACAATGATTGAATTGAATGAACAACAACGCATCACCGATCACCAGGTTTATAACAGAGAGTGAAATTCTGAGGACGTAAGTTATCTGAATTTTGTTTTTCCACATTGTGGGTATTTCCCAGAGACATGTTGTCCTCAAAATTAACCCAAACATAACATAATAATACCTCAAGCGACATAAATGCCGGATAAATTCCAACATGAACTTGCCGCCAGATAAAACTTCTTTCAAAACATACCGGGTGCCGGTGATGATGGGTTGGGCCGATCCAGCAGGTAGAGCA
Source organism: Patiria pectinifera (assembly GCA_029964075.1). Taxonomy (NCBI): domain Eukaryota; kingdom Metazoa; phylum Echinodermata; class Asteroidea; order Valvatida; family Asterinidae; genus Patiria; species Patiria pectinifera. The sequence continues at coordinate 13,039,006 of CM057141.1, forward strand.
CTCTCCACACAGCTCATTGTTTATGTGTTATGAAATTTCAAACCCGCCCTCTTGTGATACAGTTTCATCTAGGGTTTGGTTCGCGCGCGCAACGCAAGCTATCTATGGCTTAGATAGAAAACCTCATTGACTCGACTCGTGCCGGACAACTTGAAATTGAATGAAGCAGAGATTTTTTGTTTTCCTTCCTAATTATTCGTGAACTTCGCTAAAATTCCTAACTGATTTTTTTCAAATAGATTTTATTTGCCTTTACACAAAAAAGCAACCAAAATATATTAAGGCCTACAAACTCTGAACTCCGTGTATGTCTAAACCTTTTAATAGCCTACACTCGTTGTTTGAGCAATAACCCGAGCTCAGCAGGTCAAGCTATATTAAGTTGTAAGTTCAGTAAGTGATCGGTCTTGATGTCTTACATGAGAAGATTAAATTTCGTGAGAAACCGTCAAACAACTAAAAAACATCTTACGAGAAAGGGCGCGCTGAATAAAACTAGTGGTCTCGCACCGCCAAGACAACAATCCGCACGCCGTAGAATATTTTAAGTTTCGTTCAATAGAGGGCGTGCCACATAAATAGTGGTCTCAACAACGCATCAACACGGCCGGATACGGAAGCTTGAATTGCCTTCCGCGTTACCGCGTTACCGCGATAATTTATCGCAGAAATCCAGAAATCAGAGATAAATCCTTCCGCGATACCGCGTTACTGCGATAATTTATCACAGAAATCCAGAAATCAGAGATAATTCCTTCCGCGATACCGCGTTACTGTGATAATTTATCACAGAAATCCAGAAATCAGAGATACCTATTCCGTGATACCGCGTTACTGTGATAATTTATCACAGAAATCCAGAAATCAGAGATACCTATTCCAGGATACCGCGTTACTGTGATAATTTATCACAGAAATCCAGAAATCAGAGATACCTATTCCGTGATACCGCGTTACTGTGATAATTTATCACAGAAATCCAGAAATCAGAGATACCTATTCCAGGATACCGCGTTACTGTGATAATTTATCTCAGAAATCCAGAAATCAGAGATACCTATTCCGCGATACTGCGTTACTGCGATAATTTATCTCAGAAATCCAGAAATCAGAGATACCTATTCCGCGATACTGCGTTACTGCGATAATTTATCACAGAAATCCAGAAATCAGAGATACCTATTCCTCGATACCGCGTTACTGCGATAATTTATCACGTATACGGAGCTTTAAATTCATATGTGTCTCCAACCTCGTCCCCAGTGCTTACTTTATTTCCAACCGTGTTTCCAATAGTAAGAGAGCAGGTAGTGGTGGGCGCCCTGCTCGAAACCCTGGGGACGAGGTTGATGTGTCTCCTCTCTACAATCGATGAGTGCGCGATGTCACGTGATAAATTATCACGGTAACGCGGTATCGAGGAAAAGGTATCTCTGATTTCTGGATTTCTGAGATAAATTATCGCAGTAACGCAGTATCGCGGAATAGGTATCTCTGATTTCTGGATTTCTGAGATAAATTATCACAGTAACGCGGTATCCTGGAATAGGTATCTCTGATTTCTGGATTTCTGTGATAAATTATCACAGTAACGCGGTATCACGGAATAGGTATCTCTGATTTCTGGATTTCTGTGATAAATTATCGCAGTAACGCGGTATCGCGGAAGGATTTATCTCTGATTTCTGGATTTCTGCGATAAATTATCGCGGTAACGCGGTAACGCGGAAGGCAATTCAAGCTTCCGTAGCCGGATGCTGGAAAATTGAACAAAATGAACAAACTCGTTTCCGATGAACAACTCAAGAAATACGAAATGGATTCAATTGAAATTTCGTACAATTAGTTTTCACGATGTGTAGCAGAAGTAGTTTGAATGGTGTGAGAAACTGTGGAGCTATAAATAATATGATCGTAACAATTTGGTGTTTGAAAAGCTAGAAATCCACATTGACTTCCATATGTCCATTCCACCTCAATTACGGTAATTGTGTCTCGGTGTATGCTTTATCCTGACAACATCAAGTTGTTCACGTCTGAAAAATCACAAGACCCATATGTGTCAAACTCCAGTGCACGCCGTTTCCATGAAATCTAAGCATAACGACTATTACACACGGACTATGAACGTTTTCTTTAGTATTTTGGGGTTTCTTTTTTTTCTAGTGAGGAGTTTCAAGTTGTAAGCAAACAAAACGCCAGCGACCTGGCCTACACGGGAAAGCCACTGGGATTCCACGTCGACCAAGCATACTTGAGTTACTATCCAGGCGTACGTAAAGCTTTATTTTGGGAACCTTTTTCAATCTAAGAATCAGGAAAATAAGAGTTACCCTTAATGAGTTACAAATAAAGCACGCACAATTAACTGTGTTACTTCAGATGCATGTGCACAACAAAGTATTAACTTCTGTTTCTGATGTCCATGCTACTTGAGAGTTTTAAGCAATCAGCGCGAACGAATTATCAATAAGCATCTGATTTCGTCATCAGAAGACAACTGCTTTACTCCATTCTTCAAGTCAAAAACAATTTCACGAGAAACACATGTAGGAGAAGACGGTATTTAGCGTTTACCTTTAGTTTAATCGCACAGTCATGTCTACCAACATGTTTGAATTAAACAAACTAGCATAAATTCTTGGACTGCAGATTCAGATGCTTCATTGCATCCAAAGAACGGTGGATGTTGAGGGCGGTGAGAATCAGTTTGTGGACGGACTACACGTTGCCGAACAAATCCAGAAGGAGTTCCCTGAGGCCTACCAAATCCTGACTACGCTAGACGTAGACGTTTTGTGCGCCACTTTCGAAGATCATCGTTCTGTGCGCCTCAAATGCAAATCACCAACCATAAAGTAAGCCGTACTAGTAGCCTCCATTCACACCGTTTTGGTATCGAGTCAATACTCCATGGTACCATTAAGGGTGCAGATCGGTGAATTGGCCCAAAATTGCCAACTCGGACCAAAGCACGATTTGTATGCCCTCAATTGTTTTTCTGGTATTGTGGGCCATGAACTGGAACATTACTAGGACGGCCTCGATACTTTTTGGTCATTTAGAGTTTACGCACAAAACCCTGGGCTGCCAGGGTTTTCAGTGTAAAACCCCAGTGCCCAATGATAGACGAGAGGCAAGGTTATTTGCATACATGGGTCGGTTCTGCAGTGGGGAGATGGGTCCAAGGGGGGCCTGACCGCCAAATCGCAAAGCTAATACATTGCACGTGTACAGCCTGTGCTGTGCACGTGTAGGTGCATCGTAAGGCACACCGGTATAACTTTATTATAATCAAAGAGCAAGAAACATAATGGAGTAAGTGGATTCATTCGGATGGTTCTTAGGAGGCCTAGATTCACTGTTGCTCTCTTCACCATATCAAACTTTAAAAAAATAATCCTTTTGATGACTTTCCCTATGTTTATTCCTGAGCAGTTATTTTTCACTTTTTATGTACACATTAATAACTTGATAATAATAATACCAAGAATGTATATGGCGCTCTACAAAGATCACAGCGCCTCACAATAAACAGCAAACAGTTTAACAGAAAAATTACCAAGAAATGAATATGCAAAACCAACAACAAATAAGTGTGCTTCGAGTAGGCACGTGAAGCTACACATTATACTCTGCAATTCATAGAGTAAAAATTACATAAGTTTCAAAAGAAGGGTGGAATTTGCAATGGAGCGCGTATCACCTTTAAAATAGCGAGGAGTCACAGGACTACTTTAATCCCAAAATTCACCAGATTACCACCCAAAAATTGAACAGAAAATGAAAGATTGGTATCGAGTCTATACATTACATGTAAATTACCATTACGGGTGCAGACCGTATGATTGAGACTCAAACACCTTGGAGTCTTGCGATTATTTAATGAGCTTAAATTTGATGGTTACTCAAACACCTTGGAGTCTTGCAAGTATTTTAAATAACGTTTGGACGTGCGCGAAATTATCACAGAGGTTGTTACAACTGATAATGTAGTAACCAATGGATTATGTATCAGCAACCGATAATGTCACAAAAATTAAATTAACCAATACTGTATCACTAACCGATAATGTAACCAAAATTTACCAATAGTGTAGTAAATGTTACTACATATCGGGTTTTACTGCACTATCAGATAATGTTTGTTATCATTATAGGTTAGTAATATTGGTAAATGTTTGTGACATTATCGGTTGGTGATGCATTATCCGTTGGTTACTACATTATCATGTTGCAACATAGGTCGACGGGGAGTCGATCGATTTACTGGTCTGCAACCTTGCATGTTAGGTGATAAACAATGATAACGGAATGCCATTACACCAAGGTCGGTCTACCGATCAGAGAATTACATAAAGCAATTGATATGCCACTGAGGAGAATCCATATATTTGTGTACTCGGAATCTCATGTATTATATACTTTTTGCGGTAAGGAGAGGGCACAAGCTGCCTTGTATCCCCCGGATAGGCATGCACCTTTGGTGCATTCATTGCAACTACATTTAAATAATGAAAATACCCTCAGAGACACCCGCAACGCAAAAGGTCTATAATCGAGAGTGTGTATATTGTATAGGGACACGGGGGTACCCCTCTGTCTCGTGTCGTGCAAAGTATAACCAGTTCCTTGCTGGATGGTACAACGAGAATGGTTGACTTGTGATCGACATGATTGATTTGTGAAGTTATTTACACAGTCAAGTTCTTCCCCCTACAGTGTACACAGCAATGGCAGGTTCCGATCCATTAACTACAGTGACGGCTCGAGGGCGCCCTACCAAACCGGAGTTGCAGTGGAACAGGTTACCAGCCTTTACAGAGCCTTGAAGCTGTTCAGTAATGTGATGTATCGGCAAGAAAATGTGGTGCGCCATCAACTGGCTCAAGGTCTGTAAAAAAAAAAAAGTGTTGATGGTTTTGTTCGTATTAGTACTCACAGTTCTATCCAGGCCGCAATTTTTTTGTGGACAAACATTGCCATTCGGCCAGAATTCAGCCATAAATCAAGCGTCGTGCGGTTGAAAGGTATTACAGCAATTCCAACAATACACCCACATCTGGTGGGAACGCCTTCGTAAAAGAAATTTTTTTTAAATCCTCGGGAGCCACGAATTTCAAAATGAAACAAATCAATTCAAGTCAAAGATCTTTTCTTTCGTATGAACTCTGGAACGAGGTGAACATTATAGTTAGATTGGTAAATTTGGTCACTTCAAGCCATTGGATGGTGTCCTGGTCGAGGTGTACGAGTCCCTGCTCATGTTTTGTTGGTCTGAAGTCAGTGCAGTCATGAATGATGTGGTTGATGGTCTGTGGTCTGGCAGTTTCGATGTTTTTGAGGAATGAGGAACTACGACGCCAACTAGTGCTAAGACAATTGAGTTGGACCCGGGCCTCACGAGGAAGATCCCAGCCTATGGGTCTGAAGGATTGAGTTTGAATGAAGTCACAGGGTCGTGTTGAGAATGTTGAAGAGGCTTCCTTCCACCGATTCAAGGTCCATGATGGGGAAAGAGGATGAGTGGTTATGATATGGAGTCCTTCTGAGGCAAAGTGTTTGTGGTCGAGCCTGCTGCCGATTTGCGGATCAAATATTGAGGGCACTAGGCTGTCTATATGAATTTGTTGTGTTCACTTAAGCTCAAACCTCTGTGCGGGCCCGTTTCCGGGCGAGAATCCCGGTAAAAAAGCCCCTTTTTTCGATGTTTCGAGTCATAGTTTGATAACCATGCGGTCTTTTTCAATGGGGGTAAACGGTTCTGTACAATTTAACTCTTTCTCTTTCTCATGGTATATGTTATTTGGTGAGGTGAGTTGTGAGCCATCTAGGATGATGTTGAGTTCCCTCTTGGCAAGGCGACTTGGAAGATGAAACACGGAGCATACTGTTTTTAGTTTGCTAGGTTTCATGGTTTCATATATGCCATCTACTGAAGTAGCGCAGTGGCGCACCCAAGATGTGGCGGGGGGGGGGGCTCGCACATTTTTTTCTTCAAATTAAAAAAAAAATGAAAATGTCCACAATTTTGGGCCACCGAAAGAAGTATTTGTTATTAATTTTTTTTTAGGGCGGGGGGATACTTTGACGTTTGTGGCGCCACTGACACCCTTTAAATACTACATGTACTCGAAAATAGGCCATATACATATTACCTAGGTCAAATTGTGGGAGTAAAAAAATTTAAAAAGAGATGGACAACCTCTTGGGGGGAGGGGGGCTCAAGCCCAGCCCCCCCCCCCTCGGTTGTGCCACAAAAGTAGCTGCTTAGACACTTGAGATCTGCATGAAGATGTTTTTTAATGGACTCCATGCAGGGACTTATCCGCATGACCAATGGCAGTTACGTCCGCATAGATGAACTGATTTGAAGTTATTGCAGAAATGTCGGACATATAGATGTTAACAGATGATTGGTGCCAGTGTGGAGATTTGTGGAATACCATTTTTAGCCTGCGCTCCGTTTGATGTTTCAAGGATGAAAGTACGGCCTTGCACTAAAATCATCACGAATTGGACAAGATTTACAACTGGGGTGGTTTTCAGGAGCGTGAGATAGACATCACAATGCCAAAACCATATCGTAAGCAACAGTGAGGTCGATAATGACTGCTCCAAAATTCTGTTTAATCTGGAAGGGGCATCGTGGACTAGGCGAGGGACTTGATCGGTAGTCGAACGTCGCTTGTGAAAGCCAACTTGAGCATGTGGTAACTTTGCCCCGATGATATCAGTGATCCTGGCCAGAACCATCCTGTCTAGAAGCTTGTAGATGGGAGTTTCCTGAATGCTCCGAAATGAAAATGATTCTTCTGAAGAGGTGATTTTCAGTCAAATTAGGAGTTATGAATCCTCCATAGATATGTATTGTGTTATTTGATTAAAAGTGGCGTAAACAAAGGGATCCTCAAATTTAAAATGCTGTCTCTGTTGAAAAGACCTTATTCCAACAATGGTTAGTACTGCGCCCCCCCCCCCAAAAAAAACCGAACCAAAATGGTGAGTGGACTCTATATCACTGTATTACAGACTCTAAGTTGGGGCCTATACGGGTTTCTCAAACTCTCCCAATTCATGTAATCTACTTTTCTTTGACAGGGGAGATAGCTACTTTCAATAACACTCGTGTCCTTCACGCCCGCAGCGCCTTCACCATTACTGGCGATGGAGGCCGCCATCTTGAAGGCGGTTACATGGACTGGGACGAGGCTCGATCGCGCATTCGTGTTCTTCGCGAGAAGCTCTTCGGTGATGCAGCTCTGTGACTTGTTTACATTATTTTATGCTAGTTTTGATGTGCGGTATAAAATTATTGTAGGCTATACTTCCGGAGGTTACAGTTGATCTTGATCACTATGTTTAACAAAGCTAAAACAAAATTCTTAACGAGTGCTTACATGCTACTGTTGATTAGAGGGATTGATGTTTAATGTAATGTAAACGGCATTTTCTTTATCGACATATTTTGTGTTGGGATAAACTGGAGATCAGTCATTTTGATGGTCGCGGACTCGAAGTTAATGTGGATGTGGTGGATGCGGGGGTCGGGCTGGAAATGTGGGAATAAGAGATTCTGGAATGTGTGTTTAGGGAAAGTCAAAGATATGTGGTTGTTAATTTGGATAAATTTCTTTGAATTTAAAGCTTAATATCGCTTACCATCTTCTCGGGAAACTATAAAGCAAGGCATTTCTTTCTTTAAATGTAATATTGTACAAGATTTGATTTTACTGCAGTTCAGAAATTGACGGATTTGTGGGTTAAAATTTCATAGCAAATGTTGTTACACTGATCTGTTTAAAGTTTTGTGTTCAAAGATGCGGCTTAAAAAAACACGAAAAATGATGTTGTTATAGTCTGGTAAATAAATTTGGTATTAAATAATGTCGTCAGTAATTGTAAATAGACTTTTGTCCAGTTTGTTTCCAACGATGGTCGGTGTTTTAGTCTTTCGCGTTATCCAAAAGTAACTGGTTGTTCTGACTTGGGACTTGCTGCAACGGTGCTGACAACAGTTCCTCGGAATTTACTGCACAAAATAGAAATCAGAGGGAAGCATGCACTATATATTGTGAATTTTTTTCTCCAAACTACAGGTCTGGACTTGGGCATTTTTGCATCTTGTATTTTCAGTTTTCTAACAGTGTATTTTTTCCTTGGAATTTCATTTTGAGGTAATATTAGATTGAGACTGTGGATAACCTTGCAGCACTAAAAGAGATTTGCTACGGGATTTACCTTACAAAGCAAAAATAAGAGGTGAATATTCACCGTATGCATCTGTCATTTTTGCATACCTATTTGGGCTCCTGACATAGAGATTTTTAAATCTTGTAACCCTTCTATGCATTTGGGTTTTTTTTTATCAATGTATAGATTGTCTAGAATATCTTATTTTGAGGCACATTGAGATCCGGATATAGAAAGCGAATTAATACCTAGCGGCGCTGACAGGGGTTGCTGAGGGATTTACTCGTTTGTAAAATCACAACGCTTCGTTTTACCCAAGTGTGATATTTATTAAGGGAGAAACTCACCCGGATTAGTACTGTATGTTTCTTGAAACGTTTCTGTCATGCTAGGCCATTGGTGATGGTTTCAGTGATTCCTGCTGAGCAAATAAAATCCAGGTCAGTAATTTGTTGCTACCAAGTCAGGGATACTTTTTCGGATTACTGCAACTACGTATAGAATCTATATGCAAATAAACGTGACAAACACTTAAAAATCAAAACATTAATCTGCAATCTATAGTAAACACAACATTTACAATAACTAGAAATGTGTTTGTGGACAAACACAAGCTGTTTCTGCTGTTTGAAATGACTGGGACTTCTAATAACGTCGTCATGATAGATTTCATGTATAACACATGATACTGTAACGTCATGTTACCACCGAATCAGACATTCAGTTCTCATTTATCGCAGTCTAAAGGTACCTTAACATGGATGGTTCTGAATAAACTATATACTGTTGAAAAGCTGATGAATAGGCCAACAAGTTGTCCAATCGGCAAGGTTTCAGACTTGAAACTTTTGGAGTAAACGTCAGATGTAATACATGATGCCACTAGTTTCGTTTTTGTGCAGTAAATCCCATAGCAAGGCCTGTCAGCGCCAACCGGCATGGCTCTCATGTATCGCAGTCTAAAGGTACCTTAACATGGACGGTTCTGGACAAACTTTATACCGTTGAAAAGCAGATGAAAGGGCCAACCAGCATGCAAATCGGCAAGGCTCTAGACCTAAAACTGTTGGAGAAAACCGCAGAAGAAGTGGCTGATGCCACTAGTCTCGTTTTTGTGCAGTAAGGCCCCTAGCAAGGCCTGTCCGCCCAAACCCGCATGGCTCTCGTGTATCGCAGTCTAAAGGTACCTTAACATGAACGGTTCTGGACAAACTTTATACCGTTGAAAAGCAGATGAATGGGCCAACCAGCATGCAAATCGGCAAGGCTCTAGACCTGAAACTTTTGGAGAAAACCGCAGAAGAAGTGGCTGATGCCACTAGTCTCGTTTTTGTGCAGTAAGTCCCATAGCAAGGCCTGTCAGCGCCAACCCGCATGGCTCTCGTGTATTGCAGTCTAAAGGTGCCTTGACATGGACGGTTTTAGACAAACTATATACTGTTGGAAAGATGATGGATAGGCCAAAAGCTGGCAAATGGGCAAAATTTCAGACATGAAACTTTTGGAGTAAACGTCAGACGTAGTACATGATGCCACTAGTTTCGTTTTTGTGCAGTAAATCCCTTTGCAAGGCCTGTAAGCGCCAACCTGGATGGCTCTCATATATCTCAGTCTTAAATTACTTTAACATAGATAGTTCTTTACAAACTTTATACTGTTAAAAAGCTGATGAATAGGTCAACCAGCATACAAATCGGCAAGGCTCTAGTCTTTAAACTTTTGGAGAAAACTGCAGATGTAGTAGCTGATGGCACTTGTTTCGTTTTTGTGCAGTAAGTCCCATTGAAAGGCCTGTCAGCGCCAACCCGCATGGCTCTCGTTAATCGCAGTCTAAAGGTACCTTAACATGAACGGTTCTGAACAAACTTTATACCGTTAAAAACGGATGAATGGGCCAACCAGCATGCAAATCAGCAAGGCTTTAGACCTTAAACTTTTGGAGAAAATCGCAGATGTAGTAGCTGATGCCACTAGTTTTGTCTTTGTGCAGTAAGTCCCATAGCATGGCCTGTCAAAGCCAACCGGCATGGCTCTCATGTATCGCAGTCTAAAGGTACCTTAACATGGACGGTTCTGGACAAACTTTATACTGTTGGAAAGCGAATGAACGGGCCAACCAGCGTGCAAATCGACAAAGCTCTAGACCTGAAACTTTTGGAGAAAACAGCAGATGTAGTAGCTGATGCCACTAGTTTCGGGGTTTTTTTTGCAGTATGTCCCATAGCAAGGTCTGTCAGCGCCAACCGGCATGGCTCTCATGTATCTGAGTCTAAAGGTACCTTAACATGGACGGTTCTGGACAAACTTTATACCGTTGGATAGCGGATGAATGGACCAACCAGCATGCAAATCGGCAAGGCTTTAGACCTAAAACTTTTGGAGAAAATCGCAGATGTAGTAGCTGATGCCACTAGTTTCTTCTTTGTGCAGTAAGTCCCATAGCAAGGTCTGTCAGCGACAACCGGCATGGCTCTCATGTATCGCAGTCTAAAGGTACCTTAACATGGACGGTTCTGGACAAACTTTATACCGTTGGAAAGCGGATGAATGGACCAACCAGCATGCAAATCGGTAAGGCTCTAGACTTGTAACTTGTTGAGAAAACCGCAGATGTAGTAGCTGATGCCACTAGTTTCGTTTTTGTGCAGTAAGTCCCATAGCATGGCCTGTCAAAGCCAACCGGCATGGCTCTCATGTATCGCAGTCTAAAGGTATCTTAACATGGACGGTTCTGGACAAACTTTATACTGTTGGAAAGCGAATGAACGGGCCAACCAGCATGCAAATCGACAAAGCTCTAGACCTGAAACTTTTGGAGAAAACAGCAGATGTAGTAGCTGATGCCACTAGTTTCGGGTTTTTTTTTGCAGTATGTCCCATAGCAAGGTCTGTCAGCGCCAACCGGCATGGCTCTCATGTATCTGAGTCTAAAGGTACCTTAACATGGACGGTTCTGGACAAACTTTATACCGTTGGATAGCGGATGAATGGACCAACCAGCATGCAAATCGGCAAGGCTTTAGACCTAAAACTTTTGGAGAAAATCGCAGATGTAGTAGCTGATGCCACTAGTTTCGTTTTTGTGCAGTAAGTCCCATAGCAAGGCCTGTCAGCGCCAACCGGCATGGCTCTCATGTATCGCAGTCTAAAGGTACCTTAACATGGACGGTTCTGGACAAACTTTATACCGTTGGAAAGCGGATGAATGGGCCAACCAGCATGCAAATCGGCAAGGCTCTAGACTTGTAACTTGTTGAGAAAACCGCAGATGTAGTAGCTGATGCCACTAGTTTCGTTTTTGTGCAGTAAGTCCAATAGCAAGGCCTGTCAGCGCCAACAGGCATGGCTCTCATGTATCGCCGTCTAAAGGTATCTTAACATGGACCGTTCTGGACAAACTTTATACCGTTGTAAAGCGGATGAATGGGCCAACCAGCCCTTTAAAGCCACCACAGGTACCCATGGACACGAGGTTGCGGCGCCACGAATTGATGCTGTTTTTACCCCAGACACCGCATACAAGATCTCCACAAGATTTTCACGAAATAGATAGATTTTACTAAAAAAAATAGGAGCCAAGGTGGGTTGATGTGTCGCAAATGGAAGAGTTTTAGAAAAGGGATTATTAAGTCCAAATTTTAGCCAAGGAAATTCATTCTGGTTAAAATAAGAGCATTTTGAAACTTCACTTTCAAACTCGAAAACTTTACTACACGAGAACAAAGAAATGTCTCCACAAAAATATTTCAGTTAGTGTGGGCGCGTACTGCTCGACACCCTGGGTACGAGGTTGGCTCGTGCTAGTCTTTTTACGTGTCAGCATCCGGGGTGCGTCACGAACAGCGTGTGGGACTTGACTAAAGGCTAAGGATGCCGCCGCCGGGGCTTGGGGTGTCGGACGCTTCGCCCCATTTCCACGTCGCCCCATGTCACTTCGCCCCTAACCACTTCGCCCCATCCCCACTTCGCCCCATCCCCACATCGCCCCATCCCCGCTTCGCCCCATCCCCACATCGCCCCATCCCCGCTTCGCCCCATCCCCACTTCGCCCCATCCCCACTTCGCCCCATGTAGATTGGTTCCTCCAAGAGTGACATTAGGATGTCAAAGGTATTGTCGTTCTCAGATAAGTGGGAGACGGGTTGGTATAGCCGGGTCTTTTAGGCCAAAAAAAATTAAGATATTCGGTCTCTGGAAAGTTCCGGAATTGACGCGGCCACGCGGCTTTTTTTTGGGGGGGGGGGCTTTTTTTTCTTCTTCAAGCTTGGATTGTAGTACAGACAAGGTGGGGTACTATTTTGCTTTTTTGGTGTCCTCATGTACATTGGTGTCCTCCATAATTTGCCTTGTTCATTTGGTGGGCTAATTCTTTCCGTTGGTTAGCAATTAGTGTATCTGTTGGAACATGGAGGAATAAGAACACATTCCTCCATGGTTGGAATTGTTTTTAAGCCAATAAAATAGATGAGATTTTTTTTAACTTTTTACATGTAACGGCTGGGGCGAAGTGGGGATGGGGCGAAGTGGGAATGGGGCGAAGTGGGAATGGGGCGAAGTGGGAATGGGGCGAAGTGGGAATGGGGCGATGTGGGGATGGGGCGAAGTGGGGATGGGGCGAAGTGGTTAGGGGCGAAGTGACATGGGGCGACGTGGAAATGGGGCGAAGTGTCCGACATTCGGGGCTTGTACGCAGAATCTCCGGTCAACGTTATAATCTTTCATGGGAGACGGTCAGAGCTAGCTGATTGTGCACTCACACGTACTTGTTTGGATATCACCACTGACTTTGAACTTTTCAAATTAAATTGTTCAATAAATGAAATCTCCATTTTATTTCGCACCCCATCCCTCCCCGTCTGTCACCCTTTACTCCGTTCTCAACACTGCATCACGAAGTCCGACGCGGACTAATGAGGCGTCGGACTTAATTATGAGGCATAACATTGATTTATTCCGCCTCATAGGTCCGACGCCTCATTAGTCCGACGCCTCGTAAGTCCGACGTCGGAAAAAAAAAAAAACGTTTAATTTGTCAGAGCTATGACGCATCGGACCTATGAGGCGTCGGACTTGTGAGGCGTCGGACATATATGAGGCGTCGGACTTATGGGACTTTATTTGGTTAGGGGATTTTGTCGGACTTATGATGCGTCGGACCTATGAGGCGTCGGACTTACGAGCGGACCCCATCCATTCTTGTGTTCCCTCTAAATACAATGTACTGATTTGATTTGGTTTTTGCCTTCACAGAAAACTCAAAGTGAGTCACTTGACTCATTATCGTAAAAAAAAAAACAATACTCATTTTGTCCGTGTAGTGACACAATATGGCTCCAAGTGTGCCACTTCATGGACGAAATGACTCAATTTTTACGATAATGAGTCAAACGACTGACTTTATGTTTTCTGTGTTGGAGAAAGATTTTGCCATTTAGTCGAAACATTGGGCCCTCAACACACGATTTATAGATTTCAGAAAGAAGTTTGCAGTGGCTTCTCATTTAAGATTTCCATTTTAATACACCCTCATGTGGCAAATCTAATAAAGGAGCAGAAACAATGTAACATCAGAGAAAATATAATATCACTGTAACATAACATCAGTGCTAAATTGATATTATAAATATGTTGGGAAAACATGCATTTTACTTGGAAACCTTTCAAAAGTTGTCAGACACATTTAAAAATTCTCACCAACAAGCATATTACACATGATCCATTCTATCAGCAAATACTATGCCGGTACACAATTAATGTACTCTTTCTATTAGTACATTCAATGTATGTGCAGCATGAAATGCTGGTACAAAATCATTTTCCATAAAATGATAGAAAAAAAACAAGATTATAATATATAACCGTGCACTTTAGACAAAGCATTCATGTATAATGTTAAAATATTCATACATGTATTAAAAATGCTTTAAAGCAAAGACGTTTTACATCATCAAACGGAGAAACACAGTGACTTGACTGACCTTGGGAACCTTATTTAAATACGTGTATTCAAAGAATGGAATTTTATTCATGAAAGTAAATCAGCTATTTTATTTGCATACGATGTACACATGGCACGAGAGTCTGGTAAAAAGTACTTCAATATTTCAGATAATCTGGAAACCATATAAATCACATTTCAATTGAATGGGTATGTACATGCACTTGTTTCATTAACATGCACAGCAAATACAAACATGTAAGATCACTAGGGAAGATCCAAGGGGATTGGTTGCGGGGGGGGGGTTGTAACAAACTCCTCCTGGCTTTCAATCGACCAATTTTAATTAAACATATTTTCCTTGTAGAACCCCACCACTTACTTTTGAATATCTTGATTCAGTGCTTCAGGGCATTGATCTTTATATGTGATGACTACAAGTGATTATTACAGCTACATTGTACAAGCAAATTACAAAAAGTTTCGCCGAAACATAACAATTATATACAGGCCTTGTTAAAAATGTTGTCCAAAACCTTATTTCAGTTGTCTACATCTTTTAAAATAGTAAAAATAGCGGGAAATGCTTAGTGCAAAATTTACAGATATTAATGCCTTATTAAAAAATATATCCCATTTATAACCTACTTTTTAAGTATATCATATGAATGGTAAAACAAAAATAGACGAATACATTGTGTAAAATAGATTTATATAAATGGTCTATTTGACTGAATGTGCAAATTTTTTTACAAGATAACTGTCACTTGGCATGAAGGGTTTGGCAAGAGATCATTCCTATTTCAGATACCGAGTGTCTTAATTTTCAGGAAAGCAGTAGCTTTTGTCAAAGCTTATTTGTCCAACATGTATGTACATGTAAATGTATGTACATGTAAGTGTATGTACTACATAGTAATAATAATAGTGGGTATTTATAAACTGCACATATCCACCAGGACTGGTGCTCAAGGCACTACATCATTATTACCCCTGCTCATTGGGCCCATAAAACATTCTAAATACCATCTCAGCTCTATGGGGTGGGAAGTATACAGCTCGATGCAGCCTGTTAGGCACAAGGAAGCTAAGTCAATCACAATAACCATCTCTGCCCTCACAGGTACCCATTTACTCCTGGGTGGAGAGAAGCAATGAGTGACACCATGACCCTAGGCCGTACAGATAATCATCCGCAAACATAAAACTGTGGATACAATACAATTTCTAGTCATCGTCAAGCAAAAGCCTTTCTTTAATTAACCCTCCTAGATGCAAACATACATTCTGTGCAAAGTTGTCCTTTCACTCAAAATCAATTTAAACACTTCAAGAGCTCCACGCCTACATAACGCAGGATTGACTGGCTCTGACTGTTTATGTAGCTTGATACAGCTATGTGGTATTGACTGTAGGTGATTGATAAGCCAGCTGTGCCAAGTTCTTGCCTACTTTTGTCCATTGACTGAATTTGAATAGTCACAGAGCTCGCTCACAATATGATCTGAATGTTCATGACTAGCCTGTGTAAAAGGCATGGCAGGGGATGAGGATTGATTAATGACTGTTTGTGACTGTTCAAATAGCAGGAGGGTTAACTTAGACATAATTCTATCAAGCTTAAACTTGGGCGTTATAATATTATATGTTACTGTTACCCTATATGGGCAGCTTACCAGAAAGCAAATCACCGTCGCTTGATATCCTTTTACCAAGATACAAAACATAGGAAAAATAACCAGCTACAAATATAATATACATGTAATGATGTCAGGAAATCAATGTTCCCAGAAGAGAACGAAATTTAACACAGCCATTTGATTTTTACAAACTCATAATCATTATGGGAATGAAAGATCATCATACTTGACATTCTCAGTGAGATGAATGGTTTAACAACACATTCCTCTAAGTTGCTACATTTCTCATTTAACATGTTTAAATTGGTGCAAAAGCAGTGAGAAAGGCACACTTAATACATTACATCTTTGCAAAAAAGTATTACATTAAATTACAGGCAGAAGGCAGTGGAATTGAAAAATATGTAAGCCTCTTGAATAGAAAACAGTACACACCTAGAATAGTTGTGTTTTTGATTAAATATATATTCCTATAAAACCACAACTTTAAAATTCATATACATCCACCAAGTTAAGTTCTAGTTTAACAAAATTGATATAAATGTATCCACAATAGTGTGGAATTTCTCAGCTAAAATATAAATGCAATATGTATGTGAGGCAGTTTGGCTATTAAATACAACGGCAGACGCTTTGCCTTAGCAACGACATGACTGGACTGGGCCAGTACCATGCACACGAAGCTGGTCTCACAGAGCGATCTGGTGAAAGTTTTGCATATGATGGGTGAAAAAATCCTTTAAAAGAAACCTGCATCCTGCATTCCCAGATGCAGATCCGGATCACTTCCAGCATCTAATAAATTTGTACTTGTACAAAGGACCACCCCTAAAAAATTTTCATGAAAATCCGTCCAGAACTTTTTGAGTTTTGCTGTTCACAGACAAACACACTAACCAACCAACCAACCAACCAACCAACACACAAACAAACGCTGGTGAAAACATAACCTCCTTGGCGGAGGTAAAAAGACCCTGGCTTTTTTAAAGCAAAACTGCCTCATGGGCAGAAAAACTAGATACGCGGATAAATATATATTCAACTATCTGCTTTGCATATACGAGTTTCACCCTGTAACATAGATTTTTTTTCTTTCTAAATTGCTCTTCTTTCTAGCAATGGACAACTCCACGAGAATGTGAAAAGGGCTGAAAAAAATTAATGGAAGTTATTAAATCTTCATAACTGAAAGCATCACAACCTCAAATGTGGTGTGAAAATAAAAGGCAACAAGACCTTTCATTTGAGTGATGTGGCACTGAGACAAAATACAGTTCTTTTTTGTACAAAAATTACTTGTTTTGGCTACATTTATGGATTTTAGGCAGTCGTTTTGGCACATTGTTTTTTACATGCACAATGCAAGTGTTACTGCAAGTTTTTACTTTAAAGGCAGACTGAAAGGTTCACATTTTATGCGAAATGAGTATTTTGTTTGATTGTTAGCTTATTTTAACTTGTACCAAAGGTGGGCAGACAAACTGTAACACGAGTTACTGTAACGTGCATTACCAAATTTATATCCCTCTACTCCTCTAGAGAGAGACTGATTATGTTTTAGCTACAGTATTTGATATTTGCCCATTACCAATCTACGAAAGCTATATTTACCACTTGGGTCAACTGTCAGGAGTAATCTCTTGGTCTGAGATGGGTGGTTGTTAAGACACAACTGTTTAACTGTTAGCTGCATTCCCACCTGCTCCGTCCAGGGTCTCGTATCTAGGTGGTGGGACAGAAGGTTCTGCTGTTGACTCGGTACCCATCGCTGGATTAACCTTGCCTGGTTCATTGGTAGCGTTCTCATATGACGGTGGGGCATCCTAAAAACAATGATAAAAAAACGGACATATGACGGTGGGGCATCCTAAAAACAATGATAAAAAAACGGACAAGATTACTCCACTGCAGAAGGGTGTTAACTGATGAATATGTTTTTCTAAGGGCCAATTTTACGAAACCCTAAGACAAGTCTTAGGAAGGGTAACTCGTCTTAATTCGCAAATCGTCCTAGGATCGATTTCACCAAACTGAAGATGCGTTCAACACGTCCAAACTTCCTTAGCATTCATTTCTTTTCAACGACTGTTTCGTCAAGCGGTAAAAAAACAACTTGAAACGGCCATCAAATTGGAAGTTTTGAAGCCTCTTGCTTAAGATGAGTTTAGTGAAATCGGTCTTAGGATGCGTCGCAGCTAAGATCGATCTTAGAGCGGGGCTATAAAGGTGATTCGCATGATGAGACCAGTTCCGTGAAATTAGCTCCAAGTACACGTAAAGCGGGCACACACACACACTGAGTTACATAGGTTGGTACTCTGATATGTGTAATGATTGAGTCATTTAGAGTGCCGTGGTCTTGTTGTCTGAGGCAACAAATTCAAGATCTGTTGATAATTCTGCAGAATGTAAAGGTTTTCAGTCCAGCCTGGGGTTTGCGTGTGTCCTTGGGCAAGACACTTTATGACTAATTGCTTCTCCCCACCCAGGAGTGAATGGGCATTATGCGAGGACAGAGAGGGTCTCTGTGATTGATTTTAACTGCTTTGAGCAAAATGGCAGCGTCAAGCTCCAGGGAGCCGAGTTGGTCTTTGGAATGTTTCATGGGCCCAATATAAGTAGGGGTAATAATGATGTAACTTTTCATAAGATGGAATTTGCGTCCGGGTGATGTAAATTCAATACTGGGTTTTGCCCTTCACTGACATATTTTATAAACATTTCATAATTGGTGTTGTCCAAAGTGATTGTGAGAAAAAAATCACTCGGGTGGGACTCGAACCTCTGACCTCCTGCTTACTATTGCTGACGTCTTACCACTTGACCACCAAGCTTGTCTGGGTCTGCTGACTGGTTCTAATCTGATGTAGCAGCAGGTACCGCAACCAAACTATTCATAAGATGGTCTTGGGTTCGAGTCCCACCCGAGTGATTTTTTTTCTTCTCACAATCACTCGTGACAACACTGAGTATATACAGTGTCTATAAAATATGTCGATGAAAGACAAAACCCAATATTGAATGATACAACTTGTAGAAAATTATGCTTTTGACATATCCATGGTTAGAACAGGTTTTCTATTCAGGAGGAGACTTTTACTTTCATAATGCGTCCAGGGGCCGATTTCATAGAGCTGCTTAAACACAAAATTTGCTTAAGCACAAAAAAACTTTGCTTTATATAATCAGGTTACCCACCATAACTCCATGCGATTGTTATGCCAAGTAAACAACAGCTAAACGTCAGTCACAAGCAATGTACTTCACATGATGTTTTGGCCGGTATCCTCATTATATTAAGCAAGGTTTTTTGTGCTTAAGCAAAGTTTGTGCTTAAGCAGCTCTCTGAAATTGGCCCCAGGTCACGTGGATTTTTTTTGGAAAAAGATATTTCTGTTTCATTGTGATAGTACAAAAATATTTATGGTCAGGAACACTTGATTATAGGGAGTTATTTTTCATGGCCTATACATTTACCTCATTTTGGCCAACACCTGTGAGGGCTACATCTCCGGTGGGCGATCCCGGTGCTGGGCTGGTAAATGCATCTGCACCCTCTGGTGATCTTTTTTTATTGGCTTTCAAGATAGCTCCCAAGATTGTGAAAAACACTGAGGCACCCAACAGGCATCCAAGGACAATATTACGGATCTGGTCGCTTGATAAACCTGTAGGAAGAGACACGAACCAAAGCGACGTGACAGGGCTATAATAGTGACACTGCTCTATGGGACTTGTCACCGTCTCAGAAATGGTAGCTCTTATCATTATTGACCTGCTCAATGCAACAAGGTTCAATAGCTGTGTAGATCTGTTTGCCTTTCTGCATTGAGCAGTTAAGGTTAACCCTAACCCGCTAGCCCTTTTTGCTGGGAACCATCCTCAATCCTCCAAAATCCTCCAAAAATGTTAGTTTTTGAAAATGTTCAGAAAATTTTCAGACAGTCCAGTGCCTCAAAATGCATTCATCCTCAATCCTTCAAAATCCTCCTGATGAAAAAATGTTCAAATGAAGGGTACCCAGCCCCTCAATCCTTCAAAATCGTCAGACAGTCCTGCCTCAAAATTCCATTCAGCCTCAATCCTCCAAAATCCTTTTCTGAAAAAATACCATTCAGCCTTAATCCTCCAAATTCTTTTCAGAAAAAATACCATTCAGCCTCAATCCTCCAAAATCCTTTTCAGAAAAAATACCACTCAGCCTCAATCCTCCAAAATCCTCCAAAACCACAATGAGGATTTTGGAGGACTGAGGAAGGTTAGAGTACCACCCAACACTGGGTTAAACCCAACCCTACCCAACTCAACTCAACCCAAACCAACACAACCCAACCTATCCAGTCCAATCAAGCTCAGCCAAGCCAAACCAACCCAACCCTACCAAACCCAACCCAACCAGCCCAAAGCCCAACCTAACCAAGCCAAGCCAAACCAAACATGGCCCAACCCAACCCAACCCAACCCAATTCAACCCAGCCCAAAGAAACCCAACCCAAATCCAACCAATGAACCAGACCTTTCTAATCCCAACCTAACCTGACCCAACCCAACCCAACCAATCACCGACAAATCATGAATACAACTTGTAGACTGGGTGTGTGAATCTTACCAGGATCCTCAGGCTTTAGCCGTGGGTCATCACTTGGGTAGTCCTCGCTGAAGCAGACAACACCGACATCTTCTCTGTGTCGACATAAACCAGCAAATGGGTATGAGAGTGGACACTTGATGATGCTCTCCTCTGTGCCGTTGCAGCCCAACTTGTACAAGAGGATCCCTCCCTCTCCCGATCCATACTTACTAGCCGTTTCATAGCCATCCAAAGCCACCACGGCCGAGGCAAAGCCAAGCTGCCTACACACTACTTCTGCATCCTTCGTGTCCCAGTCATCATCGCAGACAGTCCACCAAGCACCTTCATACAGTAGTTCCAAGCGACCCTGGTTAGGGTATGGTCCAACGAGGCGTGCTTTATAATCTGAGATAATAAAGACCAAACTTACAGTATGTCACAAAATAATTGTCCGTCTATTTATATTTTTGAAATAACTTCAAAATCAAGTAATTGTGCAGATATTCCTTATCCTTGGCCTAAACCCCTATGAGCTTCATTTAATTTCCCTCACGTCTCAGTGCACATTGGTCAATTGATCATCGCAACATTTTGCACACTGTGACCAAAGTCCTTGCCTTAATCAATTTCAGATGTGCTATGTAAACTCCTTTGTGTTGTGAATAAAAGGTTGTTAGGAAATGGAATCATTTGCCCTTGAGCATTAAATTGAGGTCTTGCCATGGTGACTGATAGCCAGGCATGATTCCAATCCCCAACCAAATCCCTCTTTCACAAAATGAAGGATTTCACACAATTTACATTTCACATTACTGATATTAATTATGAACTGTTGTGATCAAATGACCATTGTTCAATTCAATTCAATATAACATTTATTTATATCCAACCATGAACAAAATACAATTCATATAGCATGTACATTAAAGGAAAATAAATATAAATTTTGCATTGGAAAAACAAATAGGCCTAAGTAAAATTGTAAATGACAAAGCAATTAATTCAAGCCATAATAAGCCTAAGCTTGTCAATGGCAGGTGCTAGAAGCATTCTGTGACCACTATAAAGCAATAAATGAAACAAAAAACATTCATTAGTACAACAATTGTTAACACATAATACTCGGTCCATAACAGTGCAGTTAAACAGGTAATTAATATTCAAGAGTTAATTATCAAAAGTAAGAACGCAAAAAGACAAAGAGTAAATATAAGTGTACAAATAAAATGTACAGGCTAAATGATATAATGAAAAAATAGAGAGGATATAGGCATACTTCCAAAAGCAATGCTTGTATGGAAAGCCTTTGAGACACAAAACAAACATCAGACACTGGGGACCTTGGACAAGACAAAGACAAAACAGGACAAATAATATATGTACAAAGAAGTAAGTGACAATAGCATGAGGAGGAAACAGCACACTACATGTTATGTACAGCAAGGCGGGAGGGAAATTAAGTGAATCTCGTAGGGATTTACACGTAAATCCAAGGAAAAGGAGCGTCTGCACTATTACACATTTTCAAGATTTACTTTGTGCTTTTGTGGTTCTTTCAAAAACACTTAGATGGACACTTTTTGGGGGACATTCATGTAATATGCAGCAGAGTTTGACATGACTGTGAGTAATATGTGACTTTCTCGGTCAAAATGAGCCACAAGCTGGCTACTGTTTCCATAAATTTTGCCATTTAAGTTACAGAAGACGAAAACACTTCGAAATTTACATTCTTGTTTTCAAGTAAATTTTTTTAAGCGTAGAGAAATATTGAACAAGCACAAGTGATTTTGCACCAAAAATTATCTAAAACAACGTACATGTGTACATGTATCAATACTGAAGTAAAATTACAGATGTCGTATTAAGAAACTTATGGCACTTTCTTGGCCAACTCAAATAGTTTGGGGGTTTTCAAATCAATTCTGCCAAGCTTTGCTGCACAGTAAAGAGCACTTATTGCCAATAGATTGAGCACAAAGCCTGGCCATACGCTGCAACATGTACAAACAAGATGGACATCGACTTCCACACTGTAGTAAGACAAACACACGCAACTTCAATGCAAGATCTAGTAGACCATGACATTACACTAAAAGAACCAAACTGCTAAAAGATTTAAACCACAGCTTCAGTTCTTTCCAATTTGGGTAACGAAGAACATTTGAAAAAAAAATGCAACTTACAGTTGGTAAAAGGGGAATTCTCACACCAGACATTAGCCAGGGAACTCAAAGTGCAATCAACTGGTTCCCCAAGCATCGCACGACACTCCGAGATACGTTCCTCTTTCCCCTGGCACATCAAGTCCTTCAGCCACACTGGTGAGCCTCCAGCCCGGGAAGCTGCAGAATTATAGAAATAATATTGGTTCCGGAAGCCCAAATGGTGGCAAACGACCTCAGCATCATTAGCATCCCAGTGATCAGCGCAGATTGTGCCCCACTGGTCACTGTGGTAAATCTCGACGCGTCCCCGCGTGGCATCACGGCCACCACTGAGTCGCAGGTCTCCTTCAGTCGCTGCACAGATTTGTAAAAAACATAGTCCTTGAAAAATTAGTAACAGGAAAACTGTACTTTTATATGGCTTAAAGGTATACCGGTAGTCCATCATTTGCAGCCATCCGAAAAGTAACTGGCGTAATTATTGTTGAAAAACAAACTTGGTTGAAAGATAGTAAAGGGACTAAACTCCCTGTGAAATTATTCTTTCTGGCAAGCTGTCATTTTGAAGTTATCAACGAAAGAAGGCATTTCCAACGGTGACTCTTAAGAAGCACCGTAGGAAAATTTAAATTAGTAGTTCGTTTTGTTATTCAGCGCAGCGCGCACAAGTATTGGAACGACGCACACGCGCGCGCGGTTGTTATAATTCGTTGGATCAGTGCGCGACGTCGCGTATAGCTGCAATTCAAAACAATTCAAAAGATGATTCAGTAACTTTGGATTTGAAATTGAGATCTTAGAATGCTGTTTTTCTCGGAATGTACAGCTGAAGCTTAGCTGAAACTTCATCAGGTTAGTTGCTTAGTATCCTTCATTAGATTTTGAACCCTTTTGTTGCTTCAAACGAACAAAATGCACAAATTACAAATGATGGACTGTAGCTTTAAGATATGCGATGCGACCTGACACGCAAACCATTCACTTACATATCGTCGTGTCAGTGCAACAAGGTCGTATGTCCATTCTGCAACAAAGTCGTATCTCGCGCGTATACGCTCCGTGCAACAACATCGTATCTCGACGTCCATTGACTTTGCGTGTACATCCGGGTTATTTTAAGCCACATACGACCTTTTGACATTCTGAAACTCGCATTTTGCGTTTAGGCCATTTTAGGAGATACAACCTTGTTGCACTGACACGACGATATATACAAGTCGTGCCATTTTGTTTTTGTGACACATAATAAGTACTTTCTAGGCTGGTTTGTATGTGAACACGTTCTTTATTTCAAGAACCACTACATCAAATATTGTAAATGTTTTTTTGAAATGGTTCAGACACAAACAATACCGGGTAGGCTTAATGCTTGTTTTCTCAAAATCTTAACATTCACAATGCCAACCGTTTTTACAGATGTCACGTACATGTTCAGGGTTAGGCACAAAAAGTATAACCTAAACAGTTCATACAGTGCTTTAGCACTGTTGCCTGTATTCGTATTTGAGCACATTTTTGGTACTCGTACTCATGAAAATGTAACCGTACTCATACTCATGACAAATTACTCATGCTCTTGTAAATATTCTCCTGCAAGGATTTAAAATTGTTTAAGAGCTACATGCAGGAAAAGAACCAGTTTCCTACTGTTATGGAGGTTTCTGCAATTTATGTAATGTCTAATCTGACAGCCAAAAACTCTCAAAAACGCGTGACACATCCAAGTTTGCTCCTACTGACTCATTCTATACTGGTAAATGTACTCGTAGTTGAGGATATTTATTGCTACTCGTACTCATACTCATGGAAAAACTGTCTTGTACTTGTACTCGTATTTTGTACTCATGACCAAGTACTCGTACTCACGACAAAGTACTCAAACTTGTACTCATGGGAATGTACTCAATGTGGCTGCATCGGAAAGGATGGATTATTGGCTTTCTATAAAAAGCACTTGGATATTATGTGTGGCAATTGGGGATATATACAGTACTCACCGTTATTCCAAATACCACACTGAACTGCAGCGGCCCCACCAATGCAAGGGCTTTGTCTGGACGTCCGATCGCACAACGAAATAGCTATGGTCTCTCTTGATACACAGTTGATGACATCGTCCACCATCTCATAGGCTGGACTCTCACCAAACAGTCCCCCCGTGGTCTCCACAGAGGGGAAGGGTAAGCTTAGCTGGCGGCACACGATCTGCTGCCCAATGAGTGTCAGATCATCGGCACATAAGGTCCTCCAGGCGTTCCGGTCGTAGATTTCAACACGTCCTTCGGTGCGCTCAGAGCCATTGACAAGTCTAAGCTGGCCCTCCATAGCTTGTGGATGGGAAATATATGTAAAAAAAAAATACACATAAGGCCAAAAAAAAAAATAAGTCGGTCTCTGGTCAGCGCGCGCGTCGATTTTAATCATGCGCGTCAATCTTTTTTTTTCCAAAATGCTCCGCAGTAGCTCCAACAGCGCCCTCTATTGCCGCACCTCCTCAATTGTTTTTACCAAAGAGCACCAAGGAATGAGAAATTGCACCAAGGCAAATGATCGAGAGTACCAAGGCAAATTATGGAGGACACCAATGTACATGAAGACACCAAAAAAGCAAAATAGTACCCCACCTTGTCTGTGCAATCCAAGCTTGAAAAAAAAAAAAAAAGCCGCGTCCCCGCGTCAATTCCGGAACTTTGGTCTGACCAGAGACCAAATATTTTGGTTTTTTGGCCTAATGTACAAATATTGACTGCTTTGAGTGGTGTTCGCCTCGGGAAAAATAGATTGCTTCATGGATCACCTCGGGAGGCTAGTTTGACTACACCACGAGATAAAGCAGCCAATATATTCTGCTTGTCTTTAGGTGATGACTGATTAATTCAATATCAATTCATTTAAAATGTACTTCAAATTGAATGCGAAAATAGGTGAAAGGTTACTTGCATTTTTCCCAAACTACTCCTTCACGAAATGTTTGAACCCAGCTCTGTAGCGCCAGCGCGCGCTCAGGACTAATATGCGCAACGAGCACACCCGTAATGCTTTTGCACACAATACCGGTTCTCATCGTATAGTACTTGGTTGCTATGGGTATAGTACTTTGGTTGCTATGGGTATAATACTTTTCATCATGCACAGCAAGATAGCAAGAATAGCAAATGCCATGTGACTCGCTCTCGGCCAATCAAGATACAGAATCTGTGGGTGAGGTTTTATAAATTGTAACGTATTGTGACTGGTACAAGAAAAATCTGTGAAATACATTGTACATCGTCGCTTTGCTCACAAAGTGACAAAAACCTTGAAAATCAATAAAATTTGATTTGAGTTTTACTAGCCTTTTCTTATTTTTGTCTGCATAGGAACAGTTTGACCAAGTTCCAAAGTGAAATCTTGTTTACGTTTTTAATTATCGTAAATAAACATTTGACAAGAAGCTTAATATCCATGTTTTTTGTTTGAAGCGTAAAATGTTGTCACAAAGTGACAAAAAGTCATCTTGTTAGCAGGGCTGGTGGAATCAAACATTGGTCTACACGCAAGCAGGATGGGAAATGTACATGCGCGTGCGAACGATGTTTAAAGAGAACAGATGTAAGCGCTCAATTGTCGTTCATATGAATGATGCGTAGCTGTAAAAGCAACAAGTTTGTTGCGCCGACAAAAGGTACATGTATAGTGCTTATATTTTGATTAGAACTCTGATTTAAAGATCAAATACATTGTATGTGACTTGTTTCATTTGACACAAAAAGAGGATACTTGTAATCATGTACGTTTCTGATTCTTGTTCAATATTCCACAAAGAACGATGACAACGTGGAACCCAACTACAAAGTACAATAAGATAAAGATTTATGGTAGCACTGTGTGACAAAAATCTCTGTATTGCATTGTACATGTACAATGCAATACAGTACAATGAGTATCATGCAGTGCAGAAGCCCCCTTTACATCCTTTACCACGAAACGCACCTGAAATTAGGTAATTACATTTACACCACTAAATATTGCATGGCATTTAAAGGGAATTAATATCATTTGCTTTTGCTGTAATTTTCAGAAATGGATGGAATTGGGGGGTTGGAAATATATAGCAAATATAGTTACACTGACTTTTTTGAGGTTTTGGGTTCAAAAATGCTATAAAAACCAAGAAAAACAATCATTTTCCTGTAGTCTGGTTCCCTGACTCCATATAAGAAGAAACAGAGCAGTTTACATACATTGGGGAATTGTAAGGTCAGGGAACCAGTCTAGCTGGCTTGTACCCGTTCATAGGTGTGTAATCGATTGTAAACAAGTGCGATGGTCAATTGGGGCCAGTATTTGAAAAAAAGCCAGTTTTTTCCAACGCTGGTCGGCCGACCAGCGTTGGAAATTGATAAAAAATACCACTTTTCTTGAAAATGACAGTATACCAGGTGTCATGATTTTACAGGATGCTTTACACTGTCATTCACTAACAGTCCAGCAAGGTATTTCAAAATGATTTGGTAGTTTTATTTTTTGATGTTTGCAAATGTTGTATTTTCCCTTTAAGTACAAGATTTGTGATAAAACATGTATTTTCCCTTTAAGTACAAGATTTGTGATAAAACAAACAATGCCAATACCGATTCCGTTGCTTCATCTGTACTTTGCCTCACCTGCTTCTGTGGCATCACAGACCACGTAGGCATCCATGTCATGAGTGCAGGTATTTGTCAATTCACAATATCTTGGGATGATTGTGTCGAAAAATAATGGGCAGTTTGCAATTTCACCCGTCGCCCCACCATAAAGCCCTGTGCCAAACGATGTAGGAGGACGATACTTAAGCCCACGACAGATGGTGTTGGCTCTAGTTAGGTCCCAGACTTCTCCGCAGATTGTGGCCCACTTTCCCTCTTCGGCGATGTAGACCTCCACGCGACCTTGGTAAGGGTCCGGACCGCCAACAAGTCGCAATTCGCCATCATCTGGTTTAACAAATGATTTCAAGAGTAAATACAAACTAATGGTGCAATGTAGGTGGGTACCTCAGACTGGGACCATGTGTGCGGAAAGCATGCAAACTAAATTCAGGCCAACTTTACTCACTCTTTAGCAGACAAAATTATCCAAAATTTTTATGACGTAAAGACAATTAGGTCCTCAGTATTTAACCAGCCATGTTTTTAAGTCTCAATTCAATTTTTAAAGAACTTTCTTCAATATTTTGCATCTAAAAGATGGAAGGCAAGTGATATCAATTTGAAGCCAAAGACTAGACTGGTACATGTCCAACTGTTTTTTTAAAAGATTGACCCTTCAGGAGTTTAGTGGCAGATTAAAGGGAATATACAACATTTGCAAACATCGAAAAATAAAACTACCAAGTTTTTACGAAATACCTTAGGCCAAACAAAAAAAATGGTGTGTTTACGGTAACGGCCTGAAAAAAATCCAGGTAGGTAGGTAGGTAGGGAAATAATTTTATTTTGTAATTTTTTTTTTTCATTTCAGTTCTGCATGCCCATGCGTGTTCTTTCGCAAAAAAATTGTATAAAACCACTATTCAAGCATTGAAGATATTCAATCGATACATTTCAATCCAAATTAATTTGTATCGTCCGCCAGGGTTCTCACCAGGATTTTTTCAAACATGTGGGGGAAGATTTGCTGTGATTCAACAACCCGAAAATGTTTGAACTTTAGAAGCTCTCTGGTGCATTTTAGAGCAAATCTGGGGGTCTTTATCTTAAGATTTGTCCTTGAAATTCAGAGGAGATCTTGTAGGTTATTAATATTTTTGTAATTAAAAAAAAAATCAAAATTGTTAACTAAAAAAAAATTAACATTTCACAACCTGTGTTTCATTGCTTCCTAACTAGAAAAGTATGCATTACATTTACATGTAAGTTTCAAATTAAGAAATTAAGGTGGAGAAAAAAAAACAACTTTTGCTTCCGATTTCATGCCTTTCAAAATAGCGTCAGTAGGTCGAAAAATTATTTCGCCAATTTTTTGGGGTGCTGATTAATGGAGCATCATTCGTACTAATCATAGAGCAAGGAATCATGTTTATTTTGTGCCTGGATTATTTTCATTTGCGCCACGAAAATTATCAAGACTGGCTATCAGAAGTGATTAAAACTTGCCTCACCTAATTAAAAATATATTTGAGGTCGGTGATTCCACTTTATACTTAACATACATCACGGTCGCTGGCACCACCAACATTCCGCCTGGCGCGCCGAACATCGCGCCATGCTCACGGCCCACGTGGCCGAAAATCTTGCACTACTGCAGAAACACGCTACGATGTTTCCCCACAAGTTCGAGCTTTGCAATCTCATCATTTTAATGGAAAACGCATACACAGAAAGTAAAGATCACGTTCTGTGAATTAATTCGCAGAAATTCTCTTTCTCCAGCGATGTTTGTTTGGTAATATTTTTACGATCCAACTTCGGCCCACTACATCATCATGCTGTATATGATACGAAGTATGGACTGGAGAGCGGCAGTAGTCACTGGTTCCGGTCCTTCATCATATCATTGATTCCGTTAGCTGGCGAAGGGAACCAGTGTACCATGCTGTTAGCTAACTGCTGGTGGTCGACAGAACACGTCATTGTGTGCATTTTGATCACACATGCATCGGAAAAACAGGATTTTGGTCAAGATTTTGAAATAATGGCGTATGTAACGATCAAATTGTGCATTTTAATGACGTGTAATTGTATTGTGCGTATCAGGGGCTAAAAAATGTGATCGGCATTTTTTTGTCGGCGTATCGGGCAGATACGCAGTACGCACGTTTGTATGTGGGGAGAACCATGCCGTCCGTCGGCCAGCTAGGCGTACCCTGGCCCGATGCGTTTGTGCAAAAATAATCGTACTTCGTAGTTTGAGAGTTCAAGTTTTGAGATCGTCGCGATTTTCGCATGTTTAACACAGGTATGTTTGTGTCAAATCATGGTCAGATTCAAGTGTGGAAAATGTTTTTTGTTCGTGGCAAATAATTAAAAGTACTTGAAATATTTGAAATTTGTCAATTATCAACCTTCAAAATGGCAATAAAAAGTTTGAGGTCGGCAATTTGGCCGAAAAAATTCCAGGTCGGTCGGGTTACCGTAAACACACCATTTTTTTTGTTCGGCCTTACAAGGATGTTGGTAAATGACAGTCTCAAGCATCTTGTAAAATTATGGCACCTGGTGTGAAGTCATTTTCAAGAAAATGGTATTTTTGTTTACATTTCCAACGGTGGTCGGCCGGCCAGCGTTGGAAAAACCTAACTACTTTTCAACTACTTCTCCAAATTAACCATTTTTTCAGTCCATATTTTGTTCGCTATTGGTTACATGTTTCATGAACGAGTGCAGGCCAGCTAGACTGGTTCCCGTGCCTTACAATTTTCCATCATCTATAAATTGATCCATTTTATCTTTTGTGGAGTCAGGGAACCAGACTACTTAAACATTTTTGCTTTTCTTGGTTTTTCCAACCTTTTCGAACACAAAACTTCAAAAATGTCAGTGTAACAATATTTGATCTATATATACTAACCCCTCAATAGTTTATTTCTGAAAATTACATCAAAAACCAATGATGTACATTCCCTTTAAGGAAAGATGTGTAGAAATAGAGACCGATACCAGCTTTTTCTTTTGACACAGTTGACTGATGCAGTACCAAAGGGGTGTGAGACTGCTTGTTTCATTTGCCAGTCTATTGTCTTGTATTGAATGAAGGGGTCAATATTTTTTCAAACAGTTGGACGTGTACCAGCTTCAAATTGAGATCACTTGGTTCACTCTCAGGTGCAAAATATTGAAGAAATATCTTCTTAGAAATTGAATTGAGCCTTCAAACTTGGCTGTTGAAATACTGAGGACCTTGCCTTTTCCTCCTGAACATTTTGGATAATTGTGTCGGCTAAAGAGTGAGTAAAGTTGGCCTGAATTTGTTATTCATGTTTATCTGCACTTATCAAGGTCCCAATTTGGTACAGTACCTGTACTGTGATTGCATGCTCACCTGGTGTGGGATTAGGCGTTGGTGTTGGTGATTCAACGTTCGAGCAGACGACTCCCAAATCTTGACCATAGCTACAGGTGGATGTTCCAAGTGTGTCATGGTAACAGTCAACAAGCCGCTCTTCGTTGCCATTACAGATCACCTCGGTTAAGACAATGTTCTCCATTTGCGGCCCGAAGGACTTGGTTGCCACCTCTGCATACAGGAACCCCAGTTGATGGCATGCTACCGATGCCTTGTTCTCGCCGTCAAAGCTCCGATGGCAAACGGTTCCCCACTCGCCTTGGTGAAGTATTTCCACTCGACCTTCTGCAGAGGTTTCGCCATTAACCAGCCGCAAATCAAATTCCTGAGCTGCAGGTGACAACAATAAGGCCAAAAAAAATAATAGTTCTGCTTCCGGTTTTCCTACCTACCCTATTCTGACAGCCCCTACCCTAATTTTTTTATTGGAAAAATGAGGAAAAATTACCCAAAATCATCAATTTCTACCCTTTGCCCTTGACTACACGCAAGCGCCTCCATATGATTGTACACACACAAAATTGGCAAAAAAAATAATAATTTCCCTACCTACCTACCCTATTTTCGAATGCCATGTAATCGGAAGCAGAATTATATTATTTTTTTTGGCCTAATTGGCGTCAAAACAAAATCGACTTTAATTGATTTTAAGCTGCTGGTGCTCCAGTCATCACTTTTAAATAAATACTGCCCTTCAGAACTTCACCTTGCACGCCCTGGTAGACGACTTTGAACACATGCCAACTATTGAATTACAGACTTTTTAAGCTTACTATTATCTACAGCAATGGGTGGTTTTCTCCTTCTATTCCTTGCGGAAATAAAACCAACTGTCGCTCTTCTATCTGTTGACATTTTTCAACAACCATGTTCGGCATGTTTTGCACACAAAAATCGAGAACCAATGCATGATGTTGGGTAAACCCGAATGTTCGGTAAAGCGGTGTTCGGTATAGCGAAGTTCCTCTGTACATACGTGACTTAAGATCAGTCAGAATGTTAAGAAGCTTTTGATCTGGGCATCAGACTATCATAATGTGGCCTTTTCTGGTTTGCTTCCTAACTTGTTTCAGTTCAGTGGATCTTGGTCGTATCAACTCACCTTCACTTGGTTCACCACACCGAACTGCAGCATCACCACTAGCACACAGCGTCTGTCTCGCCATCTGAGGGCACGTTGCCAGACTGAACTCCTGCCCAGTACAGTCCAGCGAAACCTGCAGGATATCGCCGGCCTTGCTGCTTCCAAACGTCCCACCTGGGATGACCTCTTGGGGAGGTGGCAAGCCTTGTTGCCGACAGGCAACCTGGGCCTCTGCCATCGTCCAGTCGTCTGAACACAGCCCCTTCCACACGTTGTTGTTGTAGATTTCCACACGACCTTCAGATTGTTGAGATCCACCAACGAACCGGATATAGTCCTGTATGCCTTTAACAATTAAAGGTCACATCTTTGTCATATTGGAGTATTGGTTTTTGGGGCTTTTGAGGCAAACAAGGGCGTAATTAATTCGGGGAGGGGGGAGTGGAGAATAAACCCCACCCCCACACTTTTGACGGGGGGTGGGGGGTCATAGGATCATCCCAAAGTGTACCGGTATGTAGTGGGAAATAAAGAAAATGATGATTTAAAGGTCATTTTCTTACTTGCAAACAGCGAAAGGGTATTAAATTGCACTGAAAAATGGAGAACAAACAGTAGAGCAGCTTTCATAAATCATTTTGATGTAAGGTTCAGTGTAAGCTCTGAAGTTTGCATTGATGCTTATTGGCATCATAGACAAGGCCCCCTTCGAAAGTCACAGCCGGGCAATTGTAAGATTTAGAATGTACGCCACTGGAAAACATCACAGCAGAATTCAACCATACAAAATAGTTATTGGTAGTGTTATTTAAGATTGGAACGAGCCAGCCCCACCCGGCAAGCTCGTTGGCCGATTTAATGGGAAGATGTCTGCTTTTGTAAGCAGGCAATGGTGAGTAAGCTTGTGAGGTTTTTCTAACAAGCCCTCGGAGAACGTGGAGTATACGTTGTTACTGAAATTACACGTACGTTAGTGATGGCAAAACCAAGAATTCAAAATGCATCCTTCATTTAATCAATTCATTTAGTTACAGTATTGATCAGGTAACTGAGGATCAATTCACACACCTGATGTGAAATGGGTGAAATGCAATATGAAACATTGTTTTTCATATGCGTTTCACTTCTGCTAGGTTGGTGAATGACAAAAATGTATGCATGCCCACTTTCTGCATACATGCACTCACATGGATGCCCTTTGTGTGCCACTACACATGTTTGCAGCTTTTAACTTAAGAATTTTGTTATATCGTGTGCTCGGATACTGTCATTTCATTGGTAGAGAAAGGCCACGTGGCCAGTCTGTAAAAATGCATCACACTGCGTTCATTGCGCGCATTGCAAAATATAGGTTTCTGGTGCACCCTAGTCAAACTTGTGATGACAAAGATAAATTTGCAAGAGCTCTCTTCCACTGAGCTTTGCTACTCAGCCATCAATTCGCCACTGGCCATAGTTGTTTCAACACTTCTTATTTCGCCATTTTAACACTGCGAGATGACCTTACAAGAAATGGCTTACGTACCTGGCTCTGTACCACTGCAGATCACGTCTACTGCCATGTCGTGAGAGCATTCACCGACTGCATCACTTGCATTGACTATTTGACAGCTGTCCCAATTCGAATCAACTGAACCACGATAATTGAATGCTGCAGCCGAGCAATTGGCTATCTGTCCAGCCCCGGCACCGTAGCGGCCTGTCCCAGCCAATGTAGCGGGTCGGAAGCCCAGCTTCTCACAAACAAACGAAGCTCTGGTGAAGTCCCAGTCCACGTTGCAGATAGGCATCCAAGCTCGGGCATTGTAGAGGAATACCTCCACACGGCCTTGGTAGGGATCAGGTCCACCGACCAGTCGGAATTTGCCATTGATTGCTTCAACATCTACCAAAAACAACAGAGGGATAGGATTTAATTTAATACTACCTGCATACATGCAACACATTAAGAAAAGCTTTCGTTATGGTAGTCAGGTATCAAATGGAGCCGAAATGAAAGATTGGTTGTGGACGTAACATTGACACCGTGTCAACCCCAAATGTCACACTTCCATCGAGTGATTTTGACACCATTACGTCCACATTAAGGTATTGTTTCTGCTATATTTGAACCCTGACCATACCGAAACAAAAGCTTTTCATTGTGCATAAGGTGTCCAGCAATAAATATGCCATGTCAGTTTGGGTAATATTTTACATATATGTGTAAAAAACGGCAAAAAAAAAGAATATTTGGATGTAACATTGACAAGGTATGTCTGAATTAATACATTTTTGCTCATATTTTTTGTTAAAGTACATTCACATGATTTCAAACTTTCGCTAAGTATTTAAACACCCTAACACAAATATTATGTTGAGCAATTGTTTACAACGCATTGATACTTTTACTAACCAAATATTTGGATGTAAAATGCACTGTGTCCCAACCCGCAGTGTTGTAGTCGAGTACTTTTTTCCGAGTACCGAGTACTGCCGAGTACTTAGGTTGCCGAGTACGAGTACTTGTACCTCCGAGTACAAGAACGGGTCTCCAAGTACGAGTACTTGTACTTCCGAGTACAAGTACGAGTACGCGTAAGTTTCCGAGTACTAGTACGAGTACGAGTACGAGTACTCGCATTTCCGAAAACGGCCATAAGGCAGTTGGTTTATTGTGCGTAATCAGACCGATATACAGACCCACTCACGGCTAGCTGTTAAATGTGTTTGTCCGGACTTGCACAGAGGAAAATCAGGAAATATTGATTTCTCCACAAGCCAATCAACCATTTAAACTGAAAGTACCGATAAAATAAGGCCATGGTAAGTGAAGCTATAACATTTCCCCCCGAGTACTGCTATTCGAGTATGAGTACTTTAATGATCGAGTACAATTTTGACATGTTGAGTACGAGTACTTTGCTGCCCGAGTACGAGTACCGCCACTTCGAGTACAAGTACTTGGACATTCGAGTCCGAGTACGAGTACTCCAAAAAAAGTACTCGAGTAGTACTCGAGTACGAGTACCGAGTACGAGTACTACAAAACTGCCAACCTGGTGGAATGACCCAGTTCTCAATCTTGTCACCTAGTGCTAAATGAATAAAGTCTTGTGCCTTTTTCCAATGATGCACTACGGGTATGGAAGTAGGATATGTGCTAGTGTGACCAACAGCATCTTTACTGTACATGTATATGAATCCATTGCAGTTGCACTGTCGATACAGGTACACCAAATCGTACAAAAGCAAACAATTCAAGCCTCAAATGAACTAGATCTTAATTAACCACCTCCTCTACTCAATTCAGATACGCAGAATTTTTTGTGAACTTACCAGGAGCATAAGTTATTGGTACCTCTGTAGTAAGAACATTGCTGCAGACGAGCCCAACGTCGTAACCATGCCCACAATTGGACTTGCCCAGCTTATCATGATAACAGTCCAGTATGCTGGCCTCATTGCCATTACAATTCAAGTCATCGATGACTATCGCTCCTGAACCAGGCCCAAAGGACTTGACTTCCACTGCGTAGGGGAACCCAAGCTGACGGCAAACCACAGACGCTTCCTCTATCTTAAAAGAATCTTCACCGCAGACTGTTCCCCATTCGCCCTGGAAGAAGATTTCCAGTCGTCCTTCCATGCTGGTCGAGCCATTTGTCAACCGCAGATCATGTTCTTGGGCTGTGCAAAGTATAAATGAAGAACGATTGCTCTTCCTCACAATTCATCACATCAATGATAAGTTGACCACAAGGCATCAAGATTCAACTCTTGCTCTGTCATTCTTGGTCATGCCCTGTGACCTGACTACATGTACCGACATGACATCGAGTGATTGTTCAGTGATGGACCCGTGAGGCGTACTGGCAAAATGAGATGAAACTGGGCACATGCCCTAGTGGAGGAAATTGTAAAAAAACAAAAAACACGGAATGGGGGTAATTCGTCGTGTCAGTGCAACAAAGTCGTAA
This sequence comes from Patiria pectinifera, assembly GCA_029964075.1. NCBI lineage: Eukaryota > Metazoa > Echinodermata > Asteroidea > Valvatida > Asterinidae > Patiria > Patiria pectinifera. Next base: position 13,074,589 of record CM057141.1, read on the forward strand.
CTCCATTCTGCAATGGTTTTATCTCGCACGAATACGCTCCGTGCAACAAGGTCGTATCTCGACGTCCATTGACTTTGTGTGTACATCCGGGTTATTTTAAATGAGATACGACCTTTTGACATTCTGAAACTCGCGTTTCACGTATGGCTCATTTCAGGAGATACCGTACGACCTTGTTGCACAGACACGACAAATTTTTGTTGCAGTTTTAAGGTTTATTGACACTTATAACCTCTCATATGTCTAAAACACATATTTTAAAGAAACAGTATAAACATTGTGGAATAAAAGATTTTTAAGGAAAAACAATTGGCATATTTAATTTTTACGACTACAAAATTCAAAACTTTAAAGGCCTTTTTCTCAGTATTTTACTTTCAAGATGACATTGGAAAGTCAATTTTATTTTCATTTCCGGGTCTTCTCTATAGTCCGACGTCCCATTGGTCCGACGTGCCATTGGTCTGAGGTGCCATTGGTCTGAGGTGCCATTGGTCCGCAACCCATTGGTCCGCAACCCATTGGTCCGCAACCCATTGGTCCGCAACCCATTGGTCCGCAACCCATTGGTCCGCAACCCATTGGTCCGCAACCCATTGGTCCGCAACCCATTGGTCCGCAACCCATTGGTCCGCAACCCATTGGTCCGCAACCCATTGGTCCGCAACCCATTGGTCCGCAACCCATTGGTCCGCAACCCATTGGTCCGCAACCCATTGGTCCGCAACCCATTGGTCCGCAACCCATTGGTCCACAACCCATCCAGTCTATACGTTCCATTGGTCTATATTAGTCCCATTGGTTCGACGTTCCATTGGTTCCATTAGCTAACCCTAACCCACCTCACTCCTCCAAAATCCTCCTGGCGGTTTTGGAGGATTCTAGAGGATTGAGGATGAATGGTGATTGAATCAAATGAGGATTCTGGAGGATTGAGGATGAATGGTGATTGAAGCACATGAGGATTTTGGAGGATTGAGGATGAATGGTGAATGAAGCACAAGAGGATTTTGGAGGATTGAGGATGAATGCATTTTGAGGCAAGACTGTCTGATGATTTTGAAGGATTTGGCGTTGGTTATCCTTCATTTAAACACGAGTGCAAAGTTTTGGGATGAGGAGGATTTTGGAGGATTGAGGATGAATGCATTTTGAGGCAGGACTGTCTGACAATTTCGAAAAATTTAGGCGGAGTTGAAAAATTCTGGAGGATTTTGGAGGATTGAGGATGGTTGTAAGCAACAAGGGCCGAGGGGGTAGATACATCCAATTGGTCTATACATCCCATTGATCTGACATCCCATTGGTTCTACGGCTCATTCAGGGGTAGGGTTAGGGCACCAGTACTACCCGGCCAAATGTCTTCAAGAAGTGAAATATATCTCAACTTCTGGTGATCCGAATTCAAAAATTTTAAAAGTTTTTAATTTCTGAAAGCCAGCCTGACATCTTGAAAGTAAATCCAGGTTTCACTAAGAGCCAGCCAGAAAAACAAACAATCGAAAGTGCCTCATAAATGTGATTGAACTGATTAACTAAACTACTTACGTTCCTGTGCAGCACCAAGGCAGACTAGCGATGAACACATCAGTAGCATGACAGTATGTTTCCATAGAAATTTCGCCATCGTGAGAGCATCTACTGGAATGATGATATGGCAGCAAAAACTGGGAGACGAGAGATCGTCCACCGGTGTCTATAGTACCTTAAATGAGGAACGTACAATTTGCCTAGTATTAAATAAAGACCATAGAAAGTATGCTTTCAGTTAACACTGTCCATCAATGACGCTATGTGTACAGATGGTGAAGAAGTGTGAGGGAAAACTGTATATTTCTTGTCTTTTGTATAAATTTCTTACTTTCTTAGTGATCCGTCAGGTGGACAATCTCTTAACTTATATTCAACGCTTGCTTGGAGATAGTGATGGCATGCTGCGACCAGACCAAATGGCAACACTTGCCCAAGATCGCAGTAAATGGAAGAAGCTTGTAGTCGACTGCTCCGCAGCCGAAGGATGATGATGATGAGTGATCCGTGGCTTTGGAGGATTTTTTTTGGAAGGAAACTAAAATCTGAGAACCATTCGGTTGATAGTCTTGTTCAGACAGCCGGCCAAAGATATCTATTGTCGGGCCAGGAAACTAGAAAGTCGACTGCCATTACTAGCCACTGCATAAATAGACATGATATTGGTAAGAAGTATAGCAGTAGGATTAAGTTCTAGGTTACAAAAACAATGTGGAAGTTAAATCATGTAGAGGATGACGGTTCGGGGAACTCAGTTAACAACTATAGCCTATACATGTACACAGTACAGCCTTCTTCTTCGTCCCTACAAGTGCAGACTTCATGGCTGAAGATAATCGCACTGCCAGAAACACCGGGGCGAACCCCTTCTCTTAGCAATAAGTGTACTGGGTTCTTTAACGTGCATTATACATTATACCACACACGGGACCTAAGGCTTTACGTCCCATCCGAAGGACGAAGCAATAATGGTTAAAGGTACAGTCCATCATTTGTAACTTGTGCATTTTGTTCGTTTAAAGCAACAAAAGTGCTCAAGAACTAAAGAGTAAAGACGGTTGCTGAACAACAAACTTGATGAAGTTTAGCTCAGCTTTAGCTGTATATATATTTCGAGAAAAACAACATTCTAGGGTCTTGATTTCAAATCAAAAGTTGCTGAATCATGTTTTGAATTCGTCCGAGACATGTTCTCACTGAGCCAATTGCAGCTACGCAATGTCGCACACTGATCCGATGAATTCTAGCAACCACGCGCACATGTGCGTCGTGCCAATGCTTGCGCGCGCTTCGCTGAATAACAAAACGAACTACTAATTTAGATTTCCTCCGTAAGAAGAACCGTACCGTTGGAAAGGCCTTCTTTTGATGATTTCTTCAAAATGACAGCTTGTCAGAAAGAATAATTTCACAGGGAGTTTAGTCCCCGTACTATCTTTCAACGAAGTATTTTTTTCAACAATAATTACCCTACTTACTTTTTGGATAGCTGCAAATGATGGACTCTGGCTTTAAGTGCCTTGCTTAAGGGCACAAGTGTCCGGGCCTGGGCTCGAACCCACGCCACTGTAGCCCCATAAATGTGGCCAATTACTGGACTGTAACCTCCGTAAATAAAGGCCACACTTCCACCATGTACAAAAACATGTTGAACTTTTTAAAATTTTGATTTTCACATTTAGGCTTAGTTTGTAGGGTTTTTTTTGCTTATACTCACCCTCTTTATAGGCTAATCAGAAAGTGCAGCCTTTTTCAGATGTCTAATTTTCGTGAAATTTCATATTGAAATTTTGATACGCAAACGGGTGCAAACGAATCTGGAAATTTCACGAGAAATAGACATCTGAAAACGGCAGCACTTCCTGATTAGCCTATAAAAGGGGGCGAGTATGCTCAAAGCAAAAAAAACCTACAAACTATTAACTATGCATTAATGTGAAAATCAAAATTTGACAAAGTTTGACATGTTTTTGTACATGGTGGAAGTGTGGCCTTTATTTACGGAGGTAGTCCAGTAAATTGGCCACATTTATGGGGCTAACGCCACTGTTGCCTCTGTACAGCTACTTTCAGAACTGTAAGGTTTTTACAGTTCTGGAAGTACAGTGCGTCATCGACTGAGTGCATGCATGACCATGACTCAACACAATGATTGAATTGAATGAACAACAACGCATCACCGATCACCAGGTTTATAACCAGATAACAGAGAGTGAAATTCTGAGGAAGTATTCTGAATTTTGTTTTTCCACATTGTGGGTATTTCCCAGAGACATGTTGTCCTCAAAATCAACCCAAACATAACATAATAATACCTCAAACGACATAAATGCCGGATAAATTCCAACATGAACTTGCCGCCAGATAAATCTTCTTTTCAAAACATACCGGGTGCCGGTGATGATGGGTTGGGCCGATCCAGCAGGTACGTCCGAGCTCCCGAGCACTCTCCGTACCACACAGATAGCTCATTGTTTATGTGTTATGAAATTTCAAACCCGCCCTCTTGTGATACAGTTTTATCTAGGGTTTGGTATGGTTCGCGCGCGCAACGCAAGCTATCTATGGCTTATACTAGATAGAAAACCTACTTGACTCGACTCGTCGGGCAACTTGAAATTGACTGAAGCAGAGATTTTTGTTTTCCTTGCTTATTACTCGTGAACTTCGCTAAAATTCCTAACTGATTTTTTTCAAATAGATGTTATTTGCCTTTACACAAAAAAAGCAACCAAAATATATTAAGGCCTACAAACTCTGAACTCCGTGTAATGTCTAAACCTTTTAATAGCCTACACTCGTTGTTTGAGCAATAACCCGAGCTCAGCAGGTCAAGCTATATTAAGTTGTAAGTTCAGTAAGTGATCGGTCTTGATGTCTTACATGAGAAGATTTCGTGAGAAACCGTCAAACAACTAAAAAACATCTTTCGACCGAGAAAAGGCGCGCTGAATAAAACCAGTGGTCTCGCACCGCCAAGACAACAATCCACACGCCGTAAAAGGCGCGCACATAAATAGTGGTCTCAACAAAAAAGTTGTAAGTTCAGCAAGTGATCGGTCTTGATGTCTTACATGAGAAGATTAAATTTCGTGAGAAACCGTCAAACAACTCAAAAACATCTTACGAGAAAGTGAGTGGTCTCGCACCGCCAAGACAACAATCCGCACGCCGTAGAATATTTTAAGTTTCGTTCAATAGAGGGCGTGCCACATAAATAGTGGTCTCAACAACGCATCAACACGGCCGGATGCTGGAAAATTGAACAAAATGAACAAACTCGTTTCCGATGAACAACTCAAGAAATACGAAATGGATTCAATTGAAATTTCGTACAATTAGTTTTCACGATGTGTAGCAGAAGTAGTTTGAATGGTGTGAGAAACTGTGGAGCTATAAATAATATGATCGTAACAATTTGGTGTTTGAAAAGCTAGAAATCCACATTGACTTCCATTAGGATTGCATTTGTCGCGATTAAAACCCTGTATTGTTACTGTCATAATAGCTTGATTGTTTGACCTTTTCTTATGAAATTAAATCTGTTCATGTTAAACATCATGACAAATGAGTGCACGAAAATTCACTTTTATGTAACGTGTATTTCTTGAGTTGTTGCCCCAAAACGAGGCCGGTAGTTCTGTATTTTAAAATTGAATATTCAGTGATTTGTCATGATGACTGTGTAATTACATTATGAGATTGAATTTCATGAGAATCCATCAAACAATGAAAAAGAGCATACCCGAAACAGATATAGTATTTTAAACCTGAAAAATACAAACCAAATGAAAAATGAAAACAAGGTCCATGGAAAAATAATAATACACTCGTTGTTTGAGCAATAACCCGAGCTCACCAGGTCAGGCTATATTAAGTTGTAAGTTCAGCAAGTGATCGGTCTTGATGGCTTACATGAGGAGATTAAATTTCGTGAGAAACCGTCAAACAACTCAAAAACATCTTTCGAGAAAAGGCGAGCTGAATAAAACTGTCTCGCACCGCCAAGACATACATCCGCACGCTATTTTAAGTTTCGTTTAATAGAGGGCCCGCCACATAAATAGTGGTCTCAACAACGCATCAACACGGATGCTGGAAAATTGAACAAAATGAACAAACTCGTTTCCGATGAACTACTCAAGAAATACGAAATGGATTCAATTGAAATTTCGTACAATTAGTTTTTACGATGTGTAGCAGAAGTAGTTTGAATGGCGTGAGAAACTGTGGAGCTATAAATATAATATGATCGTAACAATCTAGTGTTTGAAAAGCTAGAACTTCCATTAGGATTGTATTTGTCGCGATTAAAACCCTGTATTGTTACGGTCATAATAGCTTGATTGTTTGACCTTTTCCTATGAAATTAAATCTGTTCATGTTAAACATCATGACAAATGAGTGCACGAAAATTCATTTTTATGTAACTTGTATTTCTTGAGTTGTTGCCCCCAAACGAGGCCGGTTGATCTGTATTTTAAAATTGAATATTCAGTGATTTGTCATGATGGCTGTGCATTTCATGAGAAACCATCAAACAACGAAAAAGAGCATACCCGAAACAAATATAGTATTTTAAACCTGAAAAATACAAACCAAATGAAAAATGGAAAGTCAAGGTCCATGGAAACTTTGTTTTGGCGCTGGCCACGTACTTCATCTTTTTTTTGCGTGAAGGCAACAGATAAAATCTATATCAGGTTTTGCCCTTCAATCACCAACGTATAAACGCTGTACCTCCCGAGTGAAAGTTGGAAAAAAAACCACTCGAGTGGAACTCGAACCCACGACCTCCCGCTTACTTGTCACGTGCAGACGTCTTACCACTCGACCATACACCGAGCTTGCGGGAGCGCCTGGCTCATTGATCTGCTTTAAAAAATCAGTTGAAATTTTTAGTTAAAGGGAATATACAACATTTGCAAACACTGGGAAAACAAAACTACCAAATATTTACGAAATAGCTTACTAGGATGTTGGTAAATGAAAGTCTGAAGCATCCTGTAAAATTATGGCACCTGGTGTGAAGTCATTTCCAAGAAAAGTGGTATTTTGTATAAATTTCCAACGGTGGTCGACCGACCACCGTTGGAAAAACCTAACTATTTGTCAACTACTGCTCCAAATTTACCCTTTTTTCAGTCCAATGGAGGAAAAGGGGGGGGGGGGAGAAAAGAAAAGAGGCACAAAGTCATAAATTTTAATTGAATGGATGGGGGGGGGGGCAAATGTCCCTGCCCACTCCCGAAAATTGAGAATATCCTGGAAAAGTACAGGGATTTCGGGGAGGGGGTGCTTTCCCCCCTCTAAAAAAAAATCCTGGCTACGCCCATGCGTTTTCGAGATAATGGCAAGGGAAGTTTCTCCTATTTTAAAACTGCAAAAACTACTACTCAGTTGCAACAACTTTGCAGTAAGGAAACCTTCACATGATTCACATGATCATAGAGGTAAACTTTAATTTGAACCCAGTAATTAGAATTTACACAATTATTTAGTAAAGATACCAGGCCGTCCCTTCGTGAAAACGAAAATCTCATGCAGTCACGGGCGTCGCTAGACCATTTTCAATGGGGTGGGGGTGCCATCATGAAATGTGCCGACGGACCGTCACGCAAAATGAGTGTAATTGATAATTTCCGCCCAAACTATTTTCCCCACAAATAAAATAGTACGTACGGCGATCGTGATTGGTCAATTGCTTAATCGGGTCATCGTACTCGCGTAACGATGTTGCTTACTGGCTGAACGTATGACCTCAACATCCAAGTCCGCGAAATTCGAACAGACAAATGATCGACAATTTTCGTGTTTTTTTTACGGCTTACTGAGCAATTTTTATCGTTGGGAATAATTAACTTTAAAATATATATCATCATTTTACAAATGTTCAGCTATGAATTAAGTTGTCCCCAGCTTTGTTGCACGAAACAACAGCTTAAAATGGGATGTATAGCGGCCTAAAAGTAATTATGTTGATTATACTTTGAATGGATTTAATTTTTCAGTGGGATAAGTTCAACTTCAAAAGTAAATCGTCAAAATGTGACCCTATCATATTGAAAAGGTTTGGACATTATTTTGTTCGTCGCAAAACTGCGTGTACACGCTCAGTGCGTGTGCGCATACCCTGTTCAGGTGCGGGGGATCCTTGAATCCTAAAGTGGAACTTTTTATGCGAGCGCGCGGAGCGCGAAGCCCTGAAGGCGTATGGGGTCCGGAGCCCGCTGTATAGGGCCCCGGGAATTTTTTGGATTCTAGATGCTCTATGCTACAATCATCTGAGGCATTTCCTGGCCACTTTCCCCTGACTTTGAATGAAATATGTGCTCGTGTTTAGGGCCTGAGATGGGGGTGGGTCATCAAAGTTGATATATTACATCACAAACATCACATCAAAACTGTAGCTTGATCTATGATTTTGAGTCGTCACTAAGAATCAGCTCAATTCATAACTGCCTGCGTCCTCAGGCGTATAGTAAAACACGACTGTGCGCGGCAGCTCGTGCTGACATGACAGAATGTCTTTTGCCATAATGTTGCAGAACCGGATTTTAGCTTCGCGGAGTTTTTGTGCAGCGGTGTTTATTTACAATTTCCATTTTTCTTCTTCCCTCTTCCTTTCCCCTTCCTTCTCCGTTCTTCATTTTCCGTTCTCCGTCATCTTCAAAATGGTCAATTTTGACATGCCCGTCCCTTCGTGAAAACGGTGACGATCAGTGCTACAAAAATTATAACAAAATCTATTTTTCGAAGTGAAATTCAAAAACAGAACGAAGTATGGTGATCCTAATATATACTTGAAATACTTAAAATACCCCCCCTAAAAAAACTATACTATACTATATTCTTAAAAAAGCAGATTTTGAAGGATTTAGATAGTTAACTAAATCAAAGATATTGGGAAGATGCAAGGGGTTGTATATAACGGAAATACCTTGAGAAAAGCCGAAAAGACGGCACGATCGTGTCTTAATACCGGGTGGCGAGTAGGCCTATTAAAAATAAGATATGTTGGGACTGATCCGTCCGATATATTTTCCCACTTCAAAAGCCAGAACGCATCCGTACCGGCGCTAAGTTTTTTCTGTGGGCGATGCAGGCCTCTAAGTGTTCTCCGAGAAAGGGGAGGGGAGGGGATATCCAAGGAAACGGTCAATAACATAGGTAGGTGTAAAAGAATAGTGTACAATACACTCTGACCAAGCTGCCTCTGTCCTGTCCGTATTTTGTGCACAGTCGGACGTCTCCGTACCAGTATATTTTTTTGGGTGTCGGAGAGATAGAGGGGGGATTGTACGAAAGCCCTGTAGTGCCATCAAGTATATGTTTTGTCCAAGTTCGTTTTTATGAGGTATATTTTTTCCCAAAGTTCGTTTTTATGAGATACATTTTGTCGAAGTTCGTTTTTATGAGATACATTTTTCCCAAAGTTCGTTTTTATGAGATACATTTTGTCGAAGTTCGTTTTTATGAGATACATTTTCTCGATGTTCGTTTTTATGAGATATATTTTGTCGAAGTTCGTTTTTATGAGATATATTTTACGGAGTTACGGAGTTTATGAAGTTACGGAGCCCCTAAAGGAACATCCAAAATTATTTTTTTTTATCTCGTGCGCACGACATAATATCTCGTGCGCACGACATAATATCTCGTGCACACGAGATGTATCTCGTGCGCACGACATAATTATCTCGTGCGCACGACATATATCTCATGCGCACGAGATGATTATGTCGTGCGCATGAAATAAGGAAATAATTTTGGATGTCCCTTTAGGGGCTCCGTAACTTCATAAAACTCCGTAACTCCGTAAAATATATCTCATAAAAACGAACTTCGAGAAAATGTATCTCATAAAAACGAACTTCGAGAAAATGTATCTCATAAAAACGAACTTCGAGAAAATATATCTCATAAAAACGAACTTGGACAAAACATATACTTGATGGCACTACAGGGCTTTCGTAGGATTGCATTATTTTTTAAAACAATTTCTATGCACAATCTTCTTGACAGAGCTGGGGGGTGGGGGTGGTGTGACCGCCGAACACCCTGGCTCTGTGCCTGGGCGACTCTTGTACAGAGCTAGTGTGAATTCGATAGTATATGCCGCGGGGCAACGTCAGATCATACGTCGTGTCAAAAAAGTCTTTCTTATGATCCTCAATAACTATGTTGTTTACAAATAGAACTGGAAAAAAAATCGAAAAGTTATGTGAGCTTTCAAATGAGACATCGCACGAAAACAAAAACTCGGCCCATGTCTATTCAAGCAATCAATTAATTAATTTCAACTTAGGAATTAAGTGCAGGACGTACGCTCCTTATTCGTTAATTCTGAATATTGCGCGCAATTTTAGAAGTGAAGCGCGCCATTTCAAACCAACTTTTAAAACTGTGTAAAGGCCTGCAAATTGCAAAAGCAAACCAGCAAATTGATTTGTTAGGGACCATTCAAAAGATTGTCAATGTTTTAATTTTTTCCCCAATATTGGGTGGGTGGGTCAAGGTAAATAATTGAAAATCCAAAAGCAAGAAAAAAACACACAAAGATGTAGATATTTTGACTTGCCTATGTATATGAATTTTGGATTTAAAAACCCGCTGTGTTATAAAGTTCTCGGTGGGAAGAATAAGGGGAGTATATAGCCAAAAAATAAATAAAAAAATTATAAGAACAGGCTCTCACTCCAGGATTGGATCGATTGACTGAGTATTGACTGGGTGGGTGCGACTGGGGTAATAAATCAAGCTTACAGACGGTCACCATATGCCGAAGCTATAATTTATTTCAAGGCAGGACATTTGGGGATTTTCCCAATAGATATGCATACTATACTCGGACATCAGGATCGAGAGTCGGCGTCACGCGTCGCAAGGGGATTTTAACTCCGGTATATCCCGAAATATGGTCTTAAACGCTGCTATATTTACATATTTCTGTATGTAAACATTTTTTTCTAACAGCAATACAAATGTCATTCTCCGCGCACCCTTCATTTCGATTTTCCAATGCAAGTTACAGTAAAATCCTGGCCCGCCACGCCCAGTCGGGAATGGTTTGCTTGTGGCCCCACCGACCATTCCATATCCGACTTTAACTCATTGTTGTTAAGTAGGCTTCGGATCTCAAATAAAATCACAATGAAGAGGGAAACCTCGAATCACAAAGTTAAAAAAAGTATTCATTTTTCTTCTTCGGGGTGGGATGGAGACGTGGAGTAGCCCACGTGTCGGTACGTGCAAGCCCTTCGCTCGGCGCCGCTTCTATTGGAATCTATAATGCATCTGGATATATAGCAGTCCAATGCACGACTCCTTGGGCGCCCCGCCCCGCGGGCGACAGATTTAGGAAGGGGCCACTTACTCCACACTGAAAAATGGAATTGACAGTAATTCATGTGTATATCTTCTATTTTTGGCTCGAATATTAATTACCATGAATATCGGAATAATTCAATTATGCATTTTCACATGTACTGCACGTTGAAAATAAAAACAGCAGCTGGTGTAAAATATACCCACAATGCACCGGGTTATCTAGTGGCGTAAAAGCAACATGGCGGACGCCTTGTGAAGGAAAATGTTACGAATGCAACCGTGCGTGTTGAACAGCGGCGTTGAACATCTAGCCAACGAATTTGTTTTAGTTTGACGTTTGTGATAAATTCAGAGGTTCCACTGGAAGAATTTTGGGATGGCACAGTGTACGCAGAGTGCTCAGGAGTTCGTACAGAATTCGTTTGGGCCGACGGTGGCGGTGCTGTGCAGTCACGATGCCGAAGTGCTGGCGCAGAAAAACAACCTTTCGTTGGTTGAGATGATACGGCCGTTTAGTCGCCTTACAAACGAGGGTAAACATGCAAACACTGGCGAAGTCAGTGCCCATAAATTTACTATTGATTATCAGTAAATAACATCATGATTATGATATTGATAGCTTGGCAACAGCCATGACCACGATGACAGCCATGACAGCAGGCTAGCTGGAGTTACCCAGCTCTGAGTTTTATCATTGGGTTGTCATCTAGAGCTGGAGCTCATTTTTCTCGAAAACGATAGTATAGTAAAAAAAATTTGGAAAATGTTGAATTTTGTCCCCGTTACACACTAATTGCAACTGCAACTCACCCCAAACTTGCCTGGAATAACCATTACACAGGTCCTTGAAGTAAAAAACGATCCACGATGAAGATTCAGCCTACAATTGCAGTGAAAATAGGAAGAATAACCGCTAACCTGACAACCTTGCGTGCATAGCCAGGATCGCCGATGGTTTGTGCATAAAAAAAATTTGTGTACGATTGAATGGCGGTCGGTTACCGGTACCAGGCTGTCAACTAGTCGTTTTTGCCGGCTGGCGATTGGCTGTTGGCGCATGACGTCGTGCGGAAGCGTAACACCCGATGACTGTTTCATGCACTATCGGTTGCGGTTCCAGTACCGCAGCTGTGATGCGAGTGGTAAACTTAATATGAGTACATGAAACAGTGTAGGGCAAAGGATGAGAAATTAAAGAATACAACCATATACAGTGGTATGTAAATAAAAAGTGCCAAAAAAGGGTGGGCCAGAGTTTGGGGCTACCTTTAACCCTAACCCAAATCCTCCAAAATCCCCTTTGCAACATGGAGGATTTTGCAGGATTGAGGCTACACTGTATATGGCAAAAATGTGTGACTGATTTTGAAGGATGCACTGTGTCAAGGTCTTGGGCCGGACCATGTGTTGTTATGCTCCGCCGTGCATAAATTTAGGCCACACTGCTCCAGGATGTCACTGGCTCTGCCTCAACATACTTACAGTGATTGCTGGAGGATTTTTGCAGGATTGAGGCAGTGGTCACCCCTCCAAGGACCACATTCAGGAAATAACAGAGGATTTTGCAGGATTGAGGCTGTGTGCTATTTTAAAATGGAGGCAATTGGAGGATTTTGTAGGATTGAGGTTGCATTCTAGCAAAATTGCCCAGGGAGTTGGGGTTAAAAATTAAATTGGGACTTCAAACTTAGCTGGTGAAACACTGAGGACCTTGTCTTTGTCTATGATAAAAATTAGTTTTGCATGTTTATATGCATTCAAGGTCTCAGTCTGCTCAAACATGTAATCCATGCCATATCAAGCCTCTGTACTGATGACGTCACACTTTGTTTACATGTGTGTTTTCTTATGAGAGCCTGGTGGGGACGACGGTGTTGCAGCCCCGTAAAATGACGTCATCAGTACAGAGGCTTGTTACATGGGACAGGGGTGTGAAATTTCAGCTTTAAAGCTGATTTCAGCTTTTTTGGTTTTGGATTTCAGCCTTTTCCCCTCACTTGCTGTGTACAAAAGTGTAGGAGATTTCCAAAGTTCAGCCTTTTTACACCTTTTTCAGCTGTTTTCAGCTATTTTGATCAGTGGTCACTCACAACCCTGATGGGAGTTGAGAGGCATTTATCCTAAATTGCAAACAGTTGCACAGTTTTCTATAAGTCCTCCTGATTGATTTCTCTCCTCACAGCTCACATCCGAGACCCCTCAGGTCAGCTGCATCCCGTTCGCAACCTGCGTCTGATCCTGAAGGAAATGAACCAGCAGCCAGTCTCCATCTCCCTGATGAGGAGAATGCTGGAGGAGAGTGTTAATAGATGCCAGCCGCCACCCGTTGATGGCAACCGCGGCAACGTCATCACCGTCGGCTCCTATGACCTTCAAATTGGGGGTGGGTAGCTGAAGCAAATATCAGGGCCTACTCTAGTCTGAAAATTTGGGACTCTCAATACTGTGTATGAGAGTCCCAAAACTTAAGGTATCCATATCGTGCAAAAGTTTGTGCTGCATAATAAAACCAGTGTGAATCAAATTTGCAAGCTTCTTACTCACTACAGTTTCTTCAATAATCCCCGAAACTTTTGCCTCGCAAAGTTGCTGTTGTGAGCATTGCATCACCAAAAATTCAGCTTTTAATTCTAATTTTGCAGAGAGTTATCGAAATCCATACGTGAGACATCACGTTGATGTGTACTGCAATGCATTGTGCAAAAAGACTCCTCAGCTATAACATTTTCATCGTGTAGATAAAACAGCGCCCTCTTGTTGATCTGAGTGAATGCAAAATGTTTCATTTTTTAACAGAGGGCGCTATGTTCATTTGGCCATCGATTAAAAAACAAGTAAGCTGCAAGGCTCTACCTACACCTACCCAGAATACATTGGGAATCACACACACATTTCCAGAGCATGGAGATTGACGTGGATGGTTTTTGAACTGCCAAAAACTTGCCTTAAAATTGGATTTAAGGTCTCAAATTTCGCAGGTGACATGCTTGCAACTATATCATTTTGATGTATGTGTTGTGTGGGCATTAATTAGCCTAATGGTGAGTGAAAATAGGAAGAATAACCGCTAACCTGACAACCTTGCGTGCATAGCCAGGATCGCCGATGGTTTGTGCATAAAAAAAATTTGTGTACGATTGAATGGCGGTCGGTTACCGGTACCAGGCTGTCAACTAGTCGTTTTTGCCGGCTGGCGATTGGCTGTTGGCGCATGACGTCGTGCGGAAGCGTAACACCCGATGACTGTTTCATGCACTATCGGTTGCGGTTCCAGTACCGCAGCTGTGATGCGAGTGGTAAACTTAATATGAGTACATGAAACAGTGTAGGGCAAAGGATGAGAAATTAAAGAATACAACCATATACAGTGGTATGTAAATAAAAAGTGCCAAAAAAGGGTGGGCCAGAGTTTGGGGCTACCTTTAACCCTAACCCAAATCCTCCAAAATCCCCTTTGCAACATGGAGGATTTTGCAGGATTGAGGCTACACTGTATATGGCAAAAATGTGTGACTGATTTTGAAGGATGCACTGTGTCAAGGTCTTGGGCCGGACCATGTGTTGTTTATGCTCAGCCGTGCATAAATTTAGGCCTAGATTATACTTGAAATGCCCGCACTGCTCCAGGATGTCACTGGCTCTGCCTCAACATATTAACAGTGATTGCTGGAGGATTTTCCAGGATTGAGGCAGTGAACACCCCTCCAAAGACCACATTCAAGAAATAAAGGATGATTTTGAAGGATTGAGGCTGTGTGCTATTTTAAAATGGAGGCAATTGGAGGATTTTGTAGGATTGAGGTTGCATTCTAGCAAAATTGCCCAGGGAGTTGGGGTTAAAAATTAAATTGGGACTTCAAACTTAGCTGGTGAAACACTGAGGACCTTGTCTTTGTCTATGATAAAAATTAGTTTTGCATGTTTATATGCATTCAAGGTCTCAGTCTGCTCAAACATGTAATCCATGCCATATCAAGCCTCTGTACTGATGACGTCACACTTTGTTTACATGTGTGTTTTCTTATGAGAGCCTGGTGGGGACGACGGTGTTGCAGCCCCGTAAAATGACGTCATCAGTACAGAGGCTTGTTACATGGGACAGGGGTGTGAAATTTCAGCTTTAAAGCTGATTTCAGCTTTTTTGGTTTTGGATTTCAGCCTTTTCCCCTCACTTGCTGTGTACAAAAGTGTAGGAGATTTCCAAAGTTCAGCCTTTTTACACCTTTTTCAGCTGTTTTCAGCTATTTTGATCAGTGGTCACTCACAACCCTGATGGGAGTTGAGAGGCATTTATCCTAAATTGCAAACAATTGCACAGTTTTCTATAAATCCTCCTGATTGATTTCTCTCCTCACAGCTCACATCCGAGACCCCTCAGGTCAGCTGCATCCTGTTCGCAACCTGCGTCTGATCCTGAAGGAAATGAACCAGCAGCCAGTCTCCATCTCCCTGATGAGGAGAATGCTGGAGGAGAGTGTTAATAGATGCCAGCCGCCACCCGTTGATGGCAACCGCGGCAATGTCATCACCGTCGGCTCCTATGACCTTCAAATTGGGGGTGGGTAGTTGAAGCAAATATCAGGGCCTACTCTGAATGATTGTCCTTGGGCACACCACTTCACCCCCACTTGCCTCTGTCCACCCGGGAGTATATTTGGGTACCGGCATAAGGCCAAAAAAAAAAAGTCTCCGGTTTCTGGTATGCGCGCGCGTCGCCGTAGCCATGCGCGTCGGCAAAATGAAAAAGTTTTTTTTTCAATACAAGATGATGTTTCAAAACCGCCAAACTCACTGGTTTGACTGGAATTCTGCTGCTGCACAATTTTAACGTGTTTTTAGAAGGGGTTATGATCGAGAATAAGATTTATGTGGCCTCTCTGGACTCCCATATATTTGCACTAAGTTTAGTCGGGCACCATTTGCAGTCATCAGCCGACATTTGAAGCCAAAAAAAAAAAAAACAGGTAAAAAAAAAAAAAAAGCCGCGTCGCTGCACCACTTTTGGGGCAAGCTCCATACCAGAAACCGGAGACTTTTTTTTTTGGCCTAAGCTGGGGAGTAACCTGCGATGGACTAGCATCCCATCCAGGAGGAGAAGGAATATTCTCAGTCGTTTCATGCTACTGAAACTGGAGATAAACCCCGGCATGATGGGTCACATTGGCTTGTGACGGGCTTAACATTACTTACCTTTTACTCTAAATGATTGGTCTTGTGGACACCCTGCATATATACCAGTGTTGCGGTCGAGACCTGGAAGTTCGAGACCAAGACAGAGACCTACCCTACCCTTCCCAAATCCTCCAAAATCCTCTTTGCAAAAATGAAGGATTTTGTAGGTTTGAGGCTGTATGGCAAAAATGTGAAGCTGATTTTGGAGGATGCACTGTGTCAAGGTCTTAGGCCGGACCTTGTGTTGTTTATGCTCAGCCGGGCATACATTTAGGCCTACATTATACCTGAAATCCTCCGCACTGCACTCCAGAATGGCACTGGCTCTGTCTCAACATATATAGGCAGTGATTGCTGGAGGATTTAGCAGGATTGAGGCAGTGGTCACCCCTCCAAGGACCACATTCAAGAAATAACTGATGGTTTTAGAGGATCGAGGCTGTATGCAATTTTTACATGGTGGCATTTTGCAGGATTGAGGTTGCATGCTAGCAAAAATGCCTAGGGAGTTAGGGTTTAACCCTATTTACTGTATAAAGCCCCCTTTGTATTTTGGGGGTTTATATTTCTACTGTACAGTGTGTATTCCAATTCATATTTAATGTAACTGTTATTCGGTATTTCTTGTCATTATTTCCAGCCTCTACAGCTTGGTATGAAACATACCGTGATGTCTTCCTTGAGCTCTTGACCCCGTCAGATCACGAGTTCATACAACACTACGTAGCCTGTATCCTTTTCAGAGAAATTTCAGAGCGGTGGGTAGGGGAGGGGGGGGGGAGGGCAATAGTAGAGGTTAAGAGGAATGTCTCAGAAGTTCTTGTTCCTAACAGATGACACACGTTGGTCAGTTGTCTTTTGGTATGATAGATGGTTTATAGCATTTTGTATGATATACTGTAATGATGGTCGGCCAACCATCATTGGAAAAAAAAGAAAGACTTTTTCAAATACTGCCCCAATTTACCAAATTAAGTTAGTCCACATTTTGTTTGCAATCAGTTACACATCCATGAACGGGTGCAAGCCAGCTAGTCTACATGTAGTTCCCTGACCTGACAATTCCCTGACATGTAAATTGCCCCATTTTGGATCAGGGAACCAGACTACCTGAACAGCATTTTGTTCTTGGTTTTTCCAGCATTTATGGACACAAAAACTTTAAACAGGTCAGTGTAGCAATATTTGTTATGAAATACTAACCCCCAAATCCATACATTTCTGAGCATTACAGCAAAGGCATATGCTGTATATAACCTTTAACCCTTTAGTCCGTGTAATACCCAAAACACATGAAGCAAACTCCTTAACCAAATTCCCTATCACTAGGCATGTTGGTGGTGTCCACCTCCCATGCAGATCCCATGGACCAGTTTGCCAAGCTGAACCAACAGCAGCACTTCCTGCAGCACACCTCCAAATCCCCCTACCCGAAATGGTTGGTTCCAAACATCTTCAAGTACTACGTGCTGGTACATGACAACACAGATGGGGAGGAGGAAAAGTGAGTATGCAGTAGGGGTGGTGTTGTTTTTTGAGGGGCATTTATTGCTTCAGTGCATTCACATCCATAGAGTTCAGTTGGTGTTGATTATACACTTGCAATATGTTCTTAAAGTTTAGGCCAAAAAAAAAATAATAAGTCGGTCTCTGGTCAGCGCGCGCGTCGATTTTAATCATGCGCGTCGATCTTTTTTTTCTCCAAAATGTTCCGCGGTAGCTCCAACAGCGCCCTCTATTTCCGCACCTCAATTTTTTTTATCAAAGAGCACCAAGGAATGGGACATTGCACCAAGGCAAATGATCGAAAGCACCAAGGCAAATTATGGAGGACACCAATGTACATGAGGACACCAAAAAAGCAAAATAGTACCCCACCTTGTCTGTACAATCCAAGCTTGAAGAAAAAAAAAAAAGAAGCAAAAAAAAAAAAAAAAGCCGCGTGGCCGCGTCAATTCGACCGATTGCACCTATGTGATGTCACGCACTGAACTGTTGAATAATAGCAACCATCTCATTGTGTCAACGCTTGCGCGTGCACCCATTCACGTATTCGCCCAATTATAAACTAACTATTAACGGAAATGTAAAAAAAAACGTGTTACTTGACGCATCTTTTGAAACGACCTTCTTTTATTGTTTTCTTCAAAATAACAGCATGCCCGAAGGCATAATTTCACAGGGAGTTTAGTGTCACTAATATCTTTAAAACAAGTTAGCTTTTCAACAATAATTTGGTCGGTTGCTTTTTGGATAGCTGCAAATGGTTGACTCTACCTCTTAGTATTAAGTGTACATTCTCTGTAAAAACAAAAGCAAAGAGAGCTGATCTGTCAAAGAGAATGTAGCAATTACGTTTTTCCATTCATATAATCAAAGAATGATTATAGGTGATTTTAGTACAAAATCAAGAAGAATAATGAGACCAACATCCTTGTCATGAACACAGTTACACAGAATATTCAGCTATTATGAACATCCCCCGTTTGGCTCCTAAATTTAATATACACAACACTTTGACCGACTATTAGCGGCCAACAATTGCTATAACGAATGACTGCTACACCAGGAAATCTTTTGTGGGACCCAGTTTGCTTGTTTCAGTCACATTATGTGGAAGTGCATATTACACTCAAATGCATTCTTCAACATGCAACTTTTGGTAACTTGTCAGATTATATTTACGATTTTCTGACCAGTTGCATCTGTTAAAGTTCTAATACATTTGTAGTGAGATAAGTTTTAACCCTCAAAATCCCCATCCAGTCAAACTCCAATGCCAGGGTTTGTTGGAGTCTGTTAGAGTGAGTACTGTACTAGTAAACTGATTATGCTTTACAATGTGGTTAGGCATACCACCAATAATCAGAGCCCAACAGTTTTTGTGTACAGTTTTCCATATGGTGTTGGAATTTGTAGGAGTGAGGAAGGTTCCCAGTAAATCACTCTGGGGTTAGGGTTATGAACATTGAACCTTCAGTTATCCAAAATCTGTGTTAACATTTTGTCGTCAACAGGGCCGAGGCAGTTTACCAGAGCATGAAGTCAACCTATGGCTCCCATGCGTGTCATTTGCTAAGGATCAACTCCCGATCCATCCATGCTGTTGAGACCACAGCACTGAGCAGCGACAGTGGGATCAGCATGCCAGACCCATGGAGCCAGTACATGAACAAGAATGCTGAGCAACTGGTAAGAAACTGTTGGGGGAGTACTGTTGTAGTCGAAGTCCATCAGAAGTGTTATCATCACATGTCCAGTCAAAAGTAAATCTCAAGTTCAGCCACAAGTAAAAACCGGGATGAACAATAACTAAAGAATGCTTTTGTCACAGTTTATGACAAAATTTGCTAAATTTGTGTTTTTAGGACACATGTTATCACTTTCTGATGGTTGATAGGTCATTGTAGGGAAGAATAAGTGATGGCCATACATGGAATCCTGTCCGTTCTTTCACCTGGCACAGTATATGCCAATGTGCATTTCAAATAAAAATATTAAAGGGAATATACAACATTTGCGAACATCTAAAAACAAAACTACCAAATTTTTACAAAATATCGTACTAGGATGTTGGTAAATGACATTCTAAAGCATCCTGTAAAATTATGGCACCTGGTGTAAAGTCGTTTTCAAGAAAAGTGGTATTTTTGTATAAATTTCCAACGGTGGTCGGCCGACCACCGTTGGAAAAACCTGACTTTTTTTCAACATCTGCTCCAATTTACCTTTTTTTTCAGTCCAAATTTTGTTTGCTATTGGTTACATGTTCATGAACGGGTGCAGGCCAGCTAGACTGGTTCCTTTATCATACAATTTTCCGGCATCTATAAATTGATCCATTACATCTTTAGTGGAGTCCGGGAACCAGATTACTTTAACAGTTTTGCTTTTCTTGGTTTGTCCAGCATTTTCAAACAAAAAAGTTCAAACATGTCAGTGTAACAATATTTGATCTATTATCCTAACCCCTCATAAAGTTAATTTCTGAAAATTACAGCAAAGGCCAACGATGTACATTCCCTTTAACATGTATACGTGTGGTATTCCTGTTTTAACCACACAGATTGGTGATACAGCAAACTGCGTTGCCAATTAAATTGTCTCTGTGGGTCTAGTAGACCAAGGGACCAGGGGTACAACATGAATGTAGCAACTTTTGAATCTTTTTTTTTTCCTTTTCAATTGTTGCAGGACACTTCAGTGAGTGACATTCCTCAATCCATGGACGATGAGGGCTTTCCCGACAGGGTGATGGAGGCAGGGCCGGAGAATCTTGAAGTTGAACAAGCCTCTGATGCAAGTCTGCTCACCCCTGACAATGCAGACGGTAAGTTATTATTATTATTATTTATTATTATTATTATTATTAATCATTTCTGGTAATGAAACCAAGGATTCCTCAAAAGCGCCCAAGGCACTGTAGCTCGCAAGCCTGAAGAAACCTGTAGAGAGAAGACAATGAGAAGAAATTACAGTTTTAGAGGTGGGAGGAAAAGCCCAGAAGAATATTCTGGGGAAAACCCACGGAATCAGGCAGGGACTGAAAACCCAATCCACATATTGGCCCAGGCGGGATTCGAACCCGGGTCACAGCGGTGGAAGGCGAGGAAAGTACCGCTACGCCAACCCGACTCCCCTAGTTGCTACATTGCCATCCGTGTCATTATATCAATTTGGGGTTTTTATTTTCTTTTTTTATTATTATTCTTATTATTTTATTCAGATGATAACCAACAACAATAAACATTCCACATAACAATGCAAAGATAACAAAACCAAGAAAAGTTGATTTCTGTCTGGGATAGCCCAAAAAGCTAATTACAGGGGCTTATTTCCATTGGGGTCTCAACACTATAACCCTTCATGGTATTTTGCTATAAACCATGGTAAATGCAACAACATACAGACAGTTGTTAGAGTGGGCAGCCTGCCCGGCTTAACCCTAACCCCCTAGGCCCTTGTTGCTTACAACCATCCTCAATCCTCCAAAATCCTCCAAAATTTTGCAACTCCGCCTACATTTTTCAAAATTGTCAGACAGTCCTGCCTCAAAATGCATTCATCCTCAATCCTCCAAAATCCTCCTCATCCCAAAACTTTGCACTCGTGTTTAAATGAAGGATAACCAACAACCAAATCCTTCAAAATCATCAGACAGTCCTGCCTCAAAATGCATTCATCCTCAATCCTCCAAAATCCTCTTGTGCTTCAATCACCATTCATCCTCAATCCTCCAAAATCCTCATGTGCTTCAATCACCATTCATCCTCAATCCTCCAGAATCCTCATTTGATTCAATCACCATTCATCCTCAATCCTCTAGAATCCTCCAAAACCGCCAGGAGGATTTTGGAGGAGTGAGGTGGGTTAGGGTTAATAAGATCCCGAAGGTCAAAAATTCCTAGACCTTGCGTGAAAATTTCCTTGGAGTATGCTGTTGCCAACCACACAAGACCCAACAGTGGCATTGTTCGATGGAACTAGCTCTCGTTGCCTCGGGATCGGCTGTTAATGCACTGGTGTTGGTGGCTCGATGCAGTCAGGTCCCACAAATGTGTTGCATCTGGCAGGGTTGGGGCTAATGACTGATCGTTTTGTCCACAGATGGACCCAACGACCCTTCACCTGACGGAGTCATCCTTACAAGTCAGGAGAACGCCCTCAACGAGGTCATTGCACACCCCCTGGACCAGACCAGCGAAACCAAACGATCCCAGGAACACCTGGACCTGTTTGACAGCACCGACGCGGCTTTCAACAGCAACAACAGGATTCTCAACGACAAGCCCTTGCAGCAGGTGACGAAAGGCGCCAACATGCACGGGGCGTGCCTGACGCTGAGCGATCACGATCGACTGCGGATTTTCGTCCACGAGTTTACAGTGCGAGGCCTTTTGCCCTACATCGAGAAAATGATCAGGACATTGAGTGAACAGGTTTGTGTGATTAAGATACAGGAAACCGAGAAAGATTTTTCAGTCTGGCACAACTGAGACAGTAGCATACATAACTTGCTCGTTAATAACCAAGGGTTAGAATCCTGCCGTTGTCCTTGTTTACCACACCTTCAAAAACACCCTTCATGTTAAATACATTGACATTTCTACTGGGATGAACCATCGCCCATTCCATCGATAGTAATCGTGTGATATACAAAAAAAACCTTCCAATTCACACCATGTGCTGGGCATTAAAGGGAATATACATCATTTGCTTTTGCTGTAATTTTCAGAAATGGATGGAATTGGGGGGTTGGAAATATATAGCAAATATAGTTACACTGACTTTTTCAAGTTTTGGGTTCGAAAATGCTATAAAAACCAAGAAAAACAATCATTTTCCTGTAGTCTGGATCCCTGACTCCATTTAAGAAGAAACAGAGCAGTTTACATATATTGGGGAATTGTAAGGTCAGGGAACCAGTCTAGCTGGCTTGTACCCGTTCATAGGTGTGTAATCGATTGCAAACAAGTGCGATGGTCAACTGGAACCAGTATTTGAAGAAAAAAAACTATTTTTTTCCAACGCTGATCGGCCGATATATATAGCAAATATAGTTACACTGACTTTTTCAAGTTTTGGGTTCGAAATAGGTGTGTAATCGATTGCAAACAAGTGCGATGGTCAACTGGAACCAGTATTTGAAGAAAAAGTGGTATTTTTGTATCAATTTCCAACGCTGATCGGCCGATCAGCGTTGGAAATTGATACAAAAATACCACTTTTCTTGAAAATGACAGTATACCAGGTGCCATGATTTTACAGGATGCTTTACACTGTCATTCACTAACAGTCCAGCAAGGTATTTCAAAATGATTTGGTAGTTATATTTTTTGATGTTTGCAAATGTTGTATTTTCCCTTTAACATAGTTGGCTGACCTGGCAAAAATGTAGGAATTGGAAATTAGAAATTGTTGAATTCAATCAAATGCATTCAAAAATTCACGGACAAAAGTTTCTCTGATGACATTATTGCTAGTCCTTGTCAGTGATTATATTCATTCCTAGATCAATGTTAAGTCCAGGGAGTGATAGGCAGGGCGGTTCGGGCGGTAAAGTGACTTATGGATTAAAGCTGAAAATCAAAAATTAAAAAAAAAACCTAAAAAAAATCCCCCCAAATCAATGCTCTTCGTTTTCGATATCCCCTTGATTGTTTTTAATATCCTTATGATAAAATGCTTATAAGACTGCAGCTGATGTTTACTGTCAAAGACAAATGATTATTTTTCTGTGTTTTTTTTTTAGCTGGCTGCAAGAAAAGGGCTGCACAGGTCGCTCTTCAGTGCAACCAAGAAGTGGTTTGGTGGGAACAAGCAGGCAGAGAAGGCTGCCATCACAGGCCGGGATATGGGTGGCAAGTAAGTCAACTTGTGGAGTCAGGCATTACGCAGTTGCAATAGTCAGTCCTGTCAATTGAAGTCAGTACTGTTGAAATGGTGCATTTCCTAACATCCTTAACTAATGGTCATAGAAGTTCCGGTTATTATTATTATTAGTCAAATTCCATGTGCACCTTTTATTGCGTGTGACATGCGCATGTGCGTGGCGCTACCTAAGTACAGGGTTAGTCAATAAAAGCAGAACCCAAACCCCGTAAAATATATTTCATATTTAAAAAAATATGTTGCACCAAAAATAATGACTGGAAAGCCAATTTCATAAGCTACTTTGAGATGAAAAAATTGCTGAAAATTCTCAATCCATTGAAAGAATATCACCATTTAAACACAATGACCCTAAAACCTGTCTTGTCCAAAAAAAGCAATTCATTGTGTGTTTTGACTGTTTGGAACAACAAAGAAAATGACACAGAATACTTGTTTCAACCACTGTCAACAACTGTAGTACACAATATCTTTATTAACAACCCTGGTTAGGAAAACAATATGATTTATAAAATCTACTTTTTTTTAAAGGACGGGGCTTCAAAGGGATTCTGTTGAATATTTGTAACCTTTAAACTGAGATTTTATCGCTGGTGATGTTTGTAGACAATTGCGACGACGATTCTTGAAATCGCATTTCTTTTGGACGAGACAGGTTTTAGGGTCAATGTGTTTAAATGGTGATATTTTCCAAACGGATTGACCAATTTCAGTCATTTTTTTTTATCTAAAATTACCTTTCAAAATTGGCTTTCTAGTCATAGTTATTTTTGGTGCTACATATTTTTTTTAACATGAAATATAATTGTTTGGGTTTGGGTTCCGCTTTTTTTGACTCACCCTGTATAAACATGATAAATGGCGATTGCCAGATCCGTCTATTCAAAGGAAGTCACTATAACATGTATATCTTGGCACTTGTTATGTGTTTTTCCACTTGCAATTGAAGTTGGACTATGTGACATTCCCCTTGGCTTTCCTCTGTGTTCCCCAGGTATCTGCGCGAGGCCCCAGAGCTTCAGATGAGACGTCTAGCGGACCTGGCCTTCCTGGTGCAGATGTACGAACTGGCCTACACCTCCTACCACACAGCCAAGAGAGACTTTGGCAACGACCAGGCCTGGACGCACTATGCAGGAGCATTAGTAAGCAGACTCTGATGAGGAACTAAATACAACTCATGCGTATTGCATAAGCTCATCTAATTATTTAACCCTCCAATGCAAACATACATTCGGTGCAAAGTTGTCCTCTCAGTCAAAATCAATCAAGTGACTGTTTTAAAAATGTATTAAAGAGCTCCCAGCCTACATAAAGCAGGATTGACTGGCTGTGACTGTTTATGTAACTTGATACAGCTATGCTTTGACTGTAGGTGATTGATAAGCCAGCTGTGTGTACCACTTGCTTGCCTTTGTCTGTGTTGACTGAATTTGACTAGTCACAGTGCTTGCTTGATAGATAGAACATGCTCTTTGAAGACATACTTCATTGGCTTATCAAATTTGATTGCTTTTAACAAAGAACAAAATCTTTAATCCTGGCCACTTTCGTTTTGACTCACTCTGTATCTTGAAAGGAACAAACTCTTTGCCAAATGTGTACCAAAACGAAACAGTTTTCACAAGTTCACATGCACACATATAGACGAATGTGCGCTTTCACGTTTATTCCAAAGAACTAATTTTTACAGAGCATGCAAAAACCAAGATTGCGTGTGTTCTTAAATGCCATTTTGTCTAATAATGTATTTTATGGGGTTGGATTTTGTAATTACAGGAAATGGCAGCGGTATCGGCCTTCATGCTAGGCAGCATGCAGAAGGCATATCCTACACACTACATGGACACCGCTGTCAATACCTACCTCAACACTTGCAAGTAAGTTCACATAATAAGCAATAAAGTCTTTGGAATATAGATCATGTTTAAAGGGAATTCTGGGGAGTGTGTGGCCTAGTGGTTAGGGTTCGTGACTCATGATCAGAGGGTCCGGGGTTCGAATCCAGCCGCTGGTCATATATTGTGTCCTTGGGCAAGGCACTTCACCCCCACTTGCCCCTCTCCACCCAGGAGTCTAAATGGGTACCGGCATTAGTTGGGGAGTAACCTGCGATGGACTAGCATCCCATTCAGGGGGAGTAGAAATGTTCTCAGTTGTTTCATGCTACTGAAACCGGAGATAAACGCCGGCCTGATGAGCCACATTGGCTCGGTACAGACTTTACTTTACTTAAAGGGAATATATAACATTTGCTTTTGCTGTAATTTTCAGAAATGGACGAAGTTGGTGTTTACTATTTTATAGCAAATAATTTTATAGCATAAGTTGTGGCATACCAACTGATAAATAACCAATTTTACCCTGATTGTCGTGGAGCCTGTTATTGCACAGCTTATCAAGGTTGATACAAGACGCAGCTTTGTGTTTGAGGTGCTATATTACATGTGACAGAGTTCTTAGAGTTGCCGCATGATTCCGAAGAAAGTCGGACAAAAATATTTTCAAAGTGGCGGGCGGAGGTGATTCAACGACTGCTTCATAATTATAACCCTGGATTGGACATTTGGGAGACATCCCCATAGACTCGTGCACACATTTTTTCAAACTTAAATGTGCCCTAACCCATTATTCCCTTGTCCTTTTTTCCACGAATTTTGGTATGTTTACTAATTAGACCATGAGCAACAAAAATAACCTAATTGCGGCTGTAAAATTTTGCCTCTATGTCTCCCAACGTTCGAAGAAATTACGATACCGTGTCTCCATAATGGTACCTTTACACGTATAATAATAATAATATATGCTGTTATTATCCTTGTTTTAATTATTTAAAACGTTGCGCAACTATCCCAAGTTTCATGAAATCGATCAAAGTTATTGCGCAGCTGCGTATTACAAATTAGTTGCACAAGTCCTATGCATGGTGTAAGTTACCCGCTCTTTCGTGAAATCCGCTGCTAAACCCCTTTCTTGCCTGTTTCTGTAATGCATCTTCACCATTTTTATCTGTTTTTACTGGGATCTTTTCTGCATACTTCCTTCCATTTCAATGGTTGTCATTTATTTCATGTTGAAATGATGTGTTGAAGTTATGAAATTAACGTTTTGCAGAAATTGAAAAATTCTTGTTTTACACTATTGTTTGAGCTTATCAATCACGTGATGTCCAAACCTTTGTTTGATTTTGTAGGAGGTCACAGTTTGCTACCAGAGCAGTCGTGTTGAGCACCGAGATTCTGAAGGCGAGAGGCATGTATGCTGAGGCTGCCATGGAATTCATTAGAATGACTGGAGAGGTAAACAGTCTTACAATTTGGGGTCTAGAAGTACCCCCTCTTATCCTGAATGCCCTTGCATATTCCCCCAATTCTTTTCCCTGCAAAATTACTGTTTTGTATGACGGAATAGAACTTGAAAGTAAAATTTCACGCGACTGAGCCTTCAGAACCCTTGTGCAACATTTCTATGGGCATTTACACTCGGTTGCCCTTTCCCTTGCTATAATTTTTGGCGAAATGATTTCTGACAGTAACCATCTCGAGAAACATTTATGTTGGAATGTTAGGCCAAAAAAAAAGAAAGTCTCCGGTTTCTGGTATGCGCGCGCGTGGCTGTAGCCATGTGCGTCGGCAAAATGAAAAAGTTTTTTTTTCAATGAAAGATGATGTCTGAAAACCGCCAAACTCACTGGTTTGACTGGAATCCTGCTGCTGCACAATTTTAACGTGTTTTTGGATGGGCTTATGATCGAGTATAAGCTTTATGTGGCCTCTCTGGACTCCCATATAATTGCACTAAGTTTAGTCGGGCACCATTTGCAGTCATCAGCCGACATTTGAGGCAAAAAAAATCAGGTAAAAAAAAAAAAAGCCGCGTCGCTGCACCACTTTTTGGGCAAGCTCCATACCAGAAACCAGAGACTTTTTTTTTTTGGCCTTATCTTGGTATTCTACACACACAAAAATGATGAAAAATCACTTGGAGATGGGTAAAAGTGGATTTCATTTGCGACCTTTCACATCCGGCATTTTCATTCCTACGTCTCCTTGTTTGTTCACATGTGTTTTCATATTGCCTAAGAATGTGAATGTATAATGATGCAAAGGTTTATCTACCTACAGCCGATGGGTTCTAAATTACTCGGGCCGGCTTGAGTGCAGTCCTTGTCAGCATTCACTTAAGATTTGTTCCTAACCTGCTAACAAGTCGTTTAAGTTTATTCAACGAAATTGCAAATCCTAAAAGACATCTTGGGGTGTAATATAACTGTTTAAGTTTTCACCAAAAGACCGCCACAAGAATATTTCATAAATGTTCATCCGATGTACGAGTACACCAAGTTGCACTAGTCCACATGTATTTCAGATTTTTGGAAGTGAGAGGTCAATTTTTGGCACAATATTTCTCTTTCATGTCAGGCAATTTATCAGTTCCCATAAATTGATATGCTAGTTACAGTTTTACAAAGGCCTTTTTCGTAGGTACCAAAAATAATTGCAAATTTTTTTAATATTTGCATGTTAATTTTCCTATTCAAGGGTTCTTGAAGCATGCCAGGAGTGAACTTTAAGGCTCGGTTGACAAAATTCTTTACCACTGACAACTGACAGCTTAGTTTTTGCTCAATAAATACAGATTCCAGTGTTGAATGTCATCAAATAGTAACTGTTATTCATTATTATTTTTTTTGAATTTTTCTCTGACTTATTATTTTACACTAGGACTCGGACATACGCAGTGCCATCTTCTTAGAGCAGGCCGCTCACTGCTTTATCAACATGCGTCGGCCAATGGTCCGCAAGTATGCCTTCCACATGATCCTAGCAGGCCATCGATTCAGCAAGGCTGGACAGGTAATTTTCAAGACCAGAGTTTTTCATTATGGCCATTTTTCTCTCTGTTTTTTTTTTAAATTTTGTTTCCTTTTGTTGATCTGTGATGACAGTTTCTTTTGTGTATTTGTAGATTATGCTGTTGTGATTTTAATGACTATCATTTAAGACTGATTCATACTTAGAAGGTGAATTGAAGGTAAATGCAAATTTATGAGTTCGTGGCAAACTTCCACACTTCTAGTTCGCATTGAACACACTTCGAGGTTGGCAATTTTGGATTTGGTTTGTGACGTCTAAGAGAAAAAAAGTAGTTTTTGTGTAAGTAAAACATACAAATTGAAAATTTGTCAGCAGAAAATGCTGAAGAGCACGGGTAGACCAACTTTAGCGCAGGTTGATTGAAATATTTTCTGTATTTCAGAACTGACTCAAATTTATTGTAGCTTTATCTATTATTATTATTATGCATTATTTCTGGTAATGAAACCAAAGATTCTTCAAAAGTGCCTTAGGCACTGCAGCTCGCAAGCCTGAAGAAACCTGTAGCGAGAAGACAGTGAAAAAAAAAAGTACAGTTTTAGAGGTGGGAGGAGGAACCCCACGGAATCTGCAGGGACTGAAAACCTATCCAAATATTGGCCCAGGGGGGATTGGAAGCCAGGTCACAGGGGTGGAAGGCAAGGAAAGAACTGCTACGCCAACCTGACTCCCCTGACAGATCTGTCTGAACAGCCTTTCAACGTTGAGTTCATAGCAAGCATCTGTAGATTGTATCTTGCAAATCATGATTCAATCACCACAGAGCGTAAACGTTGTTTCAGATACACGTGCAGTGTGTGATCTAATTGAATATTGATGCTTGGATAAAATCTGGTTGCAATTTCTGTGTCTTCCCTGACCGCAGAGGAAGCATGCTTTGAGAGCCTACTGGCAAGCGTTGCAGGTGTACAAAGGCAAAGGATGGACTCTAGCAGAGGTATGCCAGCAAATTGACAGGAATATCATGATTTATCACATTAAAATCTATCTATTATCATTTGAATATTAGCAAGCACTGAGGTTGACCATCACTGTGTCTGTCGTCCATTTTTAGCGTAGTGCGCACTGCATGATGCGTAAAAGGTAGTTGTTTGAAAATTCAACGCTTAGCGATTGAAACGGATGACGCATCCAATACCCATTTCATAAGCTTTTTTATGCAACTTTTCCTCGGATCCGCTGATTTTCTCGTTTTTTACTTCTCATGAATGCCATTACATAATGAAACACACTGTACAAGGTCTTGTGTGGTTTGGAATTTCCTCGTTTTTTTCTAAATTTCCAGTTGCATGCCTGCTCAAATGATGAAGTGGTGGGATAAAAAGATAAATATTAACCCTCCTTTTGTTTAATCAGTCACAGACAGTCAAAAATTTAATCCAGTTCCCCTGCCATGCCTTTTACACAGGCTAGGCACCAAGTCAGATCAGATTTCCTGTAGGCACTGTGACAGTCAAATTCCATCAACAGACAAAGGCTGGCAACTGGTAGGCACAGCCGGCTAATCAATCTACTATAGTCACAGCATATCTGTCAGGTTTCATAACAATCCCAGCCAGTCAATCCTGCAGGGAGCACTCAACTGTTAAAAAACAGTCACTTGATTTATTTTGACTGCTGGGCTGGCCTTGTTTAAATTGCCAGCTGGAATGGGAGGGTTCATTAATAGTTGGCCTTAAAGAGGAAGCAGTTTGTATTTGAGTCTTATTGAAACAAACTCGAACCTGCCGTGAGTTTAGTTTTTGAATTCTGTGTTAATTAAACTTGGAATATTCATTCCCTGCGTACTTTTATTGAGAAGTTTAATCAATCTTGTCACGTTTTATTCTGTAGAATGTGCACTTTGCCAAAGCTAATCCAATTTTGATTATTAGTTGATTTTTCTCCTCGAAAAACTGCTGCTGCTCTCTATTCGAGGGTCTACGTGCATCAAGTGTTCAAAGAAATATGTAGGCATTGCTTTTTAGAATACGCATCACGGATGTGCAATTGGTAAACGCACAATGCAATACGCACAATGAAAACGGACACACGGATTTTCGGCTTAACGCCTCTGTGTTTTTTCGCCCAAGGATCACATCAATTTCACAGTGGGTCGGCAGTCCTTTAATTTGAAGCAGTTGGAGAATTCCACCGCAGCCTTCAAGCATCTCTTGACGTACCAGAGCAGACAGCCAGCTGCACAGCAGAACTCCTTCTTCAAGGAGTACCTCTATGTTTTCAAGGTGAGACTTTCAACGTGGTGATGTAAAATTCAAAATTCGGTTTTGCCCTTCACTGACGTATTTTTTATAAACACTGTACACTTGGTGTTGTCCCGAGCGATTATGAAAAAAAATCACTAGGGTGGGACTGGAACCCATGACCTCCTGCTTACTAGTGCAGATGTCTTACCACTTGACCACCGAGCTTGCCGGGGTCAGCTAGCTGGTTCGAATCTGATATAGCAGCGGGTACCGCAACCAAACTATTCATGAGATGGAATTTGTGTCAGGGTGATTTAAACTCAATATTGGGTTTTGCCCTTCACCGATGTATTTTTGGTGAACACTGTATACTCAGTGTTGTCCGGAGTGGTTGTGAGAAGAAAAAAAATCACTCTTGTGGGAATCGAACCCACGACATCCTGCTTACTAGTGCAGACGTCTTTTGTTACCACTCAACCACCGAGAATAGTTTGGTTGCGGAACCCGCTGCTATATCAGATTCGAACCAATCAGCGGACGCCGGCAAGCTTGATGGTCGATTGGTAAGACATCTGCATTAGTAAGCAGGAGGTCGTGGGTTCAAGTCCCACCCAAATTATTTTTTTTCTCACAATCGCTCGGGACAACAGTGGGCGTACAGTGTTAAAAAAATACGTCGGTGAAAGGCAAAACCCGATATTGAATTCAACGTGGTGCTGATTTGATTAGTTTCATGATAATAAAGTAATAAAGTGGGAGATTTAATTTTATGTGTCTTTTGCCAAGTTTTGGTATTTGAATTGCTTTTGCGGGAAACACCATTAATACAACTTCCAAGAAGAAAAATGGGTTCTCCCAAAGTTTTAGACGTTTTCTCAACATTTTGGCATGTCAGCTCCATTTTAGAGTCATTGTTATTGCTCTTTCATTTGAAATTCAGATATTTGTATTAAAAGTACAGTGTAGCAACAGATAGGTGGAATGGCATTTGTACATATTCACAAAATATGTAAAACAATTCTGAAAATTCACTTTACGTAAAAGTAAGCAACAGTTTGGATAAAAAAAAGTAGTTAAAAGAAAAATAATTTTCCTGCTTCTCAACCTGAAAACTGCAAAATGCGGTATTTTGTTTATCAGTTTTAAAACAAGTAAAACAACCCTTATTTCCCTCTGTGCACAAAATTCACTGTTCATGTTATATTTTTATCTCTAGCAACTATTGACCGTGCAAGCTGAAGAGGGCAGCCCCCAGGCCACACTGCCTCAGCTGCCCTTACCGGTCATCAACAAGCCTGCTACTAGAGTACTGCTGACCAACCCCCGCAAGCCACCACTCCCAGGTAATTTTGAGATCACAGATCAATGGGCTCCGTGCACCGACAAAAGAGGGCGCCCTGTTACCTAGCACCGACGTCCCATGGGCGGGACATTTCGCTGGTTGACGCGCACCGTTCCTCGTGTGTGACGCACGTACACCAGGGGATTTGTACCGTGTACACGCAGTGGCCGCGCTTCGCAGCAAATGAATTAAAGTCGGGCAAGATGGCGTCGGTCGGTCACCCCCAACCGTATCTTCTTTGCCGGTGAGGGGGTACTTGTGAACGGAGCGGATAGGGCCTGAAAGTTCACCCCTCTGGACCCCTCGAATAGGAAAATTAATGTGCACAAATTCAAAACTTTGCAATTATATTTGATTTCTTACGAAAAGACCATTGAAAAAAGGCCATTAGTTTGTAAAATTGTAATTAGCGTGTCAGTTTATGGAAAATCGAACTCCTTTTTCCCTTTTATTGGTTAAAACCTTCTCACGTGACTTGTCACCTTCAATTAGGCATGCCCAATACTACCAATGAGTCCATATTTTATAGAAACCTAAATTCACGCTACATCTGTCCGGCGGCTGTTGCTTGACTTTAGTAATCCTCGATGTGCAAACGAGCCTCCAAAGTTGCTCTGGAAATTACATGAAAAGTAGACATGTGAGAAAGCAGACATTTGTTTTTCATTGCTAGAAGCAAGGTGAGTGTGCTCCAAAGCGTAAATAAACTTGCAGCACAGTCAGCATGTTCTCCGTGGCACTTAAGATGGTGGCTGTGTGGCCTATATTTACGCAGGCAGTCCAGTAAATTGGCCACATCTGTGGGGCTAACACCAGCTGGGCCCAATTTCATAGAGCTGCTTAAGCAGAAAATTTGCTTAAGCACGAAAAAACATTGCTTAGTAAAATTAGGTTACCGGCCAAAACTCCATGTGATGTACATTGCTTGTGACTGGTATTTAGCTGTTGTTTACTTAGCATGAAAATCACATTGTGTTTTGGCTGTTAACCTGCTGTTATAAACCAGACTTTTTTGTGGTAAGCAAATTTTTGTGCTTAGCAGCGCCGTGAAATTGGGCCCAGGACAATTCTGTCAGTTTATGCATTGTATGGAATAGTTATCGGATGGCATCAACCACAAACTATCCTCTTGGGGATGAAGATTAAAAATATCTGCCGTCTTCGTATTATGGCCACATTTATGTAAAGGTACGTTCCCGTCTGTCATTAATTTGCAGACACTCAGATGTATGCGACCTCGGTGACCTTTGACCGCATCTTTGACCCGGCCGAGCGCGAGGAATGGCAGAACCTGGAGGAGATGGCGATCATGGTAGCCACCGGGCAGTACAACCTGCCGGCCGGTTTCCGACCGAATCTGCAGCTGCTGCACGGAAAGACAGACAATAGTATTAGTCCACTGGTGGTTGTTGGAGGTGAGGAAACATCGGACGTGTAGTCATACATACATGTACACACGTACCGCGCATTGCCGCGATTTGGTGGATGCTTCCAACTTCAGCAGCAGATTAGTTCGTACACACTTTTATCGCATCCAGAGTCAATTTGTGTAATAGTTTACTCTATGGTTTTTCTCAGAGCACCCTCAATCGCTTGCAGTTGGTACAGAATGCTGCTTCGCGTCTACTTACTGGTCAAAAGAAATCAGCTCATGTCACCCCCATACTTCACAGACTTCACTGGCTGTATGCCAGTTAACTCTTTCAGTGCCCGCGAAATTTGAAAAGTTTAACCCTAAAGTGCCCAACTTCGAGCGTTTTTGTTAATTGTTCGAAATTCTGTAAAAAAAAAAGTAAATAAGTTTTACTCACTAAATTTGTTGTTGTTGCTCTCTGGTATATCCTTGATATATTGGAAAGTCAAAAGTAGTCACAAACATAGTGATACACCCTGAAACACTGGCCTGAACACAGGGGAATTCCGCACTTTTTGCAGAAAATACGAGATGTAGTGCTGCGCCCTCTCGCAAGAACTCGAATGAAAAAATAAATACAGGTCGTGCATGCATGAAAATGGTACCATTAGAAAGAGCGAGAGCGCCCCCCTTTTGATAACATATTTACTCTACCTTGTACATGTACGAGGTTTGGCAATTTTAAGTACGAACATTGTACGAGGTTGGCGCTTTTGTACTAACAAATATACGAGTTTGGCACTGAAACAGTTAAATACAAAATACAAGACAAGATCCTTCTCCTCACATTCAAAGCTCTTCACGGTTCTGGCCCACCCTACCAAAACCTACTACAGCATGGTACTGTCAGACCGGGCTTGAGGTCATCTGGCAGTCTCCTTTCCATTCCCCGAGCTCGTCTTGCCAGTTATGGTAAAAGAGTCTTTTCAAATGTTGCACCTTGGCTTTGGGACCATTTGCCACATGATCTCAGAGACATGGAAAACATCACACTTTTCACACAGAAACTCAAATCATATCTCTTTATGCTGGCTTTTTCCAACAACTGATATTTTAGTTTTTTTCTTAAATCTAGACCGATGCCTTTGAATGTTTGCTTGGCCGGTTTTAAACAAGTACATTTAAAATCGGCTTAAAGCCTGGTCACAGATAATGTCTCTCATCTTCGGCTATCAGGCCAAGCACACAATTATTACCTTAATTTGAAAAATTGTTGCAACTTGACGCCACTTTTTTCTTCATGTATCATATCAGTGAAGGTCATTCATTGCAAAAATAATAATAAGACATATATCTGGGACTGAGAAACATTTCCAATTTTGTTAGGAAATACTTAGAAATTTGTTTTGACTCTCCATAGACTTTGTACACAACCTCTGAAGTGGCGTCCGGTTGCAAAATGTTTTCCCCTTAATTATACATATCTAAATCATATAACTTTGTCTATGATTTGACAGAGGCAATGACCGTGGAGTTGGTCATGGAGAATCCGCTCAAGGTCCCCCTGACGATATCCAATCTGACCTTGAGATGGAAGTTTACTCCCGTCAGCTACGAGCACGTCAACAAGGAGAACCCAGAACAGCAGCCAGCTGTGCTGTCCAATGAGACTGACATATTGACTGGAAAGGTTCGGGCTAAGTAGAACATTTTGTTATATTGTTGATGTCCCCAAATGCGATGCAGCCCCTAACATGGTCTACAAAAAGTATGGTTTTTCTTAGGTTTTACATTTTTAAATTCCAGAGGTTTTCTGCTTCAAAATGATGCACAATTTCATAGGTACTGGGACCCTATTGTGCGAGGGAGAAAGGATTAAGTAATAAAACCCTAACAGCCTAGCCCAGGTGGACTCCCTTTCCTCCCTACGTTACGGAGGGAGTCCAGGATATGAAGTGCTCAAAACAGGGCGACAAAATTTATGACCAGTATTTTCAATACTTTTACCTTGTTGGAGAAGCCAATTTTTACGTCGTAGTATTCTATGTGTCCTTATCTATTGGGCCACTGGGTTCAGGAATTCCATATGCGATGCTGACCGACCTTAATCAGGAAAATAAACTCTAAAGCAACGTTAAACTTGTACGTTGTTGTAGACTCTTTTCATCAGTTTCTCACCGCCGAGGTCGAGTCTAGTCGTACATGCATGACGTACGTCCGTGCGTGCAGCGTAAACGCGCAGTGCGCACGCGCGATTTGCTTAGTAACCACTAGTCTGGTTCCCAGACCTGACAATTATTCCCGACGCTCATGTCTAAATGGAACCAAACTAAATGGTGGAGTGTTTTCATTACTTCGGTTGGCTGGAGTGACGTCACTGCACGTTCCCACCAAAACCAACCAAGGAGGGCGCTAGCGTGTGCGCTTTCGTACGACGCAGTACGGTGATGAGAAACTGATGAAAAGAGTCTACAAACACGTACAAGTTTAACGTTGCTTTAGAGTTTATTTTCCTGATCAACGTCGGTCATCATCACATATGGAATTCCTGAACCCCCCGGACCAATAGATAAGGATACATAGAGTATGTAGGCGTGAAATAAGCTTCTATAACGAGGTAAAACATAACAAAACTCTGGTCAAAATTTTGGGTGGTCTTATGTAGAGAATTGTCATCCTGGACGTCAGTCGTAATGCAATGAAGACTTCGTCCAACCTGAGCTACCTAACAACCCAATTATGAGATAAACACGCATATTAAAATTGAAATGCTTTTTGTATAAATTTCTGTACACATTTTTTCACTAAATTGACCAAAAGAAACACACCTCTGCTTATCGGGTCATTTGATTCTCATACTTTGGGAGGTTGTAGATTTAAAACTGATTCAGAAAATTTCAGAACCTCAAAACGGTCAGTTCCTCCCCAAAATGACTTCACGTGTCCTTTGCGCAAAAACAACATTTGCAACTTTGTCCGGGTTACGTGGGAGCAGGTCTCATATGAGGTTGTGATGCTTGCATTTTGGAAGATTTCAAAAATTTTCAATTTTTTCAGCCATGTCCACATTCTCATGGAATTGCCCATAGGCAACAAAAGCGTTCAGAAGTGCTCCAATGTTAAATTTTTCAAGACTTGACTGAAAACACTTTTAGTATTGTAACATTTGTTGCGGGAGTTAGGTTACGATACATGTACACATACGTTGGTCAGTGTTAATCATAAAGCTGACCCAACCATCCTTGGGCAGAGGATTTTAACTTTGGATCAACAGAACACTCAGCTTCGACTCCATGGGCAATGCGCGTTCCTTCACTAATGCGCGTATTTCGAATGCTGCACACCCTAAATGCAGCTCGCGTTATCTCCTGCACATCACGTCACGTACAAACATGTTTTCAAAACTGTACGATATGGAGTCTGTTAGCCTCGTTTTTCGCCCACAAACCTATGTGTCTTGTGTTGTAAAAGGAACGACAGAGGTACGCACATTTAACACATATCCTTGTTCTATAACGCGACGTCAAACCCTCATCTTTAAAAGGATGGATTCTACAAAAACAAGCCCTTCAAATTGAAAGCACTGCGTCGGGCTTTAAATGCATGGACTTTAGTCCTAATTTAAATCTCCCAAAATAGTGGGATATTTACATTACACAATTCCAGAGGTTAAGATCGCGCAAGGCATGATGAGGACCAACATGGCGCAGCGAGATAGTACCCATGGGAAACAAGTTGCAGTACACTATCTTCCTCCTAGATTTGCCGCACTCTGAGTTCTTTTCCTTTTTGTTTCAGCAGCGGAATGAGCTTGAGGACGTTGTCAGCACTGAGGTCATTCCAGAGGTTGTGTTAGCCGGCAACGAGTACAAACCGGTAAGTGCCAACTTGTCTCAAATCCATCTCTTCCATCTGTGCACTTAGCCTAGGTTTAGTTTGTTAAAACTTATTTAGGTTTCACAATGTGATTTTTGTGTCACCTAAACAAAGTTTTAAAAGAAACTTACCAGTCCTAAATTCTGCATTACCAGAAACACGTATAACAATAGCCCTGTATATATGTTAAAGTTTTGAAAAAAATGTATAACTCCTACATGCTTTCATGGATTTTGATGAAACTTGGATGCAGTGACCCTTGCGTGGAAGCCACAATTCTTCATCGGATTACTGAGGTCAAAGGTCATGTAGGGGTCATTAGCGGTCACTGTTCAAATATGCTTCAAATGTTTCTTTGTCTAGAGAATTTGATGGATTTTAATGTAACTTAGATGGAGTGATCCTTTGGAGGGGTTTCATCACAACCCTTCCGAAATTGGAGGTCAAAGGTCATCTAAAGGTCATCTAGGGGTCATTTGAGGCATTGTTTAAACATGCACAAAATTTGCCTTTTTATAAGAACACGAAACATGACCGTGGAATAAGGCAACACATGCGATCTGCGGATCACTTGTTTACAATCAATAATCGACAAAGTCCGTTCAGAAGTGCTTTTCATCAACCAAACTTTGCTGAAGCCAATAAAGAATATCTGCAGCCAACATCGTGTAAATCTCGTTGATTTGAGTTGTGAAACAAAAGTGGTAGTTTGTTTTGGATTCCGGTCTTCCCACATCGCTGATCTGCTGTGGGGTGACCGTTTAGCCATTGAAGTTCCTTCCCTACCCACAAAAAAAATATGAATTAAGATTGAATCATGAGTATGTATCTATAAGGCTGAGTCCAGTGACTTCAATCCCTCCCCCACCCCGTCTTAGGTCCACTTGTCCATCACCCCACACCAGACCGGGGAGTTCCACATCCTAGGCATCGCCTACAGTCTCTCCGGCCAGCAGACCCCGAACGCCAAGGATGAAATCACGGCCAACAACGACTTCGGCAACCGGGAGAACCCCGACAGTCCCCAGAAGGGCGGCAAGAAGTCCTCCCCCCACGGGACTGGGATCATCTCGGTCCAGGGGGGACAGGAGTTGGACATCCAGGGTCCCAGGCTGAATTCCACCAAGGTGGAGAAGTGCAGCGTTATGTATGGACCGGACCGACGGTTGGACCCGGTCATCGTGCCACCCATGCCGCTGCTTGAGGTACTTACATTAAAACCCTCCTCCTGGGGAAATTCCCAAATTCATTGCAGTACATGTATGTACAAACCCTGAAAGCCCCACTGGTGAAGGTTTATGAATTGTTAGAGGTAGAGTACATGTAGATCATTTGCAGCTATCCAGAAAGTAACTGACAAAGTTATTGTTGAAAAGCTTAATTGGTTTAAAGATGGGGATGACAATGAACTATCTTTTGAGGAAAACCATAAATGAAGGCCATTTCCAAAGATGCGTCAAGTGACGCATTTTTGGAAATTTCCGTTTGCAGTTGGTTTGTAATTCCGCGAATCCGTGAATGGGTGTGCGCAAACTTTAAAACGACGCACACATGCGTGTGGTTGCTATTACTTGTAGATTCAGTGCGTGACATCGCATAGCTGCAATCGGCTGAATGAGAACATGTGTAAGATGTTGTTTTGGGGCGCAAGTAAAACCATGAGCACAGACGCAGGTAGTTTGGCTTCAGGGTTTTCGATCCGATGGATCTTGATACACTGAACAGGATTTTAAAAAAATTATCCGTAAATAATTACATTTTCTCCTTCTTTTGTCCCTCATCAGGCTGTATTTACTTCCTTCCCTTCAACACTTCTGTGCGGTGAGGTCTGCCAGTCAGTCGTGGAATTAACCAACCAGGGATTCAGTCCCCTCCAGAAACTCCTCGTGGCATCCAACCACCCCGAACTCTTCTCTTTTGGAACCTCCCAAACCCCGGCCAACCAATCAAAAACCAGCGTTTACAGGACTGTTACATGTGATGGAAACACAGGGGGGAGTGGTGGAGAATGTGTGGTAGACAAGTGTCATGTTTCCCATGTGACTGAGGTACCCCTCCCAGGGGGCTCCTTACCCCCCGGGGGCAGTGTGTCGTTACCCTTGTACATAAGAGGACCAGACAGGAGCGGAATACATGAAATCAACATGCTGTTTTATTATGAATCGGCTGAGGAAAATCCTAAAATGAGGTGTGTATATTTAAAGCATACAGGTGTATAATTAGGCTTTTATGTTTTTGTGGTGGAGGATTTTGCAGGATTGAGGCTATGTGGCAAAAATGTGTGGCTTATTTTGGAGTATGCACTGTGTTAATGTTGTGCATGGGGTTGGGTTCACCAGGCCAAACCGACCCGAAACATTAGAGATATATAAACCGAATCCGAACTGAACCCGATCTGAATTCCTGAAATCTGACCCAACCCGTCAAAAATTCCCAACCGACTCCCAAACCGACCCGAACCGACCCGAAGTATGTTTCGGGTCGGGGCGGTTTCGGGTCAGGTTTGCACAACATTACACTGTGTCAAGGTCTTGGGCCGGTCTATGTGCTGCTTATGCTCTGCTGTGCATAAATTTAGGCCTAGATTATACTTGAAATCCTCTGCACTGCTCCAGGATGTCACTGGCTCTGCCTCTACACATTGACAGTGATTACTGGAGGATTTTGTAGGATTAAAGGCAGTGATCACCCCTCCAAGGATCACATTCAGGAAATAACGGACAATTTTGGAGGATTGATACTGTACATGCAATGTTAACATGCAGGCAGTTGGAGGATTTTGCAGGATTGAGGTTGCAACAAAAATGCCTAGGGAATTAGGGTTAATAAAGCTGTTTTGACTTGTTACTTAGCAAGAGTGGGAATATGAGTGTTTAGTCACATACTGGTATTCTGTAACAGATATTCAAGAAAAGTACAAACATTTCTAAGGCCAAAGAAAAAACAGTCTCCGGTTTCTGATATGCGCCGCCGTAGCCATGCGCGTCGGCAAAATGAAAAAGTTTTTTTTCAATACAAGATGATGTCTCAAAACCGCCAAACTCACTGGTTTGACTGTAATCCTGCTGCTGCACAATTTTATCATGTTTTTAGATTGGGTTATGGTCGAGAATAAGCTTTATGTGGCCTCTCTGGACTCCCATATATTTGCACTAAGTTTAGTCGGGCACCATTTGCAGTCATCAGCCGACATTTGAAGCAAAAAAATCAGGTAAAAAAAAAAAAAGCCGCATCGCCGCACCACTTTTTGGGCAAGCTCCATACCAGAAACCGGAGACTTTTTTTTTTTTTGGCCTAAAGGACACAGTTTTGAACTTGAGTTGAGTCATTTTCATACATGTGGATTCTACAGAACAAGAGCTTTCTAATGTTATAGTACTGAGCTCAGTAACGGAAATATAGACCACCAACTTTCATACTTGAAGTTGTAAAACTGATTCTTGAAAAAAATTGGCATGTAAAAATCCTGCAGTTCTGTTACTGTACATTAGGTACATATTATGTACTTTTACTGTTGACTTTTCTTTCAGACATCGGACCTTGCATCACACCGCCACCATCCACTCCAGCAACTCAATATCCCTGACATCATCGGTACTCCGGGCCCACGCCGGGGAGAGTCGGGACACTAAAGCCAAAGATACTAGCTTGATCATCAGTCTAGACATTGACAATATGAATCAGGTAGGACAGAAATCTGTTAGGAGGCGGCTGCCACTGAACACACACTCATAATACACTGTATGCATCAGGTATTCAGAAATTAACGGTCACTTGCTCCCACAGCCAATGGTACTAGCTTGATCATCAGTTTGGATATTTGTGAGGCGTTCTGCCAAAATGAAATGGAACTGGGGAATACATATTGGAGAAAAATGAAAAATAAAAAACAAATTTGTAATGCTTATATAGCGCTTTCCATTGTATCAACAATGTCAAAGGGCTTTACAATTATTCCCTGTTCATCAGGCGATGAGATCGCGCGGCAGCCGATATCAACGCACATTCGCTCCTCTGCCCTTACAGGTCCCCATTCATACTCCTGGGTGGAGAGAAGCCATTGTAGTGAAGTGTCTTGCCCAAGGGCACAAACACCAAGTTCTGCTGTGTACATATAAGTCTGGTGCAGATAGCAAGTAGCGCTTTTGTAAACAGTACAAGTGCCTTGTGAAATGTGTCATCTCCAAACACAATTTTGAAAGTTATTTTTTTTTTTCACTAGGTACATGATTCTCATATCATCGAGTTCAGCATAGGCCAGGTATCCTGTGTCAGTGAAGCATGGGCGCTGGACTACCTGGGAACTGACACACTCACAAAAGGTAAGTCTGAGGCCGCGTCTATGTGTCTGCGTCTAGTGACAAAACCTAAAGTGTGGTCGGACATATCAGCTTCAAAAGAAAACTGTCTTCATCATTTGTTTTTCGTTTCGACTCCATATAAGAACTGCAGTTGTTATATCGTGTCCTGGATACTGTAATTTCATTGGTCTAGAACGGCCACATGTCCAGTCCATAAAAATAACTGTTTACTTCATATACACTGCGTTGCATGTAAATTACCACATATGCACTGTGTTGCATATAATTTACCTTATATACACTGTCCTGCATATAATTTTCCTCCTATACATTGTGTTTCGTATAAATTACCTCATTTATACTGCGTTGCATATAAATTACCTCATATACACCGAGTTGCATATAATTGACCTCATATGGTACACCGCATTGCATATAAATTACCTCATATACACTGCGTTGCATATAATTTACCTCATATACACTGCATTGCATATAAATTACCTCATATACACTGCATTGCGTATTAATTACCTCATATACACTGCATTGCATATAAATTACCTCATATACACTGCGTTGCGTATAATTGACCTCATATACACTGCATTGCATACAAATTACCTCATATACACTGCGTTGCATATAATTTACTTCATATACACTGCAATACATGTAAATTACCTCATATACACTGCATTGCATATGAATTACCTCATATACACTGCATTGCATATAAATTACCTCATATACACTGCGTTGCATATAATTTACCTCATATACACTGCATTGCATATAAATTACCTCATATATACTGCATTGCATATGAATTACCTCATATACACTGCATTGCATTTAAATTATCTCATATACACTGCATTGCATATAATTTACCTCATATACACTGCATTGCATATAAATTACCTCAATAAAATTACCTCAATAAACTTACCTCGGTGTTGCGCATGCATATGTAGGGCCTGCCTGCGCGTCTTGCGACTGAGAACTGCACTCACTCAGTCTCGTGTCCGGCAGGAAAGCTTATAGTCATCAACGGTTACACCGTAGTGATTTAATTTATTTCTCGCGTAGTAATTTACAACCATGTATCTTTTTGACTTCTTGGTGCAATATAACAAAGCAATTGTTGACGGCTGTTGTTAACCACCTCGGGGTGCATGGCAAATTGACTACTTCTCTTTGAAACAGAGAGCTCAACGGAATTGAATCCTGAACATACTCAATTCTTGACAAGAACGCACTACATTTTGAGCTGTTGTTTGTGTTGTTTCTCTTTAGAACCCAAGATAAGTGGTGGGGAGTCCCAGAGGATGTCCTTCAAAGCAACAAAGTGCAGACACGGTCCACCAGGTACAATACACATTTCATATTCCATTTGAAAAGTGGATGTTATGTCCTGATGACCTTTACCATTGAAAAGATATCAGTTTGAGAGCAGACATTTAAGGGCCAAGTCTTGCGCCAAGAATCTTTCCTAGGTTTCCATAGTTTCTTGGCTTAGGTTCTTACTGATACTTGCAACAGTGTGCCTGTTGACTTGTGATTTTACTTGTGAGTGGATTTGTGATCGGCCTGTGACTGGCTTGTGATGTGACTCTTGATTCATCTGTGATTGGCCTGTAATCAGCTTGTGATTTGATTTGTGATAGACTGGTGATTTGCTTGTGATTGGCCTGTGATTGGCTTTGATTTGACTT
Source organism: Patiria pectinifera (assembly GCA_029964075.1). Classification (NCBI taxonomy): domain Eukaryota; kingdom Metazoa; phylum Echinodermata; class Asteroidea; order Valvatida; family Asterinidae; genus Patiria; species Patiria pectinifera. The sequence goes on from CM057141.1 coordinate 13,117,667, forward strand.
GTGATTGGCTTTGATTTGACTTGTGATTGGCCTATGATTGGCTTGTGATTTGACTTGTAAGTGGCTTGTAATTTGATTGTGATTGACTTGTGATTGTCCTGTGATTGGCTTGTGATTTGATTTGTGATTGACTTGTGACTTGACTTGTGATTGGCCTGTGATTGACCTGTAATTGGTTTGTGATTTGATTTGTGATTGGCTCGTGATTGACCTGTGATTGGCTTGTGATTTGACTTGTAATTGGCTTGTGATTTGATTTGTGATTGACTTGTGATTGTCCTGTGATTGGCAAGTAATTAACTTTTGATTTGACTTGTGATTGACTTGTGACTTGACTTGTGATTGGCCTGTGATTGACCTGTAATTGGCTTGTAATTTGATTTGTGATTGGCTTGTGATTGACCTGTGATTGGCTTGTGATTTGACCTGTGATTGGCTTGTGATGTGACTTGTGAATTGCTTGTGATTGGCTTGTGATTGACCTGTTATTGGCTTGTAATGTGATTCCTGTTTGGCTTCTTGATTATCTTGTGATTTGACTTGTGATTGGGTTGTGATGGACTTGAATACAACTCTTCAGAAAGGTCGGCCAAGGCGAATCCTTTGAACCCAACCTGATATTAAGTTCTGAATTCATTCCTTCTCTCTTTCATTCAACAGACAATCCAACAAAGGAGCAATTGTTCTTCACAAGCGTTACCTTTGGGAAACAGATGGTAAGTTCAAAAACATTCAGTGCATATATTCTGTTTACGAAAACGCACAATTTTTGCCAATAATTACAATTGCTGTACCCTTGTTCTTCAACAAATTAGATTTATTTTTTCTCTTAACAAAGTTTTCATTTTGTTTTATAGTGACCAACAAAACCTCATTATTTTCTCCAAATTTTTGGAATCTGCGCCCTCCTGAGAGGATTTTTTTTCGGGGGGCACTATTTGTTCTAAAGACGTACCAAAAATAATTGGAAATTTGTGAAGAAAATTAATCCATTACTTAACATTGGCAGATATCTTCATTCAATACTTCATTCAAAATTGAATTAATAATAATAAGAATAATTAATTCTTATATAGCGCATTACATAATATAAATCTCAATGCGCTTTACAAAATTAATCGTAACCAAAAATTATTATAATACATTTAAAAAGCTCAATACAAAATGTCACGAGAATACATTAAAATGTTTACTTTGAATGACATTAGAATTACTTTTGTATTGCTAGATGGAAAACTTTAGTTTACGGAATGAAACTCAAAAACCGATTAAAATAGATGTAAATTATATGAAAGTATTTTTAATGTCATCTTTATGTTAATCAGGTGGACAGCACGGCCTCTCCCTGCTCTGACTTCTACTTCCGATCCACCTTTGACCCCAGCAAGCAGAGCCTGGTTGTAGCGCCCTCTAGCCTGTCGGCAACCCCTAGTACCATGAGTCCTACAGATGAGACGGGCGTTGCCATAGTAACCGACATGAAGGCGGCTCTGGAGGACAGCATCAAGGCTGGGCTGACGCTCGTTGTGTTGTGGAAGGTAATTGGCATACTCAAGGATCAGAGGGTGAAATTACTCCTGCAGCCTATTTCACGAAACTTTAGGCAAAGGCGTAAACTCCACTTGCGCAACAATGTATTGCGCAATTTGGGCAGTGCAACATTTAAAGGGAGTGTACATCATTGGCTTTTGTTGTAATTTTCAGAAATGAACTATTTGAGAGGTTAGTATAATAGATCAAATATTGTTACACTGACATTTTTGAAGTTTGGTGTTCGAAAAGGTTGGAAAAACCAAGAAAAACAAAAATGTTCAAGTAGTCTGGTTCCCTGACACCACAAAAGATAAAATGGATCAATTTATAGATGATGGAAAATTGTAAGGCAAGGGAACCAGTCTAGCTGGCCTGCACCCGTTCATGAACATGCAACCAATAGCAAACAAAATTTGGACTGGAAAAAATGGTAAATTTGGAGCAGTAGTTGGAAATAGTTAGGTTCTTCCAACGCTGGTTGGCCGACCACCGTTGGAAATGTTTACAAAAATACAATTTTCTTGAAAATGGCTTCACACCAGGTGCCATAATTTTACAAGATGCTTGAGACTGTCATTTACCAACATCCTAGTAAGGTATTTCGTAAAAATTTTTGTAATGCGCCACATTTCAGTTATGACACACTTCACGAAAGTTTCATAGCGCAGAAATCTGCGACTTACGCAACATATTATGTTGCAACTTCCGCAATCATTTTAGGTGGCCTTGGTTGTGGCTTAGTGACTGAAAATGAATTACTTTACTAGCAAATCGTGATCGTCGTGGAGCCTGTTGTTTTCACAACTTATCAAGGTTGATACAAGACACTCACAGATTTGTGTTTGAGATACGTAAAATGCTATTTTTACTTGCGACAGAGTTTTAGAGTTGCCACATGATTCTGAAGAAAGTCGGACAAAACCATTTTCAAAATGGCGGGCGTAGGTGACTCAACGACTGTTTCGTGACCAAACAAAATCATACACAAACAGCCATCGAAAAATACTGTTATCATCCTCGTCCAAGATACTTAAATTATTCAAGACGCTGTGCATCTACGCCAAGTTTCGTGAAATCTATGGCAAGTTTATTGTGCAGCTGCGCAACAAACTTGTAACGTAAGTCCTACACATGGCATAAGTTGCACACTGTTTCGTGAAATCGGCTGCTGGTTTGAATTAAAGTTAATTAAAAATTTGATGTTTGAAACAGTTGGAAGTGACTATTCTTGAAAGATCAAATGTTGCAGTCATTTGAAATGACCGCAGGGTACTAATAATTAAACATTGGTGTGTCTTTGCATATTGATTCAAAATGTTGGACACATTTGTAACAGTTTCCAGTACTTAACCATTCAAAAAGAAAAAAAACCAATCTGTCAATATCAGTGCTAGCATTTATGAAACCTTTCTAAAATACTCGGTTCTGAAGAATTCAATTTTTTTTTCAATTTTGAAAAAAAATTGTGTTTTTAAGCCATAATTTCCTGGACAAAAACCTACATTAACATAAATATTTGAGTTTCTTTTGAAGTTTAACTCGCTTTATTTGCAGGCGTTTGTTGTCGATGAAGACGGGTTTCATCACACACTGGTTGGGCAGCATCATGTCACCATGGAAACCATTGGATCAGAGGTGACAACCGTGCAGACTGTTAGGGTAAGGTCACATCGGTAATGACATTTAGAACACCTCACCCACAGATTCTGTATCTTGATTGGCCGAGAGCAGGTCACATGACTTTTTTTTACTCACCATTTGGCTAATTAATGCCCACACAACACATACATCAAAATGCTATAGTTGTAAGCATGTCACCTGCAAAATTTGAGACCTTAAATCCAATTTTAAGGCAAGGTTTTGGCAGTTCAAAAACCACCCACGTCATTCTCCATGCTCTAGAAATATGTGTGTGATTCCCAATGTATTCTGGGTAGGTGTAGGAAGAGCCTTGCAGCTTACTTGTTTTTTAATCAATGGCCAAATGAACATAGCGCCCTCTGCTAAAAAATGAAACATTTTGCATTCACTCAGATCAACAAGAGGGCGCTGTTTTATCTACACGATGAAAATGTTATAGCTGAGGAGTCTTTTTGCACAATGCATTGCAGTACACATCAACGTGATGTCTCACGTATGGATTTCGATAACTCTCTGCAAAATTAGAATTAAAAGCTGAATTTTTGGTGATGCAATGCTCACAACAGCAACTTTGCGAGGCAGAAGTTTCGGGGATTATTGAAGAAACTGTAGTGAGTAAGAAGCTTGCAAATTTGATTCACACTGGTTTTATTATGCAGCACAAACTTTTGCACTATATGGATACCTTAAGTTTTGGGACTCTCATACACAGTATTGAGAGTCCCAAATTTTTGGACTAGTCACATGGCATTCGGTATGTTTGCTATCTTGCTGAGCACGACAAAAAGTACTGTACCTGCAGCAACCAAGCTATAATACCCATAGCACCCAGTATTGTTTGCAGATGCATATGGGGGTGCATGTTGCGCGTATTGTTCCCAAGCGATTGCGTTACAGAGCTGGGTTCAAACAATTCGTGAAGGGGCAGTTTAAAAAAGTGCTAGTAAATTTTCAACTAATTTCGCATTGAAATAGAAGTACACTGTAATTGTATTTAGATTAAATTAATCAGTTATCCCTTAAAATCAAGCAGAATCTGTGGGAGAGGTGCTATAAAAGAAATATTGACTGCTTTATCTCTTGGTGTAGTAAAACTAGCCTCCCTCAGTGAGCCATAGTATACACACATATAGACTGGCAATGAGGTCACTAGTGCACGTCTATGCCCTCCGAGGGACTGTGAGTAACCAGAAGAGGGTCCTATTTCCCGAGGCCAAAGGCCGAGGGAATTAGGACCCGCTTCTGGTCACTCACAAGCCCGAGGGGACATAGACGTGCACTAGTGACCGAATTATGCCACTCCATAAGTGTTTTATAACTCACCTCAGTCCAAAATCCAAAAAAATAAAAAACTTTTCAAAGTTTTATACTTCAACTGTTTTAAATCAACAATTAATTTATAAGCAATTCAACTATGAGCAATTCAACAATTAAAGGAACGATTTTATTGACCTAGATTCAGTTGTTGAGTTTGAGTTTTTTAGAAGGCACTGTAACCAGTCAAACATTTTGAGTATAGTGCCCGATTGGGCACTATACTCCGGAAATTCCGCGCACGCGATGTCTTGACGCACGTCTAGTTCACGCTGACGCAAATTTCATGCACTAGCCTATATTAGTGAACAACACGTGATCGTGTTTCAGCCAACCAGGATGAAGAACCAGCAAGAGGTGTGTTATAAAGCATTCTATTTTCCCTCGGCTTCGCCTCGGTTAAAATAGAATGCTTCATGGATCACCTCGGGAGGCTAGTTTTACTACACCACTCGAAGCAGTCAGTATTTGTATACTATGTATTATTGCAACTTTAAGACCGAATTATAATTTGACATTTAAGCCTTGTCCCAGAACTTTTTTTTAATCCTAAGCCTCAAGCCTAAAAGAATTACGAGGCATGCAAGTATTATAATGGTCACTAAATATTTCTCGATCAGTAAAGATTGTGGGATAACAATACCAATTCCTGTGTGTGACGGTTACAGAGACCCAGGGAAATCACACAACTCAAGCTGGTCAAGGAACCCGAGAAGGAGGCTGCCAGGGAAGCCAGCCCAGAGGTCATGGGTCAGCTACTGAAATACAGCCTACAGTATTGTGAAGTCAGGGAACATGACTTCAGCAAAAGAAGGTAAGGCAACATCCAAATAACCAACCACTTTTTTCTTCATATATCATCTCAATAAATTGTTAGTTTTTCCAATCAGTAGTTTCGTATGCATATGATTCGAGTATCTGTTTGCCCTTTTCTTTTCTTTTTGTCAATATGGTGTTTTTTGTAAGGCGACAGAAACACGCCCCAATCTATAACAAATTAGCTCGAGTTGTCTACTGACACTCATTCAAATGAGCCATGTTTTGTCGACCGTAAACTTGAAAAATGGACCCTCCATGGCAAACTCTCGCCCGAATTGCATGCCGGTAATTGAAGTTTTTGTCTGTACATTTTGGATAGGTAATGTTGATTGGCATTTCTCTTACATCTTTTGATGTGAAATCCGTGCCGCTTACTAGTTTTCCTAGTACCTAATACCTGAAGACATAATACCGCATTTTCAGTTTGTCGATGTAAATCATCCATGTGTGGTTGTATTGCAGGGTCTGCACGTTACCAGTGTCTCTCAATTTGTACAACTGCACCGGTACTGCTATAGAAGTTGCCATAGAAACTGCAGACCAGGACAATACAAGGTAAGCGGTATGACCAGATTAGTACTGGAGCACGTTTTGGTGGCCCTTGAACTGGAACATGTTTCTGACGTCACAGCCGTGACCTGAAACATGTTTCCTGTGCACCGCGAAAACGACTGACCGGAAAATTGTTCATGACGTCATGTTACTGCCTACGTGACTGCACACAAATTCACGCGGCGACCGGACATGATTAACAATAACATTCAAAGCAAAAGTGGGAGTTTTTTTTATAGCGTTCCCTTAAGTTCTAAAAAGAGTAGGCCTGATATTCTGTATCAACTTTCGTACCAATTGAAGGTAAAAACCCACTATTTAAACCCCATTTATGGTAAAAAGTAACGTCGTCTGCTAAGCTTGTATATCTTTCCGCCATCTTGAAACATAAGTGAACCGACCGGAAACCTCGGTTCAACTTTGGTCGAAACAATGACGTCATTTCAGTGTAACCGAAGCGCCAAAACGGCCGCGAACCAGAAACATGTTTACGGTCGCAGCGCCAAAACGTGCTCCTGTTCTGTTCGGTTGCCACACATGGATGCAAAGCATTGGTGGTAAACTTTCACTTAGTTAGATATGTACTTTGATATATTTTATTAACCCTCCTGCTATCTGAACAATCACAGACAGTCAAAAAATGTATCCACTTTCCCTACCATACCTATTACACAGGCTAGTCAGTGTCACCAACAGTCAGATCATATTTCATGCAAGCACTGTGACTAGTCAAATTCAGTCAACAGACAAAAACAGACACGTGGTAGGCATAGCTGGCTTTATCAATCACCTACAGTCAAAGCATAGCTGTATCAAGTGACATAAACAGCCACAGCCAGTCTATCCTGCTTTATGTAGGCTGGGAGCTCTTACATGTATGTACATGTAACTGTTGAAAACAGTCACTGGATTGATTTCGACTAAAAGGACAACTTGGCACAGAATGTATGTTTGCATAGGAGGATTAACCCTAACTCCCCAGCCTAATTTACTAGGAACCATACCCATTCTGGCAAATTCCAACACCCACATGGGAAATTGTACACACACACTGTTGGACTTAGTTTCTGGAGGTATGCCAACCCCAGTGTAAAAGACCATCAGTTTAGGGGTACTGTACCTATCCCAACAGATTTAAACACAAACCTGCTGTTGAACTTTGATGGGTTGAGTTCGGTTAGGGTTAAGTACAGAATGAGAAATACGGTGTGCCTGTTTGAATATTTACATTTCTTCCTTTATTCTTACGTCAGAAATTCATTGATAAAGGACGTTAAGTTTGACATGTTTGTCTAGCACAGCGGGTTTGGAAGAGCGACTCACAATGGTATTGTTTTTTCTATGCAGTGCAATGACTGATAAGGTATCGGCGCAGCCCGATTTCCTCTCCGCTGCTACCAAAGCCAGCTCCCTGGACTTCACCTGGGTGGGCCACGTCAGCCAGCAGCTGACCCTGCGCCCACAGGCACCCCACCAGGCCCCGCTCCTCGCCTGCTTCAGCGCCCCGGGAGTCTACAACCTAGGCAATATCAGGATCCTGGCCAGGCCGCCGCACGAGGGCACTGTGGAGAGGTCAGGAGGTGAGAGGTCAGGGTTCGCCCCGCAGAGGAGACTCCCACCCAGCCTGGTGACAATTGTTGGTGCTTCTATTTAACTTTTAACGGCAGAAAAATTTGCACTTTGTTTCCTTCTTAGTTTTAAAGTTTAGTTTTTAATCATCACTAATTTTTTTTTTTTTGCCATGAGGAGAATCTCATTGAAAAAAAGGCTTGCCACTCGAAAAGTGTCTGCAGTAATTTCTAAATGTATATTAATAAATGAATTGGAAGAAACGGACATTTCTAAGGCAATTGGTTGTTGGCAGCAACAATGTGACCGTGCTTTATACCAGGAAGAATAGGGTGGGTAAAACTATGCAAGAAAAGAAAGTTGATGTTCATGCACGAAATGCTTAACATCAATAGAGTACTGATGGTATGAGGTGGTTTTTAAAGTCACGTAGGAACATTTGCAATTACCCGGAAACGTTACTACCGATTTAAAGAGAAAATCCGTGCTCAAAGTGAAGATAGGACCGATACCAAATACCCTGTGAAATTATTCCACCTGAAATGGTATCATTCGGAAGGAAACAATCATTGAAGGTGGTTCAAAAAAGTGTGCCCGTGCACACATTTTTTTTAACGTTCCAGTTCCAAGAACCCAAAAAGTGAGCATATGTTTTTTTCTGTTTTGCTCAAAGTGTGCTGTATCCACTGAGCTGACTTCAACAAGTTAGTTGTTCTTCACCCTTCTTAATTTTTTGAGCAGTTTTGTTTTCGCTTCCAATTTAAAAAAAAAATGAACAAAATACAAATGATCCTGTATGTACCTTTAAGGAAGCATCATTAATAGCAATGGAGAAGTCACTGGTGGTAATAGGAGTTGCTTTGCATAGCAGTTAGAGATACGAATCTACAATCTTTAGAGAAAGCTTCATACACATGGGTTGTGTCCTTGGGCAAGGCAGTTCACCATAATCTGCTGTCCCTTTCTGGGCACACGGTGGGAAATTTAGAGGATTGAGGCTAAAGTGTATGCATGGTTAGCCTTGGTCAAGTCATTTGATGATTGTCCGATAATCCATGGTCGGCTGCGAACAACTTGACAGTAGCCGTAGGCTATGCATGCACCGCGCAAAGCGGGAATAGCGACCTCATGCGGCTAGGCTACAATATTCAAACCAGGTGGTTCTGAATCGAATGCCTTGGAAAGTCCGTGGACCATGGCCTATCTTTCTTGGGCAATTTTCATTATTTCGTCCCTGAATTTATATCGAGTTGTATTTGGTATGCGGACACCAAACTTGGAAAATGTAGCCACACTATGCAACTCTCTGTCCATGTAAAATATGAGCCTCCAGGACAAGTACTGAATATTAATCTCATCTTTTTTCGCATTCGGGGTCATCGCTGGAAATCCAGCGAGAAAATAAAGAAAAACATAAGCCAAGGCTCACGGATGTTCCAAGGCATTCGTTCAGCACCAGCCGATTTGCATATCGTAGCCTAGCCGCGTGAGGTACAGTACAGTGCAATTGAAACCTAACACTGCGAAATGGAATGGGAACATTTGTGAAAAAAATCCGCATTCGCATTCGCAGTATGATTTCGCATTTTGAGCGTGACTTTTACCCCTTGTGAATTCGCAGTGAAAATGTGCAAATGCAGTGCAAAAACGGCGCAAATGCGGTGCAAAAAAATTGGCGAATGCGGACGTTTTTGCTAAAAACGTATTTTGTTGCGACATAAAACAAAAAACTTGCGAAAACGCGGTGTGAACGGTGCGCGAAAAACTGCGAACGCGCGAAAAAAAAAAATTGTGATGAAAAAAAAAAAATGTGAAAAAAATGTAAAAAAGGGCCAAAAGGCGGCGCTAAATGTTTGTGAAATCGATGTGAATGTAGTAGCAGTACACTACCTACAATGTAGCTGTTCGCGCTTCGTACAGTACAAGTGATTGCATAGCGCGTGGTTACTGTTTTGTTGGCTGCTGTCGATCATTGGACACTATCGTCGAACATCTTGACCAAGGCTAATGCACGATTGGTTACAGTTGAGAGTATCTATGGTGGGTCAGTGTAGCTGTGCGTGTTCCCCAGGGCGTGCAGATGGATCCAAGAAAGTATTAACGCTAACCACCCCAACCCTACCAAATCCAATTGCATGTCTTGCTTGATTCTGTTGGCGTGAGTACTGCACTAGTAAACTGATTAGGCTTTACATGGGGTCAGGCATACCACCGATACTCAGAGTCCAACAGTTTGGGTGTAGAGTTTACCATGATGTTGAATTTTGCAAGAGTGAGGAAGGTTCCTAAGAAATCACTCAAGGGCGTTAGGGTTAACCTATGATCTGTAAATATCAGATTATCATGCAAAATGCTTTGATCCTACTCTTTAAAGTACATGGACTATACAAATCCCAATATTATCATAAACACTTTAATACGAGTCATGTGTCAAGTTGTTGGATATAGTAGCAGACCTGAAGTTTTAGATGGGGCAATCACGGTAGAGGGATTCCTCTTGTGCAGTGATGTTGCTCGAGTCTGTATTTCTAATTGATATAAAGAGCAACCATAGACAACACATCACAATCAGCAAACATGGCGATCGTGTAATATAGGGCCCCGTTCCCTGTAAGAGAGCAAAATCCACTTTTAATTTCCATGACTTACCAAACCAGTTGGCAACATTAAGAACAAACAGGTATGTCATAGATAGAGGGCAGGGTTTTGAAGCTTTGAGGGAAATTAGGGGGTAAAATGACGACAACGACAAAACGCAACACAAAAGTAAAGATGGCGATCACCGCGATGCATTGTAAACCTGCAATACCGCGCTGAATTGCACGGCACAAATTGTAAACCGGGTATAAAAATCATAATTTCTACCCCAAGAAACTGTTCAAAATTACGAAAAAATGGTGTCATTAGAATTGAGAGAAGTCTGCTTTATGTTGAAAAGGTCATTTTTGAATGATATAAAAAAAACACCCTTGAATCTAATTTGATCAAAACTATTTCAGAGGGCCCTACACTATACGATCACCGCAGACATTGAGTGATGTGAGCAATGGTGTTCTCATTTTACCCACTTAATACTCTTTAATAATACCAGAGGTTCCATGTATCCTAGAAGAAGCCATTATGTCCATATTTCAATAGTTAACAAAATGTTACGTACTGTATATCATTTCTGTACGCCAGCAACCCACCTTAAACTTGTGTGGCCAATGAGGTTGTTATTCATGTAGCTGACAACAATGAAATAAACAGACTTCTGTATTAGAAGCTCACCCTCAAATGTACAAACTAGATGGGAAATTATTAACCAAGTTTGTATATTTTGTAATTTCATTGTTCAGCTTCTGATAGTTTGAAAAACCTGTTTGACAAAAACAGGATTTTTTTCACCGCCATTTCTCAGTGGATATATCACAGTGGAATTTGGCTTAACCCTAACTCCCTAGGGGGTGTGCAAAATCGTATTAAAATTGGAGAATTCAGGACTGTTAAACTATTGTACAAGTCCTCAAAAGCTGTTAAACCTATTTATTTTTGTTTCCAGCTTATAATGTTCCCTCTAGCATGGATCTCATTATACCACAACCCATCGGACAATTATCGATCCAATATAAGAACAAATGTAGCTGGTATTTGTGATATGATGGATTATTTAACAAAGTTGTGCTTTAAACTCTAGATTGTTATATTTACTGTGAAGTAATTTATAGTCAGTATTGATAGCGTAACGCAACTGATTTCACCAGATCCGATGTCACCGGAAAGGTGTACGGGCAGCACTCAGATTTTACCGGACGCAGTATGTATGTTAACAATCAGATTTACAAAGGAAGTTACAATTCAAAATTGACGACTTCCATATTGTCATCATGTGACTGATCATCATGTGACTGATCATCATGTGACCTATTATGGAACGAAATTGGTATTATGTGCGGGTTAACCTTGCGCCATACCAGTGAGCCAGTGAACTGGTAAAATCAGAAAGTGTGCGGCAGGCTTTAGTTTTGCAATAGATTTTAAGATTCATATTTTCTTGCTGGTCTCTACTACTTTGAGCTTTTTGGATAATAAGTTTTGCAAATTGGAAATTTTTTTCTATTATCCATAGTCTGTATACCCTTCATGTCTGTGGATACACTGATTGCTTGTTAATACATATATACCTGCTCATTGTAGCTCTCGTCCATTGGTTCATTCATATTCATGTGAATTTTCTCTGAGGTGCCCAGAAAAGTTAAGGAAAATCACAAAACTGCAGGGATCGTCAAATTGTTTGTGCTATAATCCAGAGAAAGTTATTTTATCTACAGCTTCAAAACAGGGATAATGGGCTAAAATGTTGTTCCGTCAGTATTTTTAATTGATATAATTTCTAACCAGAAAATATTGAAATATCTTGCATAAATGAAGTAGTTTTCACCTACAACTCTAGTGAATCAGAAAGATCGCATGTATACGTTTCAATTACATAATCATATATGTCTTTCTAGTCTATATCATGGAGGTCTTAGGGAAATTATTGGGGGGGGGGGGCGAAATTTGACTTCTGTTTCTTAAACAGTTTCAAATAGCCAACTCAACCCATCCTTGGTTAGTTTGGACTCATTTTCATCAAAGTTTTTTTTGCAGGAATACACCCAGATTTTGCCCAGAACTTTGTTGTATTGATAGGAAACCAGTGAAGGTTTACCGGGGTACTGGTATGTTTCAGAATAATTTTCCAATTGTATTATTTTGTTTTCTGCATACGTAACAGCTGATAAGTTTTAATTTGTAGTTGAAGTGTATAAGCTCTGTGCACAAAAAAAGAGAGGGCGCCCTTTAACTACTTTGAGAGTCCGCTTCAGAAAAGCCAGAACTGTGCATAGTCATTTGGTGTGGGCACTTGCAAATCACTCAGGTTTGTACCTGTGGAAATTATAACCTGCATTTGAACAGCTACATGTAAGCCAGACAAGGATCTTGAGTGCAGAAAAACATGCAAAACAAATTCAGGCCAACTTTACTCACTCTTTAGCCAACAAAATTCTCCGAAATTTTCATGAGGTAAAGACAAGGTCCTCGGTATTTCACCAGCCAATTTGGAAGTCTCATTTCAGTTTTTAAAGGAGACCTTTCTTCACCATTTTGCACCTGAGAGTGATGCAAAGTGATTTTAATTTGAAGCCTCAGACTAGACTTGCACATGTCCAACTGTTTGAAAAGATTGACCCTTCAGTGGTCTGGTTGCAGACTGTAGAGATATGTACCAGATGTTTCTTTTGACACACTTGGCTGATGCAGCACTAAAGCGGTGTTGGACTAGTTGTTTTATGTGCCAGTCAACTTTCTTGTGTTGCATGTTTTCAATACCTTAAGTTTTGGGACTCTCCCACACAGTATTGACAGGCCCAAATTTTTGGACTACACGTCAGCATGGTTTTGCACGATTTAATTAGACAAATTTGTTTGAAATTCTCTCCTTCTAAGGCATTCCGTTCAATCTTTCTTTCTTGTTTTAACTTGAGTATCATTCATTGTTGCTGCATAGTAATCATAGATCTATAGGCTATCTAGAAACTTAAAAAAAGGATAAAGTAAATAGTTAATATTTTTCCGAGATTTTTGCACAGTCAATTATTGTACATAAAACAATGTTAATAGGATGTTTATGCATTTTCTCCATTTTTTGTATACAGTCATATAATACTGAACTCCCCTTGGTCGTTAATTTTGTCTGTTAGAAATTCTGAAGCCCTTGTGATATTTTGATCGGTTGGATTAATTAGGTTGTTCGTTCTTATTCTGGGCACCTTCAAAATGGCTCAGAAGTTGTAAATTAAAAACGGTGAACACGCCTAACTTGAAACAAACAGGTGAAGGCCAATTGAAATTGATATCACTACATTGCATTATTTAATGTTAACAATTGCTTCTCCAGATACTTGTAAGAAAACTTGTAAATTTGAAAAGTGAATATAATAAATTATCCATATACGTGTACAAACATATTTGAGAGTCTTTCTCATTTATTTTCATTTTTTGTATATTTATTAGAAAGTTTTTACAAGAAAGAACTATTTGGGTGTGAAAAGACCGGCATGTCTCGCTCCTGGTTAGATGATTAATCCTATCTCGCAGCTCGACAAATATTCATGTCTCTCCGTTAGTAACAAACATTGACATTGTCTATTGCTCCTACATATTTTGACCGATTTCAACCAAACTTTGTCAAAAGTATCAGTAGCCCAGTCCCAACATGTCACATGACCAAACTGGGGTCAAAGGTCATCATGGGGTCACTGGGGTCAAAAACCTGATTTTTTTTTAAAACTCAAAACACTACTTCCAGAAATTACATGGCACAATCACGTGACTCATGGAAGAACACAAATTTGTTGGCCCACAGCTTCCGAGACATTTCCGATGGAGCTTGTTCTCTTTTAGAAATAATTTGTACATAATACTATGTGCAAGTATACTTTCCCACAACTTCCAGATGTCATGATCATAGCAAACTTGTTCAAAACTTCAAAAGACATTTTTGTGTGGCCGTTTATGCCTTTGTTGCAATAAGGCATTCCTCTGAAGTCTCTGTAAGAATAATAAACTTTTATTAAAACCGTCCATGAAATGAATTTTTCTGAGGAACATATTTTGTGCAAGAGGAGTACTCTTAAGTGTAAAAAATCTATTTTGACATCCCTTTTCGGTTTATTTTATTGAAAAGTGCACTTCTTTATACATTTAAAATGTTCAATGCTATTCCAAACAACTGCGGGCGCTGTTGCAATGTCATTTCAGGAAGACACTTTAGTTTTGGGGGTTTCTGCTTAAATGGTAAACCCAAAACTTTGTGGGAAAAGTTTGCTCATTGGTTTCATGCCATGTACTGACACAACAAAGAATCACCGCAGGCAAAAACATTTACGATAGCAAAATATCATGACAAAATGTACCACTGAAGTTTCTGCCTGAAATGACATCACACTTTTGCTCATAAATATGGAAACTTGTATTAGCATAAAACCCCAAAAGGCACCAAAATGCCCTTGAAAACGGTAAAAACAAAAATTGAAGATAAGGTTGAATTGGACACGTGACACGAAGGTTTATTTTCAAGGATTGCATTAAAAAAATTACACTGCATGGGCACTTTACAGTTTCCATAATTTATTTGAATTTTGAGACACCCCTACCTTTAGGCCAAAAAAAAAAAGTCTCCGGTTTCTGGTATGGAGCTTGCCCCAAAAGTGGTGCGGCGACGCGGCTTTTTTTTTTTTTTTTTACCTGTTTTTTTTTTTTTTTGGGCTTCAAATGTCGGCTGATGACTACAAATGGTGCCCGACTAAACTTAGTGCAAATATATGGGAGTCCAGAGAGGCCACATAAAGCTTATTCTCGATCATAACCCCATCTAAAAACATGTTAATATTGTGCAGCAGCAGGATTCCAGTCAAACCAGTGAGTTTGGCGGTTTTGAGACATCATCTTGTATTGAAAAAAAAACTTTTTCATTTTGCCGACGCGCATGGCTGCGGCGAGCGCGCGCATACCAGAAACCGGAGACTTTTTTTTTTGGCCTTAGGGTAGGGAAGAAGTACGTGGAGTTCTTCACAACTCACTTTCCAATATTAATTCAGGAAGACTGAATATTAATTTGGGGCAACTGCCAACATTCAGCTGGAGTAGTGCAAGCACAGTAGGATGTTCTGGAGGTCGCAGGTTCAAATGAGACTTAAGCAAGTTTGTTTGTCATGTTACATAATCCCCACGTTAAACTTGTTAAGATATCATAATTCTGACTACATGTAGCAACCCATGAGCAAAGATATTGACAATACTGAAGCCAAAAATATTGGCCAAGGTAACTCACCATAGAGTTCCATTTGTGGTGTGTATTTACAGGCAGTACAGACACCGGGAACCCCAACCCCGAAATTCAAATCTCAGAAGTTGTGTGAAGGGTTTTATAGCTCTTCGGTGTAAACTGCAACTTTCGCGAGCCGAGCGTCATCTTTCGCGCATCAAAATGCACATGAAACTGAAATCTGTTTTGGTTTTCCATACAGCCTGGTTTTCGTTTTTGAAAAATCCCCACAAAAAGGCATTCAAAACCTTTCTTTTTTATTGTCTGAGAAGTTACTAAGTAATTTGTAAAGTCGGTTAGGGGTACCCGATCCCAAAATCTGGAAGCGATTCCTGACATTAGCGGTTGGGTACAATTTCAGATGACAAATTTAACTTTGATTATGAACGAACTTGCCTAGGATGGCATTAAAACAATCCAGTATGATGTTTGAACCAACAAATCGGCTCATCATCTCAAGCAGATGCCATTTTAGGGCAATATGGTAAAATCGTACACAGATTTACTGAACAGTTTTTGTTTTTACAATTGAATAAAATCAACAGTTATCCATCTCAAGTCCCTTCCTCCTCCTCCTCATTATCATCACCACCAAATGACAGCAAAGATGCATTCTTCACTTTCTTCCTATCATCCTTCCTGTCTCCTGACCCTTTCCTCTTGTCCTTGTGCTCCTTTTTCTTCTTACTGGAGCTTGCATTCAGATCTGAGCCAGCACCCTCCTCTGATGACCGCTTGACAGGCTTCTTGAACAGAATCTTCCCATCTGAGGGCTGTGTCTCTTCATCTGAAGAAAGGGGATATACAATGTACCTATTATGCTAGACACTTTTAGTGCCACATGATTTGACTGTTCCAGACTTGGCTAGTAATGGTATGAGCCCCACCTGCCTGTGGTTTGTGTTCATTTCTCAGAGTGTTTGTGACCACGTTTTACCAAGCTGACACAGTCACCTGGGAAAGATTTCCATATACGAAGTTCACTCAACACTCTGTGTACAAACCCTACGAGAGTGGGCTGAAAAATTGTAAGTGTTTTCTAAGAAAATGCTTGTATTTTCTCACTGCTCAAATTGACTTTGATGACATGAAATTGCTATCTGGGGGCTTGTTAGTCAATACAGAGGAAAATTAGTGAACTTCGCATATGGTAATCTTGCCGTCACCTGACCAAGAGACATCATTTACATATTGAGAAAAATTAATACCCATTATTGAGGATTCCAAATGCACCTTTCTTATCCACATCCTTCATGAACTCCTCTGCCTCTGTTTGGGTCAAGTCACCATCACGAAGTACGACGACTGTTGGTTTATCGTCATCGGCTTCTGGTCTCTCGTCATCATCATCATCATCAAATTTGGGAATCTCTCTCTGGAACCAAAAAAATATAAGCCCTACTGAAAAAAATAAAAATAATGAACTTAAATAAAATCTAGGAAAACATTCTGTAACAATATCTTCTTTTTAAACAACTGCCGTTTTGTCTGTTAGTGTTACTTTCACATTCATGGCATCAATTTCACATTTACGGCATCAAAATAGACGTCTGAAAGGGGGGGGGGTAATTTTCTATTGCTTTAAAGAGGGAGAGTGTGCTTCTAAAGCAAAAATAAACTACAAACAAAGTCAATTAAATGTGAATATAAAAATCTTGACAAAGTTCTAAATGTTCGGGTACATGTTCCAAGTGTGGCCTTTATTTACGGAGGTAGTCCAGTAAACTGGCCACATTTATGGGGCTCACAACAACCTGACTACACTGCATGCACTTTAACAGACATTGACAGAGTAACTGACTGCTCCGACCACCGGTGACCTGAATCAGGTCACCGCGCAGTCAGTTACCCTGTCTCTGTCCTGATGACTGCTCCTCTAACTTTTCTCTCACCTTTGTTTCAACACTTGGACCTTCTTTGTAGCCTGCATGTTGCTTGAATTTTGTCAGAAAGCTTGGTTCACTTGGCTTAACATAATTAATACCAGATGGACGACCAGCCATCTTCACAAAATATATGGAAACACTGCAAAATAGTCGAATTTTTATTCTCCACTTCTACCTACTGCTAGCACTCAGTAGCAGACGACATGATGATGGCTCGATCAAAACGTTCTTTTCAAAATTCTCTTTATGTATTGCAAATAGTACTTTAAAATTGAGACAAAGACAGTTTTTATGATATAATTTATAATGTACATTATTTAATATTTTTATTTAGTATCTCATTGATAAAATTCTTAAATATTACGAAAGAATAAATACAATTAATTTGAAAGAGCCTTGATTGAGTTCGCCATATTGAATTTGCAGGTAGCGCCAAAATTGAAACTTTCATTTCAAGTTCAACCCTGAAAATACATTATTTGCTGACTGTTCATAAGGCCTAACTGCATTAAAAGACGGAAAAGAATGTCGTCAGCAGGTGAGTGAAATCCCGTTTATTAACTTATCGTTTACGAAAAAGTTAAGTGGGATTTTTAAGTTGGAAAGAATATTGCAACCGGACGCGCGCTACTTAACTTCACAGCGGTTGTACTGTGTACTCCTAGAACTATGAGGCTCCGCGTGAGCGGAGCCTCATAGAGTCAGAAGCCCGCAAAATTGCTGTCAACACAAAACACTAATTAAGTACAAAAACGTCCATTCCAAATAAGCCATTTCCCACAGAACCGCTGCACAGTTTGCCCCTAAACTCCGTACAATACCTTATGACATACTCATGTTATGTGCACCAAACAAACATCGGTGGATTCTGTCTGTTTTTAGGCCAAACTGATGAAAAATATGCCCTTTCCGCACTGAGCCAACCTAACACTTGAAACGAGCACGCGCGCTGATATCGCAGTCATTTTCGGTTC